>CM035134.1:59706822-60149322 GCA_020205605.1 Panax ginseng | reverse complement strand
TTATAAATATTTATATGAATATTTAGACCAATGATGCAGGCATAGACTAGACCTGGCAATATAGTTAGTTAACTGTTGTGTGTAAGTTCTTTTTTAACTCCCCTTTTTCAAATTCTCATTTTTGGTACAAAACTTTCATAATTTGGTAAAATCGTAAAATGTTTATATTTAATTTTCTTGTCTCAAATTTATTTGTAAGAAAAAGGTCAAACAAACAGTTTTCTAATGTTAGGCAAGATGATATTGGGCTATTAAGCTACAAATGATGACTTTATAAGTGTAAATATGTATATCCTCCGATGGGATCCTTGGGTATATTGTAAAAAGGGTATTAATTAATTAATTTTAATGAAGTCAAACTATATAAAAAATATAACAAAAATTTTCAATTGTTACAATTATCCAACACCAAAATATGAAAAAATCTATTAACAATTAACCCAAGTATCCAACTAAAAAAAGAATGTCTAGAATATAGAAATTAAGAATGTCTACAATTTATGATCTTTTGAGTTCGAATAAAACTCATCGATGCACCATTTGGCAACATATTTTTAAATATTTTGATTGCTTTGATGTGGTTATTTTGTAACTAATCCCAACTATATATATATATATATATATATATATATATATATATATATATATATATATATATATATATATATATATTATCGTTTCATATGTACGTTTAGTAATTATTCTTTAATTATTATTATTCTTTTTATTTGAAGACCGTAATATCATTTTCTTTGTAAATTTTAAAGAAAATG
The DNA here is from genome assembly GCA_020205605.1 of Panax ginseng. Taxonomy (NCBI): domain Eukaryota; kingdom Viridiplantae; phylum Streptophyta; class Magnoliopsida; order Apiales; family Araliaceae; genus Panax; species Panax ginseng. Next base: position 60,148,549 of record CM035134.1, on the reverse strand, counting down.
GCGTTCTTTCTTCTAGATAGGAGATTATAAGTTCTTTGCACTGAATCCATGTTAATTATGAGTAACCAAAATATAAAAATAATTTTTTTTTAAAATAAAAAAATTCTTTGTTATAATAATGAAATTAGAACGAAATGCTTCAACAGTAAAAAACATTCTGTGTTATATAATTTCAAATTTTAAAAGTTTTCTTAAAAAGATAAAATAAATAAATAAATGGAGGAAGCCCAAAATTATGTTCCCAAAACCACTACCATCCTATTACATATATAATCATAACACTTATTCAGTTGTGTTCATTGTCTTTTTTTTCTTTTGATATAAGTATATTGCGAGGAAAATACAATGTATTGCCAAAGAATTTTTGAAATTCATTTCTTCTAAATTGATCCATAATTTTATTTATTTATTTAGTTGTAAATATATTTTTCATAAGGTTTTTGTGTGATTTTTAATTTTATTGAGAGACAGACTCAAATATGTGATCTTACACAAAAAAAAAATAGATTTTATCACTTGGCTATCATCTTTGATTTTATTACGATCATAATCATAATTTGAGATATAGAAAGGAGGGGATATCCTACACGAGGATAAGTTAAGTCCTAATCCGAATAAAAAATCCGGATCCAAGTTGGGATTATACTAGTAAAATAAACCGGATAGAGGACTGGAATTTAGGGCAGCTATGCATACGGCGATATAAATAGTGAGGAACTTCACTGTGCAGCGGTTAGGGCGTAAACGAAGAAACGAAGCCGGAGAAGAGGGCTTTTCGTTCGTAGAGCATAGAAGCGTCTTTATCCTTTTATTCGTTTAAGGTACCAAATTAATATTCCTTTTTGATTCAGAAAAACCTAAATAAATTTTGTCTTTCTTCCTTAATGTGCGTTATGAATTAAGACCTTATATTCCCAATGGTATAAAAAATTAAAACCCTTGTTTTCTTGCACTTGATGTTCCATTAAACCAAACAAGTATGGAAATCCTAGCTTTGCTGCTATAATTTTTATTTTTTTATTTTTTTTCGTTCCGTTGTTTTCTCTGTTACTCTGTTATGCTATTATTTTCACAATTGAAGTTGGTATATGTGAATTTTGTGTAGATGGATCGGTACCAGAAGGTGGAGAAGCCTAGACAAGAGACGCCAATTGATGAGAATGAAATTCGGATTACAAGTCAGGGCAGGATGTGAAGCTATATTACTTATGCCATGACTCTGCTTCAGGTTTGTTTTCTTTGTTTTTTGAACTTTGAAAACTCGAGGGACTATTTTCCCCTTTTTTACATTTATTTTTGGTTTTTCTCTTCCTCCTTGATTTCTGATTTCTAATTTCCAACATGAGTTTACTGTCAAAATCTTAGTTTTTCTAGTGAAAAATTAAGTCTTTAGGTGATGTTTCCTTGTCAGATAACAAGGTTTGATGGTGTTCTGTATGATTGGATAAATTTCTTTAAAGCCATGAAAATCAGTTGAAAATTTGAAAATTATCAAATCCTCGTGCACATGATAACCCATATTACCATCTTCTTATATTTCTGTCTTAGAGGCTTTAGCATATAATAGCTAATATTGCCCTGGATATTGTGAGTTGCAGTTTATAAATTTAACCTTTTTTAAGGGAATTATAACATTCATAGCATTCCTTAAGAAGATATGGTGTACAAGGGTAATTGTAGACATTCTTTTCGATTGCTCATGAGTATCCAACAGTGTACTTGTTTCGTAAATCATGACTAAGTGGTGGATGGAGAGGGTTTTCGATTGCTCATGAGTTGGTAGATGGGGATGCATTGGTGTTTCAGTTGATCCGACCAATTGCATTCAAAGTGATAATTGTAAAATGGACATTGCTCAATTATTGTTGATTTTTAATGTTCCACAACCTATTTTTTGTTTGTCTTAATAAACCTTAAACCCTACCAAAGCCCTTGATGAATGAATATAACCTCATCATAGTCACTGATTTCAATCCCCTCACTTTTAGGACCAAACTTACATATTCCAAAGTGTCTAATTCATCTTCCATTTGCAGGTTTACATTATAAGGGTGAATAGTTTTGAAAAGGGTTACACCCTTGAGGATATGGATGCTTAGATTATTTTACAAGTACTGAATCAATGCTGGTAAGATATTGTACCCTACCCAATTTTTTTTACGATATTGTTACTAACTTCATTTGGGTAAAAATAAATTTGGTAAACTATCTCGAGTTTGTGATAGAAACCACATGGGAAATCAATAACAAGAGCCAGTGCTGATTCTATAAACTTAGCATGAATAACTGGTTCAAGTTCATTATCATCCATCCCTATAGACTGAAATCTTTGAAAACACAAATTTTAAATGCTTTGGTTCAAGTTCATTATCAAGTTCATTATCACGTAAGCCTTGCAACAACTCCGTTTTGCCTTTTTTGCACTATTAAATTTGTCAGTCTCCTAATCTAGTTGTGCTCATATTACCATGTGAGATAAATAAAGCATTTTTTCAGAGGTGTACTTTGAAGTTGTAATTGAAGTATGGTCTGTTCGCAAACATTTTGCCTACCAATTTTGACTTTTGTTCTTTAGTAAGCCTAATTGTTTGTTCAGGTTTTATGTTGTGTTTCCTCTTAATGTTTAACAGTTGGAAACTTCTATATTCCCCTTGTAGGGAAAGTATGTTACTAGTAGAAACCTAAGAGATCGGCTCTACCGTGAGATTGAGAGAAATTTGGCTTATGAAAGTTGAAGATGGTGAAACTGCAGATACATTTATTGTTAGTGGACGGGGTACTTTACATATTACCATACTGATAGAGAACATGTAAGAAGTTAATTGATGGTTTGAATTATTCATCTTTTTCATGCATATACATATAACCATATAAATTTCAGGCGAAGAGAAGGATATGAGTTCATGGTGGGACCCCCTAAAGTAATCAATAAAAGAGTAGACGACAAATTACTTGAACCTTTTGAGGTGACTGTTTATTTTTAACTTATCTGTTGTATATATGGAAAGTGGAATATAGATATTGTTTATAACCAATTCAAAACAATTTGCGATCAATAAAAGAGTAGACGACAAATTGCTTGAACCTTTTGAGGTGACTGTTTATTTTTAACTTATCTTTTGTATATATGGAAAGTGGAAAATAAATATTGTTTATAGCCAATTCAAAACAATTATTTTGGCAGATACATTCATTATGTTGAATGTCTCTAGAAAGGTTTAGAGACCACTAACTTGTTGCTGAAATTGCAAATTATTTTGTTCAAAATTGATTTTTTTATGCAAAAACTGTTGCAAAACAAAATCATGATGACTTAGTTGCTAAAGAGAATGTTCTGAGATAATCCCTATTTTAAGGATGTATTATTCCCAAGTTTCATGTCATCCATGCTTCTGAAACCAATATTTTCTACTCACAGATTGCCACTGTTGAGGTACCTGAAGAACACATGGGCTCGGTGGTTGAACTTCTCGGTAGAAGACGTGGGCAGATGATTGATATGCAAGGGCTTGGGTATGTAAAATAGTTTATTTTCCATTTGATTGTGCCTTGCTTTATATTTGAATCTTTAGTTTTTAGAATACTAATCTAATGTATGTATGTATGTATGCTTTCATATCACCATTTCTGACATGTTATTGAGTGGGCATGAGTTTAGTGCATAAATTTCTCTTGCAGGTGAAGGATTGGAGGCACAATTTTGGTCATGCAGTTGGGCGTAGTATTCAGGCTCTACTGAACCTACAACCAAAGACAATGTTCAAGTTCAAGTGACTTCAAGTAATCAGATGTCTTCTACATATAACTGAACTATTGTATTGTAATAATAAACCTACAACGAAAATTGTTTGTTGCAAAATCACCATTTTTTGTAATTAATTATGAAGTGTACTCTCTCTATATGTGTAGATATATACTTTGATTGAAGAACTGTGGTAGCTTTAGATGGTTAATTGTAAAGATAATGAATGATTATGTAGTGGATGATTTTATTAAGTTAATAATATTTTAGTTTTTTATATTTTTACATTATTTGTTATGAGGACATTGAGCCAGCTAGGTACACAAAAAGAATATCAAATTTTGATTTGGCAACAATATAATGTGTTACCAAAGCATTGAACAAGTTTTAATATAGCAATAATTTTTATACATTTAGCAACAAATTTTTGTTGCTAATGGCATTAAAAATATAATATTTGGCAACGAAAAATTAATCTAATAACAACGGAGAGGATATTGTTGCAAATACTAAAATAAAAGGTAACATTTTTTATCGTTGCAAATCATATCAACTTTCGTTGCACATATAAAGAAACGACAACATATAATGTCGTTGCTAATCGACAACTTTCGTTGCTATTGAAAAATAACCAACAATAAACATTTTCGTTGCTGATTCAGTATAATGTCGTTGCCAAATAATATAATCAGCAATGAAAATCATTGCTAAAAAAATTTACATTCCTCAACGAAACCAAGCTTAGGCAACAATTTTCATAATTTATTGCAACGAAAAATGTCGTTGCACAATGGTGTCAATCGCAATGAAAATGCATGGTCATTGCAAAAAAAAGAGTTCATTTCGTTGCCAATTAGCAGGCTTTTGCAACGAAATAGGGTTTTTAGTAATAAAATTTTAATTATTCTGCAACAATATATTTTGTTACTAAAGGATCGATGTCTCTGTACGAAAGCCAAATTTCGTTGCAAAATGTATTACTTTTGGCAACGAAAAAATACGTTAAATTCTATGAACAATTAGCAACGCTCATTCTTGAACGAAAATTTAACGACAAGAAAGTCGTTGCCAAAACCCTTTAGCAACGAAATTTGGCACCTTTAGCAACGAAAATCGGTTGTTGCTGAAGCCCCATTTTTTTGTAGTGTTTCCTGAAGAGAACAGTGAAAGAAAAGGGTGAGCTCAACTATCCCAGTAAAGAATATTATGACTAAGATAATTCATTTATCAATAGCCTTCATCAGAATAAATTAGAGATTTAGAACATATGGTAGATAATAAAAGTTTTCAACCATAATTACAGCGGAATCAACAATCCATTAGAAGAGTCAAGTAGAACATGAGGTCTACTATCTTTTCCAAATTAAAAGTCTGTCGTTAATATTTCATTCCTATAATACTCATCAACAGCTCTTTGTTATACCCAAGACAAAGAGAACTTGCATCACCTGTCTTCACTTGAACCACTAAAGATTATAGTTAATTAAACTCGCAAATTATATTTATAATCATGTAAATCAACAGTTTCTCCTTGCCACAAAGGCTTAATAGAACGTTTACTCAATATCCTTATCCCAAAGGCTAAAGATATTCAAATGTAATAACAATGATCATACCAATCAGTTGTCTATCTTTGCACTACGGGCCAAAGATATTCAACTATAAAACCAATGGTCATGATCATACCAATCAATTGTATATCAGTGCGCTACGACCAAAGACATACAACTGTTAACTAATGGTCATGATCCTGCCAATCACATCATCGAATTATCCATGCACTACGGGCCAAGGATATTCGTTAGTATCACCAGTGGTCATGATCATGTCATACACATGTCCATCTTTGCACTACGGGCCAAAGCTATCAATCAACAGTTCGTCTTTGCACGTAGGCCAAAGATATACAACTGTAAAACCAATAATCAGCAGTCTATCTTTGCACGTAAGCCAAAAAACTGTAAAACCAATAATCAACAGTCCATCTATGCACTACGGGCCAAAGATGACTTTCGTTATAATATAAGCATGAGGATGATGACAATGATATAACCATCAATCAAACGGAATCAAGGATAAATATTAAAGACTTTAAATTTATCCAGAGTTTAAAAATATCCAAATTGTCAACATGATACTGCTTTGTGGAGTAAAATTCAAGAATAATATTCATGTATCAAAAATAATTTTGGACAGAAAAGAAATTAATTTTTATCGTGAATAGTACCCCGGGTGAATAGTACCCGAGTGAATAGTATTTCGTGAATAGTACTTCGGGAATAGTACCCCGTTATTAGTATCCCGACATGAAAAGTTACCCGAATACCTGAGTGAATAATAGTCGAGTGAATAGTAACCGGGTGAATAGTAACTCGTGAATAGTACCCCGATATAAAAAGTACCCTGAATCCCTGAGTAAATAATACTAGAGTGAATAGTATCCGGGTGAATAGTAACTTGTGAATAGTAACTCGTGAATAGTACCCCAGGAAAAATATTGATATTTAATAAAAAAGTTCAGATCAATATTCCAATGAAACGATACTGGATGAAGTGCAAAACTCAAGGATATTCCACTAATTTCAGGGATTATAGAAGCAATACTTATCATAGTAGGTTTAGATTTAAGAATATCAAAAGAAATAATACACCTTACGAATACAACAAATAATATTCATTACCTTAGTAGAAGACTGGATACTACAATAGTGATTTACTTTTAAAACCACAACCGACAGTCCAGATTGATTTACTTTTAAAACCACCACCGACGGTCCAGATTGATTTACTTTTAAAACCACCATCGACGGTCCAGATTGATTTACTATTAAAACCATCACCGACGGTCCGATTGATTTACTATTAAAACCACCACCGATGGTCTAGATTGATTTACTATTAAAACCACCATCGACGGTCCAGATTGATTTACTATTAAAACTACCACCAATGGTCCATATTGATTTAACTTATTACACTTTAGTACCCCTAAAGTTTTCCAAGTTTGCATTATTCCCCTCTAACTTTTGTAATTCACTTATCTTCAATAAATACATTTTTAATATTTCAACAATTATTCATCATTAATATTATAATTTACAATATTGACAACCAGATCATTCTCAGGTAAGATGGAGCTTTCCGATAAAGATTTCTCCTTATTGGTGCGCAATTAGGTGACCAAACCTCTTTCCTCAACAGAACTTTCTAGATATTGTCAATAATGTAAATAATCAAATGAATAAATATATTTTCTCAATTATCGATTTAATAATATAAAATATAGTGCAGATGATACTGTGACAATAATTGAATCAAATAACGTGAGATACTATACAGCAATTACTGTAGCAATAATTGAGTAAACTGAGTGGCTTCTTACGTAAGCATCAATAATCAATATCGTGTGCTACTATGCAACCACGCCAGACATCAGATATTTTACCATTGTGGTATTTCAACAGTTAACGGTAAAAGTTTTGCCGTTATTTTTATAAAAAAGTTATTTCTTTCGTTTTCTAACTCTGACAGTTATTTCGTTGTGGGGTCCACCAATGATGGTGTCGTCGTACGGATATTCCCCAACCAAACGAATATTTTATATCAACTTGCTTACTTTGCAAAAATTTTAAATATCACCCTTAACTTTAACCTTTTAACAATTTAACCATTTACTAAATAGAATAACAATTATAAGAAAATTGAATACTTTCATTTCATAAATTCGGGGTCTTACAATCTCTCCTCCTTATGAAATTTCGCCCTCAAAATTTACGTACTTGGTAGTTCGAAGAGGTAAGAATACCTTACTGGTCATTTCCTCTGTATCATGATTTCTCCATTGCTTATCTCTTGGATTTCAGATATCGTTTCAGAATACAGCTTCAAAACAATGGTTAATTAACATATCACAATTTTTCAACTTATTAAGTTAGAAAATTTAGCTTAGGCAGGACACACACACTAGCGAAGGATATTACTCATCTTTCCCCTTCTAGTTCTAATCCCGGATCTCCACCAGAGACCATATTCTTAAGCTCTGATACCAACTCTAACGCCCCAAAAATAGGTATACATCACCCATCTTGAGTCGCCAGATATGTGACGCCCCCAAAATAGGTCTACATCACCCATCTTGGGTCGCCAGAAATATACACTAAAAAACTTCATTTAATTTCTAGATTTCTCTCATTTGATTCATGTTTATGCAAGTTTAAATCTTTCAATACATACATTAATATGTACCCTTTACATAAAATCCATAAAAACATAAATCTAAGAATAAATCAAAGATTTTTAAACATACCTTTTTAATTTCCTCAAGCTTTTCCATTACACCAACATGATTCTCTCACTAGCTTCTTGGATGTTTTAATGGATGAAGATGAATATGGTGATCATGGAATGATTAAGGATGAAGAAGATATGAAGTTATGGGTTTACTCTTCTTCCTCCTCTTCCCTCTTTCCCTTTCTTTGGTTTCATCCGAGAGGATGAAGTGTAGGAAATGGGTTTCTCTTTATTCCTTTTCTTCTTTTCTTCCTTCTCCCCCATTTTCCTTCTTTTTCTCTTTTCTATCTTACTCTCTCTCTCTCTCTATTTTTCTTCTTCTCCCCCGTGAGTGGAAATGGGGGAGTATCATATCTTTTCTCTTTTGTTTCTTTTTTTTCTTTTTCCTTTCTTTTCCTAAATTTCTTCCTTCTTTTCTTTCCCCCTTCCCCATATGTTCCCCCATAATTTCCCACTCACAATAAAACATCAGTACTTAGACGCCCACATGGGCAGCTTAGAAGAATTAAATCCCTCTCCTCTTTTATTAGCTCATTTATCTGATTAATTGTTCATTTGACCATTTATCAATTTAACATTTTACAATTTAAAAAATAATAATCATAAATTAAATTAGACTTTTATTTCATAAAAGTCGGGGTCTTACAAGATACATGGTACATAACTTAAATACAAACTTAATATACAACTGTCTTGCAAAATATGACAAAACATAGCTAAGAGTTTAAACAAGAATATTACCTTCTAAACAATATCCATACTCAATGGAGTCCTCATTACAATTATTATCACACTATTTTATTAAAATAGTGAGGACTACTATAGCCACCATCTCGGACCATCACTCCATTCCCCCGATTAGTCCCAGCTATATATTCTCATTTCCAGAAGAGAACAGTGAAAGAAAAGGGCGAGCTCAACTAGCCAAGTAAAGAATATTATGACTAAGATAATTCATTTATCAATAGCCTTCATCAGGATAAATCAGAGATTTAGAACATATGGTAGATAATAAAAGTTTTCAACCATAATTGTAGCGGAATCAACAATCCATTAGAAGAGTCATGTAGAACATAATGTCGATTATCTTCTCCAAATTAAAAGTCCATCGTTAATATTTCATTCCTGTAATACTCATCAACAGTTCTTTGTTGTACCCAAGACAAAGAGAACTTGCATCACTTGTCTTCTAAAGATTATAGTTAATTAAACTCGCAATTCATATTTATAATCATGTAAATCAACAGTTTCTCCTTGCCACAAAGGCTTAATAGAACGTTTACTCAATATCCTTACCCCAAAGGCTAAAGATATTTAAATGTAATAACAATGATCATCCCAATCAGTTGTCTATCTTTGCACTATGGGCCAAAGATATTCAACGATAGAACCTAAACCAACCGAGCCCAAAACCACGTGCTGCTACTAATAGCAGAACCACATGGGGCTACCAACCAGCCCAATAACAAGCCAGTTGTATAAGTCAAGGAGGTTTATGTGTTAAAGTCCTGGCTTTCATGTTTTGGTTCGTTCTGCTGGTAATGTTCAGATTTGGCTTCTGTTTCATTTTGTTGGTACTTGGTTGTTGTTATTTGATTTCTATCAATCCTTGCTCGTTGATTTATTTAAATTCTTTAGCTTGGGTATGTTTTGTGCTTGGCCATATGAAAGGTTCTACCGATGAGATTTTCGGCTAATTTTGGCGAGTTTTGGGAGTTGCTGTGGGTCAATGTTCCTGCAGGTTTTGAGCAGCGCAATGGGGGCCTTCTTTTCTCATATTTGTTTTGCATTGTTGGTGCCATCTTGCTGCCTCCCACATGGGGTATAATGAGTATTTTGATGCCACACGTGGGGTTTACTTTGTAGCTAAATATTTAGTTTTATAGCTAAATGTTTTTGTTTCTGTTGTCTTTTGCTTAACCTCGGGCTGTGAGGGCGATTAATATTGGGTTAGGAAATTGGTTTTTTTCCTAGTTTCTAGGTGCTTTAATCCTCTCTGGAGAAGAGGGCTATGTTATGATCTCCACTGTAATATCTTTAGCTTTTGTTTTTTTATATACAAATAATAATAATAAATAAATAAAAATAATAATAAAAAAAGATATTCAACTATAAAACCAATGGTCATGATCATACCAATCAATTGTCTGTCAGTGCGCTATGGCCAAAGACATACAACTGTTAACTAATGGTCATGATCTTGCCAATCACATCATTGAATTATCCATGCACTATGAGCCAAGGATATTCGTTAATATCACCAGTGGTCATGATCATGTCATACACCTGTCCATCTTTGCACTACGGGCCAAAGCTATCATCAATCAACAGTTCATCTTTGAACGTAAGCCAAAGATATACAACTGTAAAACCAATAATCAACAATCCATCTTTGCACATAAGCTAAAAATATACAATTGTAAAACTAATAATCAACAGTCCATCTATGCACTACGGGCCAAAGATAAGCATGAGGATGATGACAATGATATAACCATCAATCAAACGAAATCAAGGATAAATATTAAAGACTTTAAATTTATCCAAAGTTTAAAAATATCCAAATTGTCAACATGATACTGCTTTGTGGAGTAAAATTCAAGAATAATATTCATGTATCAAAAATAATTTTGGACAGAAAAGAAATTAATTTTTATCGTGAATAGTACCCCATGAATAGTACTTTAGGAATAATACCCCGTGAATAGTATCCCGACATGAAAAGTGACCCGAATATCCGAGTGAATAATATTCGAGTGAATAGTAACTAGGTGAATAGTAACTCATGAATAGTAACTCGTGAATAGTACCTTGACATGAAAAGTACCCCGAATCTCCGAGTGAATAATCCTAGAGCGAATAGTATCCGGGTGAATAGTAACTCCTGAATAATACCCTGGGAAAAATATTGATATTTAATAAGAAAGTTCAGATTAATATTCCAATGAAACGATACTGGATGAAGCGCAAAACTCAAGGATATTCCTCTAATTTCAGGGATTATAGAAGCAATACTTACCATAGTAAGTTTAGATTTAAGAATATCAAAAGAAATAATACCCCTTACGAATACAACAAATAATATCCCTTACGAATACAACAAATAATATTCCTTACCTTAGTAGAAGACTGGATACTGCAATAGTGAAGTAGCAGAATACTCTTCTTCTTTCTCTTTCTATAGCTTCTCTTGTGAGTCTTTGTGAATTGGTGAGAATGAAAGAAGAATTAAGCTTCTATTTATAGGAGAATTGACTAAATAGTAACTAATTCACAAACACTCCAGATTGATTTACTATTAGAACGGACGGTCCATAATGATTACTATTAAAACCACAATCGACGGTCCAGATTGATTTACTTTTAAAACCACCATCGACGGTCCAAATTGATACACTTTTAAAACCACCACCGACGGTCTAGATTGATTTAACTTATTACACTTTAGTACCCCTAAAGTTTTCCAAGTTTGCATTATTTCCCTCTAACTTTTGTAATTCACTTATCTTCAATAAACACATTTTTAATATTTCAACAATTATTCATCATTAATATTATAACTTACAATATTGACAACTAGGTCATTCTCAGGTAAGATGGGGCTTTCCGATAAAGATTTCTCCTTATTGGCGCGCAATTAGGTGACCAAACCTCTTTCCTCGACAGAACTTTCTAGACATTGTCAATAATGTAAATAATCAAATGAATAAATGTGTTTTCTCAATTATTGATTTAATAATATAAAATATAGTGCAGATGATACTGTTACAATAATTGAATCATAATGTGAGATACTATGCAGCAATTACTGTAGAAATAATTTAGTAAATTGAGTGGCTTCTTACGTAAGCATCAATAATCAATACCGTGTGCTACTATGCAACCACACGTATTACTGTATTTTTACCTCCGGGTATTTCAATAGTTAACGATAAAAGTTTTGCCGTTATTTTTATAAAAAGTTATTTCTTTCGTTTTCTAACTCCGACAGTTATTCCGTTGTGGGGTCCACCAATGATGGTGTCGTTGTACGGATATTCCTCGACAAAAAGAATATTCCCCGACCAAACGGATATTTTATATCAACTTGCTTACTTTGCAAAATTTTCAAATATCACCCTTAACTTTAACCTTTTAACAATTTAACCATTTACTAAATAGAATAACAATTATAAGAAAATTGAATACTTTTATTTCATAAATTCAGGGTCTTACAATACTGAAATACAATTATAATTATATAAATTTTCAAATCCTTATTCAAAATCCAAAATTAGGGTTTTGAACCATATCCGACTTCACTTTCATTATTAGTCAACTCATAAAAATTAAATTGACTAACCTGATAAATCCATATCGTGTATATTTAAAAATATTATTACTGATACCAATATTCATAATAATTAATAAAAAAAATTTAAAAAAATTATTTATAAAAATATAGATATAATTGTTTGAAAATTCACGGTCTTCACATCAAAGCTCTTGTTTTGGTACCTCCCAGGGATGATGTTTCCCTGTTTATGTACCTGTCAATCAATGACAATGCCATGGGCTGCATGCTGGGACAAAAAGATGATATTGACCAAGAAAGAGCTATATATTACCTCATGAAAAGATTTAGCTGCAGTGAACACAAGTACACTTTGATTGAGAAAACTTGTTGTGCTTTAGCATGGGCTTCCGTGAGATTACATCATTATCTCCATGGTCACACAACCAATCTCATATCCCGTGTGGATCCTCTCAAGTACGTGTTCAGCAAACCCATGTTGAATTGTCGACTTTCCAAATGGCAGTTGATCCTACAGTAATTTGACATCATTTACGTGACTCAAAAGTATATCAAAGGTCAAGGAATTGCGGATCAACTGGCCTCCACACCTGCAGGGGATTTCAAACCCTTGGAAACATACTTTCCCGATGAAGGGGTAATGACAGTTCAACAACACCATCAGGACGATACACACCAATCATGGAAGATGTATTTTGATGGAGTTGTAAACATTGAATGTTCTGGAGCTAGAGCAGTTGTAGTATCCATTTCGAGGGAGCAGTATCCCGTTGCCGTTAAATTACAGTTTGTCAGCACCAACAACACAACTGAGTATGAAGGTTGCATCATGGGGTTGAAACTAGCCCAATCCATGGACATCAGACGGTTAACTGTATTTGGAGATTCTGAATTGGTAATCAAACAAACCACTGAGATCTATCACACCAAAGAGCTACATTTACTGCCTTACCATCGACAAGTTATCCAGATGGCTTCAGAGTTTGAAGGAATATCCTTCCTCCACATTTCTCTAAATATGAATGAATTTGTGGATGCACTAGCAACTTTGGCCTCCTTGATCAACATACTTGACAAGGAAGACATGCCAAATATCACATTTGCCCTGCAAAAGTCTCCAACCTATGGGAACTTCATTAGAGAAGTATTGGATGAGCTGCCTCCCATCCAACACCCTTGGTATCAAGATATCAAGGAGTATCTGCAAGATGGATCTACACCCGCTGAGTCGAGTCAAGCTGAAAGAAAGTGGATCCATAGAATGGCCATGAAATTCTATCTTAGCGGAGACGCACTCTATAAAAGAGATTCTAGATTAGGCTTGCTCAGATTTCTAGACAAAGACAAAGCTTAAAGGCTCATGGATGAAATCCATGGTGGAGTATGTGGCCCACACATAAGCGGCCCTTTACTTGTCAAGAAAATCCTAAGAACAGGGCATTTTTGGCTCTCTCTCAATGCAAACTGTGATGATCACGTTAAGAGATGTTACCAATGCGGCAATGCCAAATTCATGGGATTGCTATCCATGCCCCTCCAAGGGAGCTCCACAATATGAGTTCGCCCTGGCCCTTCTCAATGTGGGGAATGGACGTGATCGGGCCCATCGAGCCCAAAGCCAGTAATGGTCATCAGTTTATCTTCAGCATGATCGATTACTTCACCAAGTGGTTAGAAGCAGCCTCTTCCCCCGGGGTTACTAAAGAAGTTATCATTGGTTTCATTAGAAATAATGTCATTTGTCGGTATGGACAACCAGAGGTGATTGTATCAGACAATGCCAAAAACCTCAACAACCAAATGATGGAGGAGTTATGCAGTAAATTTCACATCAAACATCTCAACTCCATCATCTGTCGTCCAAAGATGAATGGTGCTTTTGAAGCGGCTAATAAGAATATCAAAAAGATCATGCAAAAGATGTCCGCCAATCACAAAGGATGGTCTAACTTGTTGCCTCTGACTCTATTAGCCTACAAAACATCCATGTGCACTTCCACATGGGCAACCCCCTACTCATTAACCTATGGGATGGAAGCAGTGCTCCCCATAGAGGTGAAATGGAATCCCTCAGGGTGTTGATAGATGCTCAGCTGGATGAAGACCAATGGTTACAAGATAGGTACCACCAATTATCTCTGATGGATGAAAGGCGGGCCGCAGCTATCTTCCATGGTTAGTTATATCAAGAAAGGGTCGCTAGATCCTACAATAAAAAAGTCCAGCTACGGCAGTTTAAATAACATGACTTTGTCTTGAATAAGATTCTTGACAACCAAGATCAATCCAAAGCCCCAAACTGGGAAGGCCCATTTGTTGTCGAGGAGTTATTGACAGGAGGAGCCCTCAAATTAGAAGAGATGGATGGCGATAAATTTCCCCAATTCATTAACTCAGACACCGTGAAACGGTACTATGTCTGAGGTTACCTGCAAACCAGCATCCTGGTTCAATATCAACAGATCCCCGGTCAATTTATGGTTTAAAACCCTTTCACCACATACAACCTTTCTTCACATCCGTTTGCCCCATCAGGGACAAACATACATTCCAACCACTAGCCTGGTTCCAGATCTTCAGATCCATCACTCAACTTAGGTTTCCAAAACCTTTTTCACACCTTCAGTTTGTCCCACCAGGGATATAACTTTTCATCTGCAGTCTGTCCCACCAAGGGCGAACTACGCAGAATTGATCTCCCCAATACACGGGAGTACGTAGGCAGCCATTTTTATGGTCTGGTCTAACTACAGAAAAAAACAACAACAAAAAATCTCTACACCCACTTTACCACCTACAACTTTCAACCTCTTTACGTCAAGTTGGAACTACGCAGACCTGATCTCCCCTCATCAATGGGAGTGCGTAGGCAGCCATTTATGGTTCGGTCTCTCCCCTACCAAAATACAAAAACTTTTCAATGGTACTAGGATCATCCTTCAGACCATACATCATCGGCTTAGACCAAAGGGATGGAACTACCTGGTCTCCCCACACAAATAAGAGAACCGGCGACCATCCAAGCTGTAGTTTATTCATCAAAGAGAAACACCAATCCATAAGAGATGTAACTACCTGGGCTCCCCAATACATAGGAGTACCGGCGACCATCTGTGGGGTGGTCAACCTCAGAGAGGAAAGACACAATTCTCTCCATAATTACATACAGAAATCAGTTCCAAGACACCAAAGGGTAGGGCAATACATAGATCAATGATCCATTCTGAAAGATCCTGGGACATCTCAATGTCCATCCATCAAGGGCGAGTTCAGAATAAATTAGGATCACAAGCCCTGGAGAAACAGACAACTATCAAGCAAGTAACAAGACATAACTACAAGGGAAGTGAATCAAAATATATTTCATTTCCATATAATATTGTTTGATATATAAAATGAGTCCTGTTCATGACAAAAATGGCTAAGCTAGTCTATGTAGGAAAATCCAAGCTAATCTACAAACCCATAGATAAGCGTGCTATCAAATCCAACATGGCATCCCTCTCAGAAGAAGGGGTAAATCTGTGAGCTCCTGCCCAAGGGTATCTACACGAGCCAAGAGATCCACAACCATCTGCATGGTGACATAATGCGCATCTATGAATGTGCTCATCTTTACAATGATATCGGCGACAGTAGGATCAAGAATGCAAGATTATCTCAGAATGGCGGCATCTCGGGCGAGATATATAGTGACGTCAAAAGAGGTCCATACAACCCATTCGAGAGCTTATCGCCCCAAAATAGACTACCCATCGAGTCTCCGGATATCATAAAAATCAAATACAAACTTCATTTATATTAATCGTTGAATCGTCGTGCAGAGAGTACGACATAACAGATAAGTCGTGAGTTTTAATACAATATTATCTCGTAGACAAAGATCAAACTCAAATTGTTACAATGCCATATAAAATACAAACAAAGAAATATTTTAAGACCCCAAAGAAGAACGAGAAGATTACTATCATATTCATTCTAATGAGGTGCACTTTTGACGCTTTCAAAGTCTGGGTTCTCATCACCCTATTGTTGTTCGCCAAAATCAATTATTAAGTGACGATAAAATATACACACACATATCTTAGGTCCTCAATACAATTATCTCGCTGTATGTCATGCCGCTTTTATAATGTATTGAGAAACTTCGACAGGCCTTTGACCATCATCACACTATTTCCATTATCCCCGCTTTCGACCCAAAGCCTACACTCTTATTACCGAAAGGAATTGTGAAGAAAAAAGGGTGAGCACAAATAGCCCAAAGAAAGAATATCATGACTAAAGATAATTAAATCATCAATAGCCTTCATTAATAATAAATCGTAGATTTAGAACATATGGTAGATGATAAAACTTTTCAACCATAGTCATAAATGAACGAGCAATCCATTAGAAGAGTCAAATAGACCATCGTGTCTATTATCTTCCATGTTAAAAGTCCACCAATAATGTTTTATTCCTCGTAACATCAATCAACAATTCATGTCCACAATCATATGAATAACTCATAATCATAATTGTGATTCTAAATTCTCTTCGCACCTGTGATTTAAGATAATTTTCATCACCTATCTTCACTAAAACATCAAAAATCATGGTTATACCAAATCACAATTCCTCGCTCATAATCATACTAATAAATTCATCTTTGCACTACTACCAAAGATATTCATTAACAATTCATCTTTGCACTACAAAGCCAAAGACATACAAATCAGTATTTTAGAAGAGTCAAGTAGAGCATGATATCTACTATCTTTTACTTAATTAAAAGTGTATAATCAATATTTTATCGCCGAGACTCAAATTTTAATAAATAATCCACATCATCGAATCATCCCCGCACTACTACGGCCAAGGATATTCATGTAATCATCAATGGTCATGATTATATACCGAATAATCCTCGGTTATAATCATACCAATAATCGCCCATCAATGCACTACAACGGCCAATGAGGACTTTTACCACATCATCTATACATTTACGTCATGATTATACCGAATGATCCTCGGTCATAATGATACCTGGCTCATCTCATAATCATACAATCAATCAAAGCCAAAGATAGTCATAATCATCTATGCATGCATAAGCCAAAGATACAAACCCATCATCAATCAATCAGTTCATCTTTGCACGTAAGCCAAAGATATACAACTGTAAAACCAATAATCAAACCATCCATCTTTTGCACGTAAGCCAAAGATATACAATTATAAAATCAATAATCAACAAATTCCATCTTTGCACGTAAGCCAAAGATGACTTCATCATAATATAAGCATGAGGATGATGACAATGATATAAGCATTAATCAAACGAAAACAAGGATAAATATTAAAGACTTTAAATTTATCCAAATATTATCAATCACTTAATAAACTCATCATCTAATATTATTAATATTATAACAATATTTTAATCACTTCTTAAACTTATAAACAATTTATTTCAATTGTTTACACTTTACCAAATAATGCATTTAATCATTCAAAAATGCCATACTCATAAGATTTCATCACCAATGATCAAATCCCTCATCAAAAAATCTGCATATACCCTATATAGGATTCCCAAGCCATAAAATCCTATTTTCCAATTTTGTTACTTCACATAACATATTTAATTCATTTACTCATAACTAGTTCATTTTCATGAAAAATACCAAATCAGTCCCAAAAATATTTCTTTTTTGGGATTTAATGTAATATAGTCCCATATTGAATATATATTTTCTAGAATTTTTAAAATTCATTTACTATTTTTCATATGGCCAAAATCGCTTAATATTTAGACATTTATCATAAATTGTACTTTTGTCCAAAAATTCAAAATTTATGTGGTATACTCGTTATATACATGTACTCCCAATAAAAATTTCACCAATTTTGGAGTTAACCACAAGGAGTTATAAGGGTTTACTTTTAAAATAGTCTTTTCCCATAAAATCCATAACTCTTAATCTATACATCCAAAAATCACCATCTTTTGGACACAATATAGAAAACTCATCAAATTATCATTTAAATTTTTCCTAATTTTTGAGGGTCGTAAAAATTATTTAAACCGCAAATGGATTTTCACCGCCATGCGGTAATCCACATGAGATGCATCATTTCCACAATTTAAAGAAATGAATACAAAGGATCATTCACCATGCATGCAGTAATCCACATAGACAAAGTTATTCCAAATGTAATAATAAAGAATGGAATAATGTAAGAATTCACCATGCATGCGATAGATCGCATGCATGCAAAGTTATTCCCAATGTAATAATAAAGAATGGAACCAGTCACGCCAGAATCCGCATGCATGTGATATTCCAATGTAATAATAAAGAATGGAATAACAAATGCGTAACCAGCATGCATGTGATATTCTAATGTAAAAATAAAGAAGGGATCAATAAAGAATTCAACTGTGCATGCGATAATCCGCATGCACGCATGTGTTATTCCAAATAATAATAAAGAATGGAACCAAAGTCACCGAATCCGCATGCATGCATGTGATATTCCAACATAATAAACATAATAATAAAGAATAGAATAATGTAAGAATTTCACCATGTATAATGAAGAATTTCGCGTGGATATAGTAAAGTTATTCCAACATAATAATAAGGAATGGAATAATAATAACTCTCTCTTCATGAAATGAAATAAATACGAAAAGAAATAATAACCCTTACCTTAGAAAAAAAAATCGGATATCGGAATAAGGAGGTATCAAACTTTCTTCTTCTTTCTCTCTATAATTTTCTCTATAATAATTGCTCTATAGCTTTAGTGAATTGGTGAGAAATGAAGGAAGAATGAGCTTCTATTTATAGAAAAAATATAGTTTCGATAATTGCACGCTTTTGGGGCTCAAAATATTACAAAGACAATACCTTCAACTTTTCTTTCATTTTTAATTTAGTCCCGCAAGTATTATCAAACTTGCACCACCTCCCCTAATAGTAAATAATGTGAATTAATAGTTCAATCATGTGAATCAATAGTTATAATCATGTGAAAATATTAATTATAAGATAAGACTTCCATCTATACCTCCATTTTTAACTTAGTCATGCAAGTATTATCAATCTTGCACCAACTCCCCTAATAGTACAAGAATGTGAATCAATAGTACACACATGTGAACAAATAGTTATAATCATGTGAATTAATAGCAATTAATTGCTCATTTATTCGATTAATTACCCGATCGGGTCAATATAACCTCCAGACATCAATTATTATCAAATAAATGTCGATTTTCACTAACACTAACAATCCCAACACAATGGAAATATTTTTCTCAAAAATTTATTTTGAAATTTCAAAGTTTGACTTTTTTTGAAAAAGTCAACTGTTGACTTTTTTGACCAAAAAGTCAACCCCGACAAATTTTGTGTTTATAGTCTATTTCTACTAATTTCATCATTTCAGACTCAAATATCACGTCCGCGGCTCCAAATTCAACTCCAACTCAAATTCAATTTTTAATAACATTCATCATTAATATTATAACTCACAATATTTAACAAACTGTGTCATTCCTGTGAAAGAGGGGCTTTTCGATAAGGATTTCTCCTTATCGCGCGCAATTAGTGACCAAACCTCTCCTCGATGTAACTTCTAGACATCATCAATATTGCAAATAATAATATGAATAACTTTTTCGTCTCAATTATTAATTTAATAATATATAAAATATTATTATGATGATGCGGACAATAATCGTGACAATAATTGAATCAATAATAATATGAGAGATATGATGCAACAATTATTGTAGCAATAATTGAGTATAACCGAGTGACTTCTCACATAAGCATCAATAATCAATACCGTGCTACTATGCAACAACGCCAGACGTATTTTTACTACTACCAATTATTTTACGACAACTTGCTTACTTTTAAAAAAATTTTCACATATCACCCTTAACTTTAAACTTTTATCAATTTAACTATTTACCAAAATAAAAAAATTGAATACTTTTATTTCATAAAATTTGGGATCTCACAATCTCCCTCCTTATGAAATTTTGCCCTCAAAATTTACGCATTCGGTAGTTCAAGAGATGAGAATACCTTGCTTTCTTTTCTTGATTGTACTTCTTCCGGTTATTTTCTCTCAGATCATGATTTTCCCATTGCTCATCTCCCGTATTTTTATATCATTCTAGAATATATCTTCAAAACAAAGGTTAATTGACATATCACAATTTGTCAACTTATCAAGTAAACAATTTCACTTTTTAGGTAAGTCACACTACTAAATAAGTATATAACCTGCCTCTCCCTCCTAGTTCTAGACTCTTATCTCCGCCCATATCCCTAAGCTCGATACCATATCCCTAAGCTCGATACCATTTGTGACGCCCCAAAATAGGTCCACACTACCCATTCTCGAAAGTCGCCAGATATCACTCTATAAAAATCAAATACAAACTTCATTTATATTAATCGTTGAACTGTCGCAAGAGTATTATAACAGATAAGTCGTGAGTTTTAATACAATATTATCTCTCGTAGAAGATCCAAACTCAAATTGTTACAATGCCATATAAAATACAAAGAACAAATATTTTAAGACCCCAAAGAAGAACGAGAAGATTACTATCATATTCATTCTAATGAGGTGCACTTTTGACGCTTTCAAAGTCAAAGTTCTCATCACCCTATTGTTGTTCGCCAAAATCAATTATTAAGTGACGATAAAATACGACACACACATCTTAGGTCCTCAATACAATTATCTCGCTGTATGTCATGCCGCTTTTATAATGTATTGAGAAACTTCGACGCCCTTGACCATCACACTATTTCCTCGTTATCCCCGTCAACCCAAAGCCTACACTCTTATTACCCTAAAGGAATTGTGAAGCAAAGGGTGAGCACAAATAGCCAAAGAAAGAATATCATGACTAAAGATAATTAAATTATCAATAGCCTTCATCAATAATAAATCGTAGATTTAGAACATATGGTAGATGATAAAACTTTTCAACCATAGTTGCAAATGAACGAAAGCAATCCATTAGAAGAGTCAAATAGACCATCGTGTCTATTATCTTCCATGTTAAAAGTCCACCAATAATGTTTTATCCCTCGTAACATCAATCAACAATTCATGTCCACAATCATATGAATAACTCATAATCATAATTGTGATTCTAAATTCCTCTTCGCACCTGTGATTTAAGATAATTTTCATCACCTATCTTCACCCAAACATCAAAAATCATGGTTATACCAAATCACAATTCCCGCTCATAATCATATTTAATAAATTCATCTTTGCACTACTACCAAAGATATTCATTAACAATTCATCTTTGCACTATGTGCCAAAGACATACAACTCAGATTTTAGAAGAGTCAAGTAGAGCATGATATCTACTATCTTTTACTTAATTAAAAGTGTATAATCAATATTTTATCGCCGAGACTCAAACTTAATAAATAATCCACATCATCGAATCATCCTCGCACTACTGCCAAGGATATTCATGTAATCATCAATGGTCATGATTATACCCAATAATCCTCGGTTATAATCATACCAATAATCTCGGCCCATCAATGCACTACGGCCAATGAGGACTTTTACCACATCATCTATAACATTACGGGTCATGATTATACCGAATGATCCCTGGTCATAATCATACCAATAAACAGTTCATCTATGCACATAAGCCAAAGATCCTCATCAATCAATAGTTCATCTTTGCACGTAAGCCAAAGATATACAAATCGTAAAACCAATAATCAATACCCATCTTTGCACGTAAGCCAAAGATATACAAACTGTAAAACTAATAATCAATAGTCCATCATTTTGCACGTAAGCAAAAGATATACAACAATTATAAATCAATAATAAATAAATCCATCTTTGCACGTAAGCCAAAGATGACTTTCATCATCATAATATAATATAAGCATGAGGATGATGACAATGATATAAGCATTAATCAAACGAAAACAAGGATAAATATTAAAGACTTTAAATTTATCCAAATATTATCAATCACTTAATAAACTCATAATCTAATATTATTAATATTATAACAATATTTTAATCACTTCTTAAACTTATAAACAATTTATTTCAATTGTTTACACTTTACCAAATAATGCATTTAATCATTCAAAATGCCATACTCATAAGATTTCATCACCAATGATCAAAATCCTCATCAAAAATCAGATATACCCTATATAGGATTCCCAAGCCATAAAATCCTATTTTCCAATTTTGTTACTTCACATAACATATTTAATTCATTTACTCATAACTAGTTCATTTTCATGAAAAATACCAAATCACCAAAAAAAATATTTTTTTTTTGGGATTTTAATGTAATATAGTCCCATATTGAATATATATTTTCTCTTAAAATTTTTAAAATTCATTTACTATTTTTCATATGGCCAAAATCCGCTTAATATTTAGACATTTATCATAAATTGTACTTTTGTCCAAAAATTCAAAATTTAGGTGGTATACTCCTCGTTATATACATGTACTCCCAATAAAAATTTCACCAATTTTGAGTTAACCACAAGGAGTTATAAGGGTTTACTTTTAAAATAGTTTTTCCCATAAAATCCATAACTCTTAATCTATACATCCAAAAATCGCCATCTTTGGACACAATATAGAAAACTCATCAAATTATCATTTCAAATTTTTCCGCAATTTTGAGGGTCGTAAAAAATTATTTAAATCTGCAAATGGATTTTCACCCGCCATGCAAAGAATCCACGTGCATGCATCATTTCCACAATTTAATAAAGAATGAATACAAAGGATCATTCACCATGCATGTAGTAATCCACATAGACAAAGTTATTCCAAATGTAATAATAAAGAATGGAATAAATGTAAGAATTCACCATGCATACGATAGAGCATACGCATGCATAAAAGTTATTCCCAAATGTAATAATAAAGAATCCAGTCAAAGAATCCGCATGCATGTGATATTCAAATGTAATAATAAAGAATGGAACTGTGTCATGCAGAATCCGCATGCATGTGATATTCCAAATGTAATAATAATAAAGAATGGAATAACAATAGAATTCAATGTAATAATAAAGAATGCGATAGACCGCGATAACATGCATGTGTTATTCCAAATGTAATAATAAAGAATGGAACCAGTGTCGCAGAATCCGCATGCATGTGATATTCCAACATAATAATAAAGAATGGAATAATAGAAGAATTTCACCATGTATACTACAAGATTCACCAGAGATCACAGAAGTTATTCAAAGTTATTCCAATGAATAATAATAATAAGGAATGGAATAACAATAGCTCTCTTCATGAATACGAAAGAAATAATGCCCCTTACCTAATATAAAAAAATCGGATATCGGAATAAAGGAGGTAAAACTTTCTTCTTATTTTCTCTATAATTTTCTCTATAATAATTGCTCTATAGCTTTAGTGAATTGGTGAGAAATGAAGGAAGAATGAGCTTCTATTTATAGAAAATATAGTTTCGATAATTGCACGCTTTTGGGGCTCAAAATATTACAAAGATAATACCTTCAACTTTTCTTTTTCATTTTTAATTTAGTCCCGCAAGTATTATCAAACTTGCACCACCTCCCCTAATAGTAAATAATGTGAATCAATAGTTCAATCATGTGAATCAATAGTTATAATCATGTGAAAATACTAATTACAAAGATATAAGACTCCATCTATACCTCCATTTTTAACTTAGTCATGCAAGTATTATCAATCTTGCACAAACTCCCCTAATAGTACAAGAATGTGAATCAATAGTACACACATGTGAACAAATAGTTATAATCATGTGAATTAATAGCAATTAATTGCTCATTTATTCGATTAATTACCCGATCGGGTCAATATAACCTCCAGACATCAATTATTATCGAAATAAATGTCGATTTCCACTAACACTAACAATCCCAACACAATGGAAATATTTTTCAAAAATTTCATTTTGAAATTTTGAAGTTTGACTTTTTTCCAAAAAGTCAACTGTTGATTTTTTTGACCAAAAAGTCAACCCCAACAAATTTTGTGTTTATAGTCTATTTCTACTAATTTCATCGCTTCCGACTCAAATATCACGCTCAAGGCTCCAAATTCAACTCCTAACTCAAATTTGATTTTTAATAACATTCATCATTAATATTATAACTCACAATATTTAACAACTGTGTCGCTCCTGTGAAAGAGGGGCTTTTCCGATAAGGATTTCTCCTTATCGCGCGCCGCAATTAGTGACCAAACCTCTCCTCGTAACTTGTAACTTCTATTGTAAGACATTGTCAATATTGTCTCAATTATTAAATAATAATATGAATAACTTTGATCGCCTCAATTATTCAATTTAATAATATATAAAATATTATTAGCAAGATGATATCGTGACAATAATTGAATCAATAATACGAGAGATATGATGTTAAGCAATTATTGCTTAGAATAATAATCGAGTATAACTTTAAATTTTTGAATTTCACATAAGCATCAATAATAAATATTTCATAAAAGTTGGGATCTACTATGCAACGTCACGCCAAGACATCGGATCTCTAGATGATTTACTACCAAAGAACATTATTTTACGACAAACTTCATACTAGAATTACATCTTACCGGAAAGAAAAATTTTCCTATATCACCCTCTTAAATGTTAAACTTTTATCAATTTAACTATTTACCTAGGAGAAAATAGAAAAATCTGCAAAATACTTAATTAGAGAATTATTTATGCGCAGAATACTCTATAGAATGGCCTGGATGGCTTTTAGTAAAATCAACCCTCTCACGCTGGGCCCAACAAGTATAAACCCTGGACAAATCCTCTGCTGAAAAAGCCGAGATGACATACGCTGACCTAATACCTCGTCAAAGGGATGAACATCCTCAAACTGGTAAAGTTATGACATCACAGCCAGTGGATGATAAGTGGTCACGCCCCTCAAACCAGCCAGAGGGAGATAATCCATGCCAGTTGCATGAGTAATGAAGCTGTAAGGAGAACTGAGCCCTGAACACGACAGAATGTCAAATGGATCCTCGATCCTTGCTAAAAACATTGACCAGGAAGCAGTGTTTGTACACTCCGCCGGCTGAAAGGAGTAAGATATGGCTATCTCATAGGAAAAACAATACCCATGGCATCGGAATGTGCCAATCAGTCTCAAGTGTGTCATAAACCACACGTACAGTAAGACCGAGCTGCCTGAAAATACCCCTGTAGGATGGGTGTGGCAGTACGTGGTTGACCTTAAGATCTCTGCCACAATCATCGGTAAAATGGTATGTCCCTCCCAGAGAGCCCGTACTGCCATAACCACACCGATCACTAAATGATCCATGTACAGTGCCATGTACAGATAGGCCACTACACACATCAAGGGTATATCTACTCTGGCAACACACCAATCATCCTCCAATGTGGTGAAATCCCCAGAGTGCGGAAGAGCCAAATCTGTCTATCAGAAAATGCATGGACACCACATGCCCGAAGAAGATCTCATCCTGGGCCACTCTGCGCCTCAAGCCGGTGAGGGTCATGAACTATCGGCTCATATCTCCGATAGCAATCCGAGTGCAAGGCATGTCCAATGACAAATCTGTCAGTCGCTCATACTCCTCTAAGGTAGGAGTCAACTCCTGGGTCTCAAAATAGAACACCTACCTATCCGGTACCCAGTGCTCCAACATGTCCTTTTCGAAACCCAATGGAACCTGGAACATCAAGAGGGTCACAGAGTGTCACAACAGCTGGTCTACAGCCACCCGATCTGAGGATGAAAAACTATCATACCATGATCTCAAACAGGAGGCCACCAATACTGGTGGGGTATGATCAATGCGGCTAACTGTCAATGAAGACATATGTAGGGTCGTGTCATAAGACCATCCAGGGGTCAATACTGAACATCTCTAGACATACATATGCATAACATAATGTATGCATGATAAACAACTCCTTCACACACTAAATCTCATTCATTATTTTAGAACAACACTTGTCATAGTTATATTTATCAGCAAAGCAAATATATGTACGCGCTGTGACAACTATGACAATTAAACAGAATATGCTTGAAGGAGGGGAACAACTATAATAAGGAACCATGCTAAACACAGCAAAAACAAAGGTGACAATTATTTTGGGATTCCCAAATAGCCACTGCAAGAGGAACCCAATTGTTGAGAGAAAAGACCCATTTCTCAATTGACCAAAAAACTAAAACCAAAGGAATTGCAAATGGGAGAAAAGGCTTTTCCACTAATAACTGGTTAAAGAACTCAATAGCATCATTCAAATCATAACTCCTCTTTATACAGGTTATTTATTATGCATCACTACAAAAATTTCTTTACATATTACGAACTATGAATTTAGGTTATAATTGAAAATTTTCATATAATGTTAGATTTTTCCTCATCTAAGATAAAATCACAATCTTCAGCTAAGCATTTCAACAAACGAATTATGAACATGATTAGATTATAAATCAATAATTGAGTTGTATGACTAGAATTGAAGATGCAGTTAACATATATTAGTTTATAATTGGGGGTCAACAAACGAATTATGAACATGATTGATTATAAATCAATAACAACTACAAAAAGCATATGCTCAAAAACCCTAGATTTCCTAGATTTCTTTCAAATCAAACATAAATTACAAAATTAAGTAAAAATCTTTACCTTCCAATTCTCTTTATAGGAATCTTTACCTTCCGATTTGTAACAAGTTCTGTTCGATCGCCTTTTTGCCTTTCGATTAGCTTCATGCTCGCTTTGAGAGAGAGAGAGGGACAAGGTCGCTTTGAGAGAGAGAGAGAGAAGACTGAGAGAGAGCGGATGGTTTGAAGAGTGAGACCCACGTGTTTTTGACCCGCGTGATTTTTTTTGTTTTAGCTCGTTTTGCTTCAAATTCAGCTTTTTGGTCCAGTATATTCAAAATTGCTTTTGAAAGGAACCGCTGATATATATATATATATATATACATACATATTCTTTTCAAAATTTTTTTGTCAAACTAAATAAAATACTAAACAAATCTCAACATTAAACTAAATATATATAAAGTAACTATGAATATTTTTATATATAAATATATATGTAAACAAATATTCCTATAAATATTTATAAAAAAATATTCATATCTAAATTTTATAAATTTTAGATGAAATATTTATAAATTTATAAATAAATATTTGTTTATAAATATTTATATGAATATTTAGAGATAAATCTATAAATAAATATATATATATATATATATTAAAATATGCATAGTTACGTTATATAAATATTCAAGTTACTTTATATATATAGATGGTAATAGAATTTATCTAATACACAAAAAATATAACATATGAAGCAAAAATATCATAGCTAGGTTTTAAACCTAAGACCTATAGGTTATTAGGCCATTAAGCTACCATTGAGCCATTCTAATTTATTAGTTAACTAAACTACCGCCTTATTAAGCCATTAAGCTACCATTGAGCCATTCTAATTTATTAATTAACTAAACTACCGCCATAACTTGTAGTGGTAGACAATGTAGCACATGAGCAAATGAGTAATTTCTCATGTCGCTACAGCATGTAGCGGTAGGGGAAAATCTATTTCAATCTGTGTCATCCAATGTTGCGATCAACTGTATAGATTATGGTTGTTGAAATGGTACCCATGACAACCGATTGCCAATCATGTAAGTTCCGGGCCTCCGACCCAAATAAACCCAACCTCATCAAAACTGAGTATTATATTTATGCTTCCCATTGTTTCTTATTTCTAGATTGAAGTAGGATATACTTATAAGTACTCCCTCACTCCGATAATGAAAGTGATGATTGATTTTATGCTAAAACAGAATAAAGTTATTTAAAAATGACTTATAAGTCATTCCTAATAAGTTAGTTTGACCCATATTAATATAATATCAATTTATCACTATTTTATTTAAATTGTTTTTTAAAAAAAAAGAGTAAGATGCAACGTCACTTTAATTGGCGTTAGAATTTTTAATTTTATTTTTTTTATAGCTGAAGTCTTATATACTCCTTCATTTCCAACGCCGATGATAGAGAATAAACATAAAAAATTATTGATGTTTGTAAACAAGTACAAGATGTTAGTTCCCAGAGGCATAATAGTTATCTAGAAGGGGGGGGGGGGTTGAATAGATATTTTAAATTCTTTTGTTTCAAAATACTTGTTAATTTTGAGAATGATGTAAGCACAACAGAATTAAGATTTGTTTGTTTCCCTTTAAGATATAGTGAGTTAATGAGAGTGAGGCAGTTATAACAGTTATAGCAGTTATAGAAGACACAGAGATTTTAAGTGGTTCAGAGCATTCAAAGCTCCTAGTCCACTCTTCTACTCTTTGAGTAGGAAATCCACTAAGGATATCTTTACAACTTTTGAATCTCACAGATTCCTTCAAGACTAACAGTCTTGACACTTCTCAGTTCACTTTTGAACTCTACAAGTCCAGCAGACTTGGTTCTACACAGTTCACTTAGAACTCTTCAAGTCCTTCTGACTTGGAACTTCTTACTTCACTTGATAGTAGTTGATGAGTTCTTGAATGGTGCTATTCAGTTGCCGTTAAACTCTTGTTCGGAAGAACTGAATAGCTGAGCAGGCTTTCTCTTTTCGGATCGTAGAGTTTGATCATTGAGTGTTCTTTTTCTTTTTGTTCAATGCTTGCTTAATCTTCTTCACCTGATGAATCTGTGTATATAAGATGTCTTTAAAATGTATCCGTTGAAGACATCCGTTGAATCATTAAATGCATTTAACATTTTTGAGCTTTAATGGAGACTTTTTGTACAATTTCTGATTAGCAGACTGGCCCACTAACACAACAGACTATTATCTCACTTAACACCTGAAATGGTGTTTTCTGCTGACCTATAGTACTTTCCTTAGCTTCTTTAATACGCTTCTTTGTTACATACTAAGGATGACTGTTGTGTCATTGGGACTCCCGAGGACTTTAACGTTTATAATCCTTTCCTCATTTGTTGGGATTTATTCTTAAACAAATGGATAAGGATCGATGCTTCTGACACAGATAGATGATGCTCTACGACTTTGATCGTGGTGTCTTGCCACATTGGTGCTTGATCTAATACTGGCAAACGAGAACACTACGATTTCTCTTAAGGACTGGCATACTACGATCTTTACTTATTTGTCTTTGCAGACTCTATGTTTCCGAGAGCATACTATGATCTCTGAGTTAGTTTGGCAAGCGTTTGGACCACTCTACAATTTCAGGAGAGGCCATTCAAAGTAGATACACTACGATCCTTGATGCTCTATGATTCTGCCTTGGCTTTTGCAATCTCTTGATCAGCTCGATAGACTACGATTCAATTGAACCCTATCTATTACATCTCAAGATATAGATCAACCTAATACCTTTGATCATTTCTTCTATACATTCATTTACAGAATGATAAACATTAAAGACCAGATCAACCTAACACTTTTGATCTATCACTAAGTCCTTGTACATGCATTCTTTTAAGGACTTTACATATAATCATGGATATTTACTTTCAACATCAAATTTAAATATACAATCTCCCCCTATTTGATGTTGACATAACTAAGGAGATTTGTATCATGATTATCAATTTCTAGATGCAGTTGCTAGAAAGTAAATATGACTTAGTGTTTCAGTGAGCAGCTGAAACTTTTAGAGAATAAGCATGAATTTATTGATGTTTGTAAAGACAGATATTACAATTAAGCTTAGTTACATCAATAAGAAATGAGTTTCAACTTATCTCTATTTTTTCTGCCTTTTGCTCCTTGGAGGATTTGCATAGTCTTGAGCTCTTCTTTTCCTGCTTGCTTCGTCTCTCTGTGCTATATCTTCCGACTCGCTTTGACTTAGTCTTTCATTATGATCGTGTCTATTCATGAATGCAAGATCTCCAATTGGAATTCTTAGGCCTGTGGTGGTCACTTCGTGTGAGCTAGAAGAAGGGCCTTAACTCCTTAGTGGTTGTGCCATGATAATTTGCTGCTGTTCAGATCGTGGAGTCTGATGTTGAGGCTGTCTTATAGGAGGGCTTCTTGAGGAGTGAGCTATGAATGTGCCTCTACCACTGCCTCCTTTCCCTTTATTCTCCCCCTTTATGCGACGCCCCCAAAATAGGTCCACACGACCCATTCTGAGTCATCAGATATCACACTACAGAAATAAAATATAAACTTCATTTATACAACTGTTGAACTATCGTACAGAGTACGACAACAGATAATCTATGAGTTTTAATACAAATATATGTAACTCTCATGGTGCCTCGACCACAACACCTTACAATGGTACTTTACATAAAGGTACATTCAATAACTATTTTGAGAAATTAAAATATTTAGAAAATACTCAAGGAAACCTTCGTACATGGGAGGCCATGCGTCTAGGTTATGATAGATATCATATGTCCACAGAATTATCCTTGGTTGACCCAATAGTTCCCAAAGAAAAACTAGAAGATTGCTATCATCTTCTTGCCAATGGTGAGTCTTCTCTTGAAATATAATTATCTCTGTTGTCTCCAAGTGAGAATTATATTTCAAATAAACTCCAAGATTATATAGGTTGTGCTCGTAGATATACTCAGCAAGTGGATGTGCAAAACCCTGTCTTATGATAACACGAGGTTGTATGTCATTAGACATTTTGTATGATAGTGGCAAAACACCCTTCAAAAGTTGGGTTCACCTCACCCTATTCGGTTCACCAAAATTAAATATCAAATGACGTATACAATACGACACACTTATCTAAAGTTCTCAATAAAATTATTTTCATACTATTTAGGAGAACCTCAATGACTATAGACCACCGCTCTATTCTCCTCGTTACCCCCACTCAAACCCAGCCTACACTCTTATTACACGAAAGGAATTGTGAAGCAAAAAGGGTGAAGCACAACTAGCCTAGTAAAGAATATCATGACTAAAGATAATTTACATCATCAATAGCCTTCATCAATAATAAATCGTAGATTTAGAACATATGGTAGATGATAAAACTTTTCAACCATAGTTGCATAATGAACGAGTAATCCATTAGAAGAGTCAAATAGACCATCGTGTCTATTATCTTCTCCATGTTAAAAGTCCACCAATAATTTTTATCCCGTAACATCAATCAACAATTCTCGCCCACAATCATATGAATAACTCATAATCATAATTATGATTCTAAATTCCTCTTCGAACCTAGGACGAAGATAATTTTCATCACCTATCTTCACCTGAAACATCAAAAATCATGGTTATACCAAATCGCAAATCCTGCTCATAATCATACTAATAAATTCATCTTTGCACTACGGCCAAAGATATTCATTAACAATTCATCTTTGCACTACATGCCAAAGACATACAACTGTATTTTAGAAGAGTCAAGTAGAGTATGATATCTACTATCTTTTACGAATTAAAAGTGTATAATCAATATTTTATTGCCGAGACTTAGCTTAATAAATAATCCACATCATCGAATCATCCCTGCACTACGGCCAAGGATATTCATGTAATCATCAATGGTCATGATTATACCGAATAATCCTTTGTTATAATCATACCAATAACTGTCCACCAATACACTACGGGCCAATGAGGACTTTTACCATATCATCTATAACATTATGGGTCATGATTATACCGAATGATCCCTGGTCATAATCATACCAATAAATAGTTCATCTATGCACATAAGCCATAGATCCTCATCAATTAATAGTTCATCTTTGCACGTAAGCCAAAGATATACAACTGTAAAACCAATAATCAATAGTCCATATTTGCACGTAAGCCAAAGATATACAACTGTAAAACTAATAATCAACAGTCCATCTTTGCACGTAAGCCAAAGATGAATTTCATCATAATATAAACATGAGGATGATGACAATGATATAAGCATTAATCAAACGAAAATAAGGATAAATATTAAAGACTTTAAATGTATCCAAGTATTATCAATCACTTAATAAACTCATAACCTAATATTATTAATATTATAACAATATTTTAATCACTTCTTAAACTTATAAACAATTTATTTCAATTGTTTACACTTTACCAAATAATGCATTTAATCATTCAAAAATGCCATACTCATAAGATTTCATCACGAATGATCAAATCCCTCATCAAAAATCTGCATATACCCTATATAGGATTCACAAGCCATAAAATCCTCTTTTCCAATTTTGTTACTTCACATAACATATTTAATTCATTTACTCATAACTAGTTCATTTTCATGAAAATACCAAATCGGTCCAAAAATATATTTTTTCGGGATTTAGAGTAATATAGTCCCATATTGAACATATATTTTCTCTAAATTTTTAAAATTCATTTACTATTTTTCATATGAGCAAAATTGCCGAATATTTAGACATTTATCATAAATTGTACTTTTGTCCAAAAATTCCAAAATTTACAGGGCATACTTCTGTTATATACATATACTCCCAATAAAAATTTCACCAATTTTGGAGTTAACCACAAAGAGTTATAAGGGTTTACTTTTAAAATAGTCTTTTTCCATAAATTTCATAACTCCTAATCTATACATCCAAATATCGCCATTTTTGGACACAATCTAGAAAACTCATCAAATTATCATTTCTAATTTTTCCAGAATTTTTGAGGGTAAAAAAAAATTACAAAATTGTAAATGAATTTTCACCCGCTATACGGTAATCCACGCAGACAAATTATTTCCACAATTTAATAAGGAATGAATACAAAGGATCATTCACAATTCATGTGGTAATCCACATAGACATTTTATTCCAACATAATAATAAAGAATGGAATAACAGAAAAATTCACCATGCATGCGATAGACGCACAGACAAGTTATTCCCAAATGTAATAATAAAGAATGGAACCAAGTCATGCGTAATCCGTGATATACGAGGATATTCCAACAGTAATAATAAATAATGGAATAACAATGTAATTCACCGTGCATACGATAGACACAACGCATAAAAGTTATTCCAATGTAATAATAAATAATGGAATAATGTAAGAATTCACGTGCATGCGATAGGCCGCATGATAGGTTATTCCAATGTAATAATAAAGAATGGAACCAGTCATGCGTAATCCAAAATGCAGATAGGATATTCCAATAGAATAATAAAGAATGGAACCAGGTCATGCGAATCCCAGATAGACAGGATGTTTCAAATGTAATAATAAAGAATAGAATAACAACAGAATTCACCAGGTATGCGATAGACCACACAGACATGTTATTCTAATGTAATAATAAAGAATGGAATAATGTAAGAATTTCACCATGTATGCGGTACTAGATGTAGACAAAGTTATTCCAACATAATAGTAAAGAATAGAATAACAACAGAATTCACTGAGGCGCGATAGACCGCATGCAGAAAAGTTATTCCAATGTAATAATAAAGAATGGAATAAAAGAAGAATTTTACCATGTATGCGGTACTTCGCATAGACAAGTTATTCCAACATAATAATAAAGAATGGAATAACAACCCTTACGAGTATTGAAAGAAAATAACCCTCTTCATGAATACGAAAGAATAATACCCCTTACCTTAGAAAAAACTTGATACTAGAATAGTGAGGTAGCAAACTTCTCTTCTTCCTTCTCTATATAATTTCTCTCTATAATAATTGCTCTATAGCTTTAGTGAATTGGTGAGAAATGAAGGAAGAATGAGCTTCTATTTATAGAAAAACATAGTTTCGATAATTGCACGTTTTGGGGCTCAAAATATTACAATATAATACCTTCCACTTTTTCTTCATTTTTAATTTAGTCCTGCAAGTATTATCAAACTTGAACCACCTCCCCTAATAGTAAATAATGTGAATCAATAGTTCAATCATGTGAATCAATAGTTATAATCGTGTGAAAATACGAATTACAGTATAGTACCTCCATCTATACCTCCATTTTTAACTTAGTCATGCAGGTATTATCAATCTTGCTCCACCTCCCCTAATAGTACATAAATGTGAATCAATAGTACATACATGTGAACAAATTGTTATAATCATGTGAATCAATAGCAATTAATTACTCATTTATCCGGTTAATTACCCGATTGGTCAATATAACCTCTAGACATCAATTATTATCTAAATAAATGTCGATTTCCACTAACACTAATAATCCCAACACAATGGAAATATTTTTCTCAAAAATTTCATTTTTGAAGTTTCAAAGTTTGACTTTTCTAAAAAAGTCAACTGTTGACTTTTTTGACTAAAAAGTCAATCCCGACAAATTTTGTGTTTATAGTCTATTTCTTCTAATTTCATCGTACCGGACTCAAATATCACATCCGCGTCTCCAAATTCAACTCCGAACTCAAATTTGATTTTTAATAAAATTCATTATTAATATTATAACTCACAATATTTAACAACCAGGTCGTTCCCAAGAAAGAGGGGGCTTTCCGATAAGGATTTCTCCTTATTGGCGCACAATTAGGTGACCAAACCTCTCCTTGACAGAACTTCAAGAAATTTTTAATATTGCAAATAATAATATGAATAACTTTTTCATCTCAATTATTGATTTAATAATATATAAAATATTATGCAGATGATAATGTGACAATAATTGAATCACTAATATGAGAGATATGATGCAGCAATTATTATAGCAATAATTGAGTTTAACTGAGTGACTTCTCACATAAGCATTAATAATCAATACCGTGTGCTACTATGCAACCACACGTATTACTATATTTTTACTACCGGTTATTTTATGACAACTTGCTTACTTTGAATTTTTTTTTAAAATATGACCCTTAACTTTAAATTTTTATTAATTTAACTATTTACCAGAATAGAAAAATTGAATACTTTTATTTCATAAAATTTGGGATCTCACAATCTCCCCTCCTTATGAAATTTTGCCCTCGAAATTTACGTACCTGATAGTTCAAAGAGATGAGAATACATTGCTTTCTTTTCGGATTGTACCTTCCCGGTTATTTCTCCTGTATCATGATTTTCCCATTGTTCATCTCCTGTATTTCAGATATCATTCTAAAATATACCTTCAAAACAAAGGTTAATTGACATATCATAATTTGTCAACTTATCAAGTAAAGAATTTCAGCTTAGGTAAGTCACACACTAGCGAAGTATATTACTGCCTCCCTCCTAGTTCTAGACTCATATCTCCGCCAAATGACCATATCCTTAAGCTCGATACCATTTTTTGACGCCCACAAAATAGGTCCACACGACCCATTCTCGAGTCGCAGCGGATATCACACTACGTAAATCAAATATAAACTTCATTTATATTAATTGTTGAACTGTTGTCAGAAGAGTACGACAACCGATAAGTCGTGATTTTTAATACAAATATATGTAACTCTCATGGTGCCTCAACCACAACACCTTTACAATGGTACTTTACATAAAGGTACAACTAATAACTGCTTTTAGAAATTAAAATCTTTGGAAAATACTCAAGGAAACCTTCAGACGTGGGAGGCCATGCGTCCAGGTTATGATAGATATCATATGTCCACGTAATTATACTTGGTTGACCTAATAGTCCCCAAAGAAAAACAAGAAGATTGCTATCATCTTCTTTCCAATGGTGAGTCTTCTCTTGACATATAATTATCTCTGTTGTCTCCAAGTGAGAATTATATTTCAAATAAACTCCAAGATTATATAGGTAGTGCTCGTAGATATACTCAACAAGTGAATGTACACAACCCTGTCTTATGATAACACGAGGTTGTATGTCATTAGACATCTTGTATGATAGTGGAAAAACACCCTTCCAAAATTAGGTTCACCTCACCCTATTCGGTTCACCAAAATTAAATATCAAATGACGTATACAATACGACACACTTATCTAAAGTTCTCAATAAAATTATTTCCATACTATTTAGGGAGAACCTCACACCATTATAGACCAGATTCTATTCTCCTCACATACCCCGCTCGACCCAAATACACTCTTATTACCCGAAAGGTATTGTGAAGCAAAAAAGTGGTGAGCACAACTAGCCCAAGAAAGAATATCATGACTAAAGATAATTTACATCATCAATAGCCTTCATCAATAATAAATCGTAGATTTAGAACATATGATAGATGATAAAACTTTTCAACCATAGTTACATAAATGAACGAAGCAATCCATTAGAAGAGTCAAATAGACCATCGTGTCTATTATCTTCTCTATGTTAAAAGTCCACCAATAATATTTTATCCCTGTAACATCAATCAACAATTCCTGTCCACAATCATATGAATAACTCATAATCATAATTGTGATTCTAAATTCCTCTTCGAACCTAGAACGAAGATAATTTTCATCATTTATCTTCACGAAACATCAAAAATCATTGTTATACCAAATCTCAATTCCTGCTCATAATCATACTAATAAATTCATCTTTGCACTACGGCCAAAGATATTCATTAACAATTCATCTTTGCACTATAGGCCAAAGACATACAACTGCATTTTAGAAAAGTCAAGTAGAGCATAATATCTACTATCTTTTACGAATTAAAATTGTATAATCAATATTTTATTGCTGAGACTTAGCTTAATAAATAATCCACATCATCGAATCATCCCTGCACTACGGCCAAGGATATTCATGTAATCATCAATGGTCATGATTATACCGAATAATCCCTGGTTATAATCATACCAATAACTGTCCATCAATGCACTACGAGCCAATGAGGACTTTTACCACATCATCTATAACATTACAGGTCATGATTATACCGAATGATCCCTGGTCATAATCATACCAATAAACAGTTCATCTATGCACATAAGCCAAAGATACTCATCAATCAATAGTTCATCTTTGAACTTAAGCCAAAGATATACAACTGTAAAACCAATAATCTGTAACGACCCAAAAATTCATACAATTTAATTCTTGACTTCGGTCGTTAATAATACATTCAACCTCTAATTTTACATCATTAAACAATATTACAACCATTGAAATTTGCGGAATAATTAAAATTTTCTATTATAAACTATTCTCGTTCCCAAAACTTTCAACCTTTACATCTAACTGTCTCAGAATCATTTTAATACTACAAAAGTTTATATCGCAAAACGATATTACAATTCAACATTTATACATTATTCGGAACCTTAAACATGGTTCAAATATTAATAACTCAACCAAAGTATAAAAATCTTCAAGTATCACATCTGATTCATATCTTTCAAGTAGCACATAACTTTACCTTAAATCTTTAACCTGCAAAAGTGGTTATTTGCAAGGTTGAGCTCGATAGCCCAGTAAAATCTAACAATTTTCATGCATCACATAGCACATAATAACATGCTCGATATACATCTCATAAACATTGGACTAACATAACATACATGCTTTAGTTCATATAACAAGTATAAAGATTGAGTTCCTTACTCAATCAACATTCATTACTCAATCAACGTAGTCATAAACTGAAGTTAACATTTCATACTTTCAACATTAATATAACACACCATGCTATTTGCAATAAAGATTTCAAACAGTTCATCATCAAATTCACATAGCAAATAGGAACTGAAAGACTTGCCTTGATCGTTGTTTACCAATAACAGTTTAATAGCTTACAGTTATCTGCACTTCATGTGCCCTACAAGAAAGTAGTATGCACACAAGCCAATCATGTTTGATGATAAAACATATACTTTGTAACAATCTTATTCATTTATTAATAAAAAGTATTAATTTATTAAAGGCTTTTAATTATCTACATGATGCTGTTTTATAATATGTGATAAACTCATAGTTTTAAGCAATGCTTTTAGAATAATGATGATGATCATTCTAATGAGATCTAAATTCTTAGAAAGCTTAAAACTAAAATAGTTCCCAATCGTTGGATTACTAAATTGGGGATTAGTGAATCCGGATAGATTGGTACATACGTTGCTTGATCATTGGATGAGGATGATTGATCTCATAATCATTTGTGTGGAGACACTAAAGCAAGTATGTAGGTGCTTATTAGAGAATAAGTTTACTGAACGTGGCTCGCTAAGGAATACCTAATGGAGTTTTACTTGCCTCTCAATAGGAATTCCTGTAGTGATAGTAGTACAAGTGATCCATGGACTTGAGATCATCATAGTATCTTGTGTATGATGAGTTATACTTTGACTTATTCCTTAAGACCCTTAGGGTATATCAAAGGGTATGCTTGGGTATAATAAGTTGTACATGGAGATAATGTATGATCAATAAAGAATCTACCACTTCTAGTAAAAGAAGAGAAATGTCCTATGTGATTCGATAAATGACAACCCAGTAGTCCTTGGCCAAGGCAGAATGAAATTAGAAAGGAGTTTCTAATTTGCATTATTTGGAGTTGTGCATTTAAGAGTCAAAATACATATAATTAAATAAAATAAGACTTGATAGTAATTTCATGTCTTATATTTAATTAGGACATTGTATGGTGGAAGGATTGAATTGTACGGTAACTATTTACTCAAAGGTTCTTTTATGATTAATATTGAAATCTATATTATCTAGAAAGTCGTTGATCGCTAGGGAGGCTTATCCTTATTGTAGAATAAATATTATTTATTTAAATAAATTAATACTTTAATTTATTTATTTAAATAAGATTAGAATTGTTCTAATTGATTTATTCACAACCGATTTAATATGGAGAACCTAAAGGGTCACACCATAAAAAGAAGAATAATTATTTAAGAAGTTAATGGCATAATCGTAATAATAAGTTAAGTGTATTTAATTTAATCTATGGTGATAGAATAAATTAAATAGCTTAATATTTATTATTTAATATTTTGAAAATATTAAATATAAATTAATAAGAGGAGTCTTATTATTATTATTATTATTATTATTATTATTATTATTATTATTATTATTATTATTATTATTATTATTACTATTATTATTATTTAATTCCTAAAGGAGTTTAGGAATTAATTAATAAAAGTACTCTCAAATATCCTAATAGGATTAGGAGGCAAATTAATTAAAAGAGTTTAATTAATTATCCCTAATAAGATTAGGGAGCTTAATTAATTAAAAGAATTTAATTAATTAAATAAAACTCAATTCCTTAATTGTTAAGGAGGGTTGCCTACATCTATAAATAATGGGAGTTTTATTATGGATGAGGAGGTTTACACTTTCACAACACGTGAATATTGGAACGCCTTTTTTCTATAGAGATAGAAAACTAGGGTTTTGCCAAACACCCATCTTCTTGAATCCTTCTTCTTCCTTGGTGGGTCACCTCTAGAGGCCAAATACTTGGGTGACTAACATTGATCAAAGGAAGGAACCAAACCAGATGGCTTCAAGTTGAACGCGAAAAGGATTGGAGGTGAACTTGTACTTGAGGAAGCTCGAATCTTCAAGAGTATGATTCTTGTTCTTCATATCTTTTCGTTTAATTAATAATTGTGCATAAAGGATGATCTGGGTATATGGTTTGTAAAATTTTTAAACTCTGATTTTTCACGTTTCCGCTTTATTTTTCTGCAATTTGATTGCGTTCATGAATATTACAAACCTAACAGTGACATCAGAGTCAAATATTTATGTAAATGATTAATTATTTTAATTTGATATGTATATTGATATGTGTTTAAAATAATTTAATTGGGCATAATTTTATTGTATAAAATTTAAATATAAAAAAAAACGCAAAAATATTTTTTTTCCGCTACTGATTCGCTGATTCTTACTTCACACGATAATAATCGTGAGTCACGTGAATTATGAAATGATTCCGTGTATCATATATACTGTACATATCCTGTTTAGCCGATTCTTAAAAAAACGGTAATGTAATCATTCTCCTGGCATGATAGTTTTCACGGAATCCTGTTGCTTCATTTACCATATATATATAAACATATAAGTGGATGGGATTTTTTTTAAAAGGTTACTAATATGCTTCAGGAAGCATTCACGTGGTTCAACTTTTCAAGGGAGTATTACTTACAGGAACATGATTCACGTGGGTTGTATAATTTTGATAATATTATATATATATAGAAATGATCAAGTAAGGAATCTTTTACTTTATTAAAATGATGGACTTTTTTTTTTTGTGTTTTTTTTTAAAACAACTAAAAAAAAGTTTAATATTTATGGGAATCGAAATTTTTCATAATATGATGTTTTTGGGCGTGTTTTGAATACCTATACCAAAAAGTGGTGGTACAATCGCCTGCATCGCATACATACATGTTTTGTTATACGCACTCAAATCACACCCAAAATATTGTATTGAAAATTTTCGATTCCATAAAATATTAAACTTTTTTTAGTGTTTTAAAAAAAGTCCTCATTTTAAGAAAGTAAGGGATCCCTTTACCGATCCTCTAACCTATATATGTATATATATAATATAATATGCTTAATAATTTTATAATTAAAATAAAAAAAGTTTATTTTAATTTTAAAATAAAAGTTTATTTTATTATTAAAATAAAAAATTTATTTTCATTTTAAAATTGGATTTCATGCTAACTAATTAGAGTTGGAATTTGATTCCATGGTAACTAATTGGAGTTGAAATTGGATTACATGTTTCCTTAAATAAAAGAGTTTATTTAGATATGAAATAAGATTTCATGTTATTCAAAATAAAGGAGTTTATTTGTGAATAGGAAAGAGAATCTGTATTTCCTTAAATAAATAAGTTTATTTAGATATGGAATAAGATTTCATGTTATTCAAAATAAAGGAGTTTATTTGTGAATAGGAAAGAGAATCTGTGTTTCCTTTAATAAAAGAGTTTTTTTTTACATGGAATTGGATTCCATAATTAATTAAAATAAAGGAGTTTATTTTGATTAAAATAAAATAGTTTATTTTATTCAAAATTGG
Source organism: Panax ginseng (assembly GCA_020205605.1). NCBI lineage: Eukaryota > Viridiplantae > Streptophyta > Magnoliopsida > Apiales > Araliaceae > Panax > Panax ginseng. The sequence goes on along the minus strand of CM035134.1, from coordinate 60,107,247 downwards.
TAAATTAAAATAAAATAGTTTTCTTTTGATTTAAATTTGGATTAAAATAAAAGTGTTTATTTTGATTCAAAATTAGATTTTATACTAACTAAATTTGCCCATTAAATGATATCAATATATATATATTGAATGTTTATTATTCATGTGATGAATGTTATTTATTGATGCATATGGTGATGTGTATGATAATAAATGGGATTGATTATGGACTATTGACCAATGTGATTGGATTTTATTTTAGTTGGATGCATGAATGTATGTGTTTTATTAAATGGGGTCTGCGTACCTCGTCTTCTCTAATTTTTCTTAATGTAAATTCTATCTCCTTCCTATGTACTTCCCCTTGACTGCTGATCAAGGTTTCTATTTATTTTAAATAGTTTTGTAATAAGAATAGTTAGAATTAATTTTGAAGAATTGGAGATCAAGGAACAAGGAGCGCTTGAAGACCCGTTTGTAATGGAGCCCGAGTTTAAATGTAATAGTTATATTTAAATATTAATTCTTGCACCCCTAGGGTTTGACCTTTTGGTTCACTTGGTGGCTCTAGTGAACCAAACTAGAATAAAAGTCCATAATCAATCCGGGTAGAATATAGTATTCTATATGTGCATGCTTATACTATATATAAATATTATATATTATGTAAACATGCTTCGCATGTTCATTAATATGACGCGTATTTTATATATATATGTGCATGCGCACTAAACAAGATAAGACAAATTAATAACAAACCCCTCAAATTTTTTTTATATTAAGTCCTAAGCGTTCAAAGATATTTGGAATATCGAACGTCGCCTTCTAGCATGATAAAATTAATAGAGTATTAAATATTTAATATGAGTTTGTTGTGTCACCACAAGGAAAGTATTAAGTATTTAAAATGTTAATTTATCACATTTGATGCTTATAAAGAAAATTGAACAATATTATTTTGTTGTGTCACCACAAGGACAATATTTTTTCTTTTTTGAATATATAGAGTGCTAGGTTGGACTTAACTTGGATAATTTTGATTCGGATGTGCCACCACTTGATCAAAATAATCTAAGAGGCAAAATACAAGGAGTTGCATAGTTGATGTAATTGACAAGAGTTGTCTACCTATTTATTTATATATAGTTTGTTGTGTCACCACAAGGCTATATACATTTGAAATGGGATCCTTATTCTCACTAGCAAATCTTTAATTAGATTTTGCCGAACTATATAAGTGAGGGTAATATAGTTTGAAGAAAATAGTGGGAGATACCAATTTAAAACAAGACCTAATTTATTTTGGTAATTAATAAAAGAATGTATGCTAAAATGTTGTTAATTACAAATTTATTTACAGAATTTTACAATGTTTAAATTACTATCACTGCGAAACATATTAGATGCTATTTAACCGGACCGAATTAAACGGATTGGTTAAGTAATTTGAGAATAGTTCTCACAGCTGAAAAGCTATCTTATGTCCTTAATACACCTATTCCTGCAATGGTTGCAGACAATACCTCTGAGGAAGAGATTGCTACTTTTAGAAAGTGGCAAGATGATGCACAGTTGGCTCAATGCATCATGCTCACATCCATGAAAGTGCTTGAGCTTCACGTCCACAAGATGAAACTATGGATGCTCCTATTATATTCCTGCACGTCAAGTAGTTGATGGTGAGGAAAGTAGGACTAATAGATATCAGATATCTAAGGAGCTCTTCCGATCTAGAATTACCGATGACACTACAATACAGATAAAAGTCCTTAACATTATCAATTTAATTGATCAATTAGGACAGCGGGTTTTGTCATGGATGGAGAGTTGAGCCAAGATTTGATCTTTCACTCACTCCCGGACTCCTTTCACAATTGTTGTGAATTTTTCATATGAACAAGCTAGATATCAGCCTCGCTGATTTGCTTAACATGTTGAAAAATATTGAGTCACTTTCCAACCAAGAAAGACCATGTCTTACTAGTAGGGGCCAAAGGATCTTCTGAAAATAAGAATGATTCAAAGAAGGTAAATAGAAAGGTTAAAACAAAGGATAATAAGAACAAAACTGATACGGATAGCGAAGGAGTTTGCTTCCACTGTAATAAGCCTGGACACTAGAAAGAAACTGCGAGAAGCATCTTGCAGAGCTAACCAGAAGAAGCTTAGTGAAGTTTCGGTTACAAATACAGTTTTGTTCATGAATGAAATAAATCTTTCATTAAGTCAAGATTCTACTTAGGTATTGGATACCGGCTTTGGTTATCATAAATATAGATTTATGAAGGGACCAAGCAGAAGTAGAAAGCTAAACAAAGATAAGCAATCCTACGTGTGGAAATGAAGCAAAGGTTGTTGCATCAGCTATAGGAACTTATAGTTTAGCATAGCCTACGGGCAAGTCTATTAAGTCAATAAGTTGTTATTGTATTCCAGTTCTTGTTAGAAACATTATTTCCATTTTGTTGTTGGACAATGAAATCTTTGGTATTATATTTAAGAACAATTATTGTTCTATTTATAATAATAATGTTTTTATAGAACTGAAATATTACTTAATGGATTTTGTATACTTGACTTATGTGAAAAATTATTTTGCAAATTAAACAAACTAGTATAAAAAAAAGGGAGATGATCATTCAAAGAGTTGAATGTGTGTATTTGCTAAAATATAATTGTGAATTATTTGAAAGGTTCAAAGAATTCAGAAATGAAACAAATTGACAAAGTATTAAGATTCTTTGATTAGATTAAGGAATAAATACTTGTGCGATAAGTTTCAAGATCATCTCAAATGGTTTTCTCACAATGGACGCCTCCTGATACGCAATAATTGATTGATGTGTCTGAATGGAAAAATCGTACCTTGTTGGATATGGTGCGGTCTATAATGATTTTATCGACATTCCAGTATCCCTCTGGGGTCATGTCCTAAAAATGATTGCATATCTACGAAAAAGGTAACCTCAAAATCCGGCCCCAAGACTCCATAATAGTTTTGGACAGGGAGGATTCCTAATCTTAAGTATGTTAAGATAAGGGGTTGTCCAACTTATGTGAAAAGGTTTCAAAAGGATAAGCTTGGGACAAGATTTGACAAATACAGATTTGTGGGACATCCTAAAGTAAGTTTAGGGTATATGTTCTATAATCCTACTTAGTAAAAGGTGTTTGTTACGAAACACGCTGCCTTCTAAGATAAAGGTGTTTATCATTAAAGGGGCTAGTGGGAGGATAATAGATCTTGAAGAGTTCAAGAACCACAAAACACTATAAGTCAAATAAGAGGAACTGTAGATGGACCTATTGTACCACAACCGAATCAGAATCGGAATAGTACCGAGGATACAGGAGGTATGGATTCATCATAGATGATGATGATGAGGTACGCATCATAGAAGATGATGATCCGATTACATACGATGAGGTAAGAGTTGTAGACACACTCGGAGAAATGGATTGAAGCAAGCTTCTCAAAATGGAACATTCGTTTTGATGAAATAATCAAAAGAGTTTGATTTCTTCAAAAATAAGAATGAACCTAGTGTGTACAAAGGGTCAGTGGGAGCGTCGTGACATTTCTAGTATTATATGTTGATATACTACGGATAAGGAATGACATACCAATGCTACAATCAGTAAAGATAAAGTTGTCTAAACATTCCTCCATGAATGATTTGGGAAGAGTATCGTAATTGGGGATACAAATCTATATATATATAGATTTAAAAGGATGCTCAGCTTAACCCAAGGAACGTATATTCATTTGATGCTAAAGTCGTTTAACATGGCAAACTCCAAGAGATGTCTCATGTTGATGAGCCATGGAGTGTATCTCTCTTAATAGTCCCCATAGACTCATAAAAGAGAGATTGCATGAGTAACTATCATGTATGCAATGAAATGTACGAGACCTGATGTTGATCAGTCATATTCTAGAGAAGTTCACTATAAGCCAGTGAAAAACATCTTAAAGTACTTAACCGACACTAAGGATGTGATCATATTCATGGTGGGTCTGAATTAAAACTAAAGGGCTTAACAAACTCAAGTTTTTTCAGACAGACCAAGACGACAGAAAATCCATTTTAAGGTAAATCGTTACCTTGAACGGTGGTGCAGTGAATTGGAAATGTTCCAAACAGCAAATAGTTGCTAGTTTAGTGATAAAGACAAAGTATATAGCTATAAATGAAGCTGCAAGTTGATTGTTTGGATGAAAAGTTCATTACAGAATTAGGAATAGTTCCTAAGTCTCATCTTGGATCTAAACATGTGTTGTGACACTTTCATTTGATTATAAGAATAATTGAAAGATGGGAAATCACTATAGAGATAGTGGATTCTCAAGAACAACATTACATATCCATTAACTAAAGCTTATCCAACAGCAGGATAATCGTCACTTAGAGAAGAAGGGTATTAGATACTATGGCGATTGGATTTAGTGCAAGTGGGAGATTGAAAGTAGTATGCACACAAACCAATCATGTTTAATGATAAAGCATATACTTTGTAACAATCTTATTCATTTATTAATAAAAAGTATTAATTTATTAAAGGCTTTTAATTATCTACATGATGTTGTTTTATAATATGTGATAAACCCATAGTTTTAAGCAATGCTTTTAGAATAATGATGATGATCATTCTAATGAGATCTAAATTCTTAGAAAGCTTAAAACTAAAATAGTTCCCAATCGTTGGATTACTAAATTGGGGATTAGTGAATTCGGATAGATTGGTACATACGTTGCTTGATCATTGGATGAGGATGATTGATCTCATGATCATTTGTGTGGAGACACTAAAGTAAGTATGTAGGTGCTTATTAGAGAATAAGTTCACTGGACGTGGCTCGCTAAGGAATACCTAATGGAGTTTTACTTGCCTATCAATAGGAATTCCTGTAGTGATAGTAGTACAAGTGATCCTTGGACTTGAGATCATCATAGTATCTTGTGTATGATGAGTTATACTTTGACTTATTCCTTAAGACCCTTAGGGTATATCAAAGGGTATGCTTGGGTATAATAAGTTGTACATGGAGATAATGTATGATCAATAAAGAATCTACCACTTCTAGTAAAAGAAGAGAAATCCAATGTAATTCGATAAATGACAACCCAGTAGTCCTTGGCCAAGGCAGAATGAAATTAGAAAGGAGTTTCTAATTTGCATTATTTGGAGTTGTGCATTTAAGAGTCAAAATACATATAATTAAATAAAATAAGACTTGATAGTAATTCCATGTCTTATATTTAATTGGGACATTGTATGGTGGAAGGATTGAATTGTACGATAACTATTTACTCAAATATTCTTTTATGATTAATGTTGAAATCTATATTATCTAAAAAGTCGTTGATCGCTAGGGAGGCTTATCCCTATTGCAGAATAAATATTATTTATTTAAATAAATTAATACTTTAATTTATTTATTTAAATAAGATTAGAATTGTTCTAATTGATTTATTCATAACCGATTTAATATGGAGAACCTAAAGGGTCACACCATAAAAGGAAGAATAATTATTTAAGAAGTTAATGACATAATCATAATAATAAGTTAAGTGTATTTAATTTAATCTATAGTGATAGAATAAATTAAATAGCTTAATATTTATTATTTAATATTTTGGAAATATTAAATATAAATTAATAAGAGGAGTCTTATTATTATTACTATTATTATTATTATTTAATTTCTAAAGGAGTTTAGGAATTAATTAATAAAAGTACTCTCAAATATCCTAATATGATTAGGAGGCAAATTAATTAAAAGAATTTAATTAATTATCCCTAATAAGATTAGGGAGCTTAATTAATTAAAAGAATTTAATTAATTAAATAAAATCCAATTCCTTAATTGTTAAGGAGGGTTGCCTACATCTATAAATAAGGGGAGTTTTATTATGGATGAGGAGGTTGACACTTTCACAACACGTGAATATTGGAACGCCTTTTTTCTATAGAGATAGAGAACTAGGGTTTTGCCAAACACCCATCTTCTTGAATCCTTCTTCTTCCTTGGTGGATCACCTCTAGAGGCCAAACACTTGGGTGGCTAACATTGATCAAAGGAATGAACCAAACCCGATGGATTCAAGTTGAACGCAAAAAGGGTTGGAGGTGAACTTGTACCTGAGGAAGCTCGAATCTTCAAGGGTATGATTCTTGTTCTTCATATCTTTTCGTTTAATTAATAATTGTGCATAAAGGATGATCCGGGTATATGGTTTGTAAAATTTTTAAACTCTGATTTTTCACGTTTCCGCTTTACTTTTCTGTAATTTGATTGCGTTCATGAATATTACAAACCTAACACTACACAATTATATAATCATACACATCAACTATTAGTCATATAGCAACGTATAGTAATTGTAATGTAAACTTTACGCTATATCTCATAAGTCCGATGACGTCAAACTTTGGATATGCTATAAACATCATATTAACCTATTTTTAAAAGTTACTGGACACCCATTTTGGATAAGATAGACAGTCCAAAATAGTGTTCAAAAAGGGGCGTTCAAAACTATTTTTTATTCTTTCTCAGCTTTACCCTCTCTCGCTAAAATAGTCATAACTAATTCGTTTCAAAACATTTTTGAGCGATTCTTGAGCCCACGCGAAGCTAACTTCCGAGGCTACAACTTTCATTCTTTGACCATTTCCAAATTCAAAATACAGAATTCCGGAAAATTCCTTCAAGGTGACTACCCCGAGTTGGTTAGACAGTTTTGATGCGACTACTTTGAATGATCATAACTCTTTGCTCCGAAGTCGGAATTAGTCCATTCCAGAGTCTATGGAAAGCTAATTCAGTGTACTATAACATACCAAAAGCCTAGAAGTTTCTAAAAACATTAACTGATCGAAACAGTGTCCCAAATAGCACATCCCGCTGCTGACTTTCAGTTTAACAAATTCGACACATTTCCTTCCAATCACCACCAGAACTCCTCATCCGAAATTCGGAATGAGGTCATTCCAAAGCCTATGGCTTCCTAACTCAGTGCACTACAACTACCCAGAACCTTAGAATTTTTCAGGCAACATAGCTATTCCATAATTTGACACTATAGTCACTGTTCATTCAGTTTTCATTTCTAGACATGGTTTATTTAATCTTCACCACGGATTCATTTTAACTCCGTTTTGGTTCATTCAAGTTAGGAAATCTTCAGAACTTAGAGGGATATAACATACAATCATGAAATTAAGCTTTTAGAAATAAATCAAAGGCACAAATGGTCCTCAAGCTCAGTCCCAAAAACTGTCCAACATGGTTCTTTGTAAATCTTTTATTTTGTGAGTTTTAGGTTACACTTGGATGATGTTAAGGCTTCATATCTCTAATTACAATCATTAAAACTCATTTACATAATCAACTACAAGCCAAAATAAACATAGTAAACTAACTAGTTTACTAACAAAACTAACTAAACTTCCAAAATTTAAACTTTAACTAACAAACTAAATATAATATTTAAAATAATAACATTATCAAAAATTAAATAAGAAACATATCCGAAAATACGAGTTTAACATACTGAATACGCACTTCCAAGCCAAAATTTAACTAAGGAGGTCTTTATAAAAAGTCCTCCCACAACAAAACCTTTCTCAAAAATTGGAGGCCTTATTGTTGGTGAATGAAATAAAGGATCAAGCCCTTCTATTTATAGGTTTAGCAAAGGGTAAAATTCTCAATTTAGTTGATGTGGGACTTGGTTTATACTAATTCTAATTTGTTTATACTAATTTTTCCTATTTTCAACATGCTAAGTGTATCCATTCATCACGAATTCGTTTCTTAACCAATTCGATCCGTTCAAGTTGCGTTGTTTTCGTTTTATAGAGGAGAACAACAATCATCCATCAATTTAAAGTTTTCATCACGAATTCATCATCAACTTTAGTCCCAAAGTACACCAAAACATACATTACAATCAAAACCCAAACTCCTCTTCTTTAGTATAAATACATGAATTTGATTTCTGAAAATTTATTTCTAGATGACCATTATCAAATTATAAATATCTAATAACATATATAACATCGTAACCCACAAATTCATTAACTAAAACTCCAATTTTAAAAGAAACTCAAGAACACATAAACTAGAATTATAAACTAGATTGTGTACCTTTAATTTCTTAGGAAAATAAAATTAACCTTATTAGTAAAATTATAATTTATATTAAACCATTATAATCATAACATTATTTAACAAATTTCACTCCTCTAATTTAATTATTTAATTAAATTAGAATATCCTAATTATACTTGCGTAATAAAATATGTATAAATCTCATCTATTTTATCACACTTAAATAAACTATCTCATAATAATTTTCATCAAATATTTATTTAATACCATAAATATTCATTTTATTCCATAAATTTCCAACTAAAATATTTAATGTACTTAATAAATATTTTACTCGCAGATTATACCTACATTTACATTTTCATGCAATATATTACCTTCTCACTTTATTAAATCAATTATACCTGTATTAATTCACTATTTTAATTAAGTGAATTATTCACACTATTTATGAAACTTAACTCATAATAATTTCCATTTCCCACAAGGCATAATAATTAAAATTATATTATCTCATAACATAATTTCAACTTAATTAAATAAACTAATATTATTTAATTTTTTTAAAGTTTAATTAACTATTAAATCTCACATTCTCCAACATATGAATATATAACTCTCTTCACACCAAATCACATAATTCAAAATATATACACTGTGACGACCCCAAATCCAGGTACTTGAAACCCGAACTCGGTTCTCCACGATACCATTTCTTTAAGCTGAATAATACTAAATAATAATACATTCAAACTTAATTTACATGCATCAAAGTTTACTTCCCCAGGTACGTGACCTTCAAATACATTCCTTACAATACTTGAATAGATACCAATACAACTATAACCATTAACTCATAATACACACTTATTCGATCAAACTTTCCTTTTCCTTTGTTCGGTGCGAGCCTTCAAAGTTGCTCATACATAACTGAAAACATTTAATTTAAGCAAGGATGAGCATTTAAGTGCCCAGCAAGTAATAGTAATTATATATAAGCTGAAAGAATATAAGTATTCTCTTTACATAACACTTCTACAACGAATCAAAAGTTGTGAAGTAATCTGTACTGATAAAAGATTCACATAACAACTCTCTTTCAATTTCTTGAAATTAGGCTCCACCCATGAATAGGGTTTAAGAAACATACTATGAACATTGTTTTCATTTTCGAAAAGGTTTAGCGGAATTCTATCCTCAAACCGTCATAACTTACGGGCACGGAGGGTGATCATTTCAGATTGTACCAGATTGATCGATACTACATATAGCTTGAACGAAATTCATCGCTCACTCTATCCGCCTTGCGCAAAAAAATCTTCCCATATAGGGATGTTCATACATGCCTGGTTCCAAACCCGAAGGTTTTTAATCTTGCTCAACAATAATATGTAATTCCACATATATATACGGGTAATTGACAAAGGTGTATCAACATGTGAACAAATGCCATGATTATCCAAGTGGGGACACTTGTATAACCATTTATAGAAATCAATGAACAGAATATATATCTGAGCTAACATGTCGATAATCAAAGAGTACATAACTGTCACGAGAGGATAGAATAATTATGAAACTTCTTACTCATGTCCATCAGATAAAGGAAATGCAAAGGTAAGATACTTCACCGATTCATTTGATTACAAATCTCAACTTAGGTTTTATCTCTTTATCACAACCTATCAATAATCAGATCATTCGTTCGATTAGAACAATATATCTTAACACATAGTACTGTCTATTACAGTCAGCACATAGTCTAATCACATAATCACAGTGATCATACTTTTAGTTCATATTCTATACTTGAAATATTTTTATACATTTTTCAAATATCTCATCCATGCTCTTACAGTAGCCTTTTCTTTCTATTATAGAGTTCGACATTTTGTCGGCGTCTGCATCGACAACTTTATCGGGTAAATCTTGAGTCTAAGACTCTTATTCTATACCTCAACATCTCGCAAATATCGGACATCTTATTTTTAACCATTTTGAAATTTCCGTAAATTGAAAAATTTAAAATAATTCAAATCATCACTCAAGGGCTTATAGTGATATAAGCTATTACTATGGGTGCTCTTCATCAAATCCTCGAACTTCATACCCTGGGTTCTCTAATCATTTAGTTTGGTAAAATTTATAACTTTCAAACATCGAAATCATAATTAAATGACTTAAACATTAAACAATTCCCTTATCATTAATAATTAATTTATATTAAACTATTAATGAAACCATTGCCAAAATATAAAAGTTATTTATAATAACTCAAACTATTTTTAAAACATTTATATTACCCTTAAATGATTTTTAAAACAATTAAAATCATTTTAAATAATCACCATTAATATATAAATATTAATGTACTATTCATCAAATATTAAAAGTCATTAATTATAACTTGAAATATTTTTAAATCCTTAATATCCACTTTAAATGATTTTTAAATAAATAAAACCATTTTTAAACTATTTATTTAATAATAATTATTAAATAAACTCAATATCATTAATATTATCTTAATATCATTAATATTAAATTATTAATGAAATTATCCTTTAAATATTAAAAGTTATATTTTATAACTTAAAATATTTTTAAATACCTTAATTTTATTTAAAATGATTTTTATAATATTAAAATCATTTTTAAACTAAATTATTTAATATAATCATTAAATAACTTTAATATCATTAATATATAATTAATTAATGAAATTCATCACAAAATATTAAAAGTCATGGAAAATAACTCAAAATATTTTCTTATACCATAAAATAATTTTTCATGATTTTCATGAATTAAAACTATTTTTAAATCATTTATTTAATATTATAATTAAATAAATAAATACCTTTTATATTCCAAAAATATTAAATATTTATGAAATATACTCAAAATAATTAAATAATATTTTTCTGGACTTTAAAATAATTTTTCGTAATTTAATAAGTATTTTTAATAATTAAAATCTATTTTTTTCTAATTTTTAAATCATTTTCCGTAAAAATCGTAAATTAAAATAATTAAATCGTCGCTAAAGGCCCCCTATAGTGATGTAACTGTCGCTATAGGTGTTCTTCACCAAGCCCAGAAATCCTAAGGCAGTGAGCGAGTGGGCACGTTTGACCGATTATAACTCTCTTATCTGAACGAATTTGGATAATCTATAAATTGGATCTTGTAGAGGAAATAATGTAATACAATTACCAATAATCATAACGTTTAAACAACATCAGATCCGGGAGAAATCAGCCATCAAAGTAGCTTCCAAAGCTGTTCTTCACGAAGAACAGTTTGAGGTGCCTACTTTGGACCTCTATAACTTGATGATCGTGAATTGTTTACGTGATCTATCAATTCAAGTGTGTAGAAAACATGTAGGACTACAATTCTAACACTTAACATCATCATAACAACAAGAAATCAAGCAGATAAAGTATGGTCAAACCTTGTCAGAAAAATCAACACTTAGAAAATTTTGGGCTGCCCAGAATTTTCCGGTCAATGCCGGTCAACCCACTTTGACCTTAAATAACTCTTAATCCATAATATATATGGACCTGATTCTTTTTGGAGGTTAAATACAACATAACAAGCTACACATAAAAACCTTTATAACACAAAACACATTAAAGATAACCGAGATATAAGGCCTGACATTTTCCAAAATAATATTTTCTGGACACTTAGAATATTTTCTGGGTTTGAAGAAATGGTAGGTCAATGCTTGGGTCAACCCACTTTGACCGCTTATAAATACCGATCTACAATAGCTATGAACTTTATTCCTTTTGGAGATTAAAGACCACATATCAGGCTACCTATAACAACTTTTAAACAACAAAACTCGAGATCGACCAAAGAGTTATAGCCTCTGACATTTGGTGAAAAATAACAAAATTTGGTTTTTCCAACTTGCTTAAATCTTCAAATTCGTGCACTTTGATGTTATGGATTCATGATTTATCAACCCAGATCATCAATTGACACCCTATTACACAACTTTAAATAATCAATTACAAAAATTTACATAAGATCAAAGGATTTCAAAAATTTAGGGTTTTAATACCTTTTAGCTTTGATTTTTGATTTTGATCATTTGTTCTTTGATCTTGTCTTCTTGACATCGATATTAGCTTATCTCCTCACTCTCTCACACTCTATAATTGATTTCTAGAGAGAGAAGGGTTTGGGAGAAATGAAAAATTAAAGTAGCTCATTTTCTCTCTTTAATCATGTAATTAATTAATCTAGATGAATTGGATGCTCACAATGGCTGATAATTGATGGTGTAATAGCATAGTAGCATGAGGGAATTCTAGAAGGTGGTGGTTGGCTAGCTTTTGCAAAGATTCTAGCAACAATGCTACTCATAATACACTAAAATGGACAAAAAGGGTATTTTGGTAATTTCCCATATAATTTCAAGGGCAATCTTGTACAAGGTAATTAAATGTAATATTTAATCACTAGATTTTAATTCTTACTATTTACCAATTAATTTCTATCCTTTGGTAAATTAAAACACTTATAAAATAACATCGAAATTAAACCCGGTAATTTAAAATTAGGGTTTTCGATTGAAAATTTAGGGTTCTATAATTATCTGTGTGTGTTACTAACACAGTCATTACGGTTTCTAACTTCAACCGATTAAGGTTATAATAATTAGGGTTTGTCCTAATTATCGGCGTAAAAATAGTAATTAGGGTTTATTCTAATTACCGACATCCTTATACACAAGTAACTTTATATACACAAATACTACTACTCTACCATATCTCATAATCGAAGCTTAATAATTAGGGTTTCACAAAGACAAAGATTTATGCTATGACCTAATTGACCGTAATTGCTCAACATTATCTGTCAAGCACATACACAAAGATATATTTATGGTACTGTAAAATTATAATATCAATAATATTATATTGATATTCTTATCTCTTAATCACAATCCCAATTTCAGGGTTTGGATTCCATATCTGACTTATTCTTCGTTCAATAGACAAGTTAAAATAATTAACTTAAATATTCTGACAATTCATATAATAAAATATTTATTATATAAATCTAATTATCACTTCATATATTATTTCCAATCATGTTTTCATGGAAAATAATTAATAAAAACATTTCTAAGATACGTAAATTTATTACCATATAATTTGTGGTAATTAATAATTTCAAAATTATTTCTAATTTTTTCAAGTAATAAATGTATTCGCATTTATCGTTCACTTTACTTGACACTTAGTCTCGTCATTAAATAAAAAAAAAAATTTATACGCAAAATTTCTTATTTATTTTATATAGAAAATCTCGGGTTATTACATACACCTCATAATAAGAATTTTAATTATTAAATTCTTATTTTAATAACTTATGACCAAAAAGTCAACCCCGACAAATTTTATATTTATAGTCTATTTCTACTAATTTCATCGTTCCGGACTCAAATATCACGTCCGCGTCTCCAAATTCAACTCCAAACTCAAATTTGATTTTTAATAACATTCATTATTAATATTATAACTCATAATATTTAACAACCAGGTCGTTCCCAAGAAAGAGGGGCTTTCCGATAAGGATTTCTTGTTTTTGGCGCATAATTAGGTGACCAAACCTCTCCTTGACAGAACTTCTAGACATTGTCAATATTACAAATAATAATATGAATAACTTTGTCGTCTCGATTATTGATTTAATAATATATAAAATATTATGCAGATGATACTGTGACAATAATTGAATCAATAATATAAGAGATATGATCACGCAATTATTGTAGCAATAATTGAGTATAACCGAGTGACCTCTCACATAAGCATTAATAATCAATCTGGTGTGCTACTATGCAACCACGCCAGATTCTTATTACTTTTACTATTTGGTTATTTTATGACAACTTGCTTACTTTGAAAAAAAATTCAAATATGACCCTTACCTTTAAACTTTTATCAATTTAACTATTTACCAGAATAGAAAATTGGAATACTTTTATTTCATAAAATTCGGGATCTCACACTTTATATCAGCATCAAGGGCACGAATGTCTTCAAATAGGCGAGTCATGCCTTGGACAAGCTCGTTAAGCTGATGTAAGACCCTAAATATTATGAAATAAAAGTATTCAATTTTTCTTATAATTACTATTCAGTAAATGGTTAAATTGATAAAAAATAAAGTTAAGGATGATATATGTAAAGTTTACAAAATACGTAAGTGGTTAAAAAATACTCATTGTTGTCGGGGAATATTCGTTTGGTTGTGGAATAATCTTTTTGTCGGGAATATTCGTACGACGGCGCAGCCATTTGTGGGCCCCATAACAGAATAATTGTCGGATGAAGAAAACGACAAGTTTGAGTTTTTATAAATAACGACGTAGTTGTTACCGTTAACACTGTTGGAATAACTGGTTGTTAAAATACAGTAATACGCATGGTTGCACAATATTTTTGAATTATTGATTCTTACGTAAGAAGGCACTACGCAATAATTATTACAGTAATTACTGTTTAATATTTTATTTTATTGGTTCAATAATTGCTGAGTTGATAGTTTATATTATTATTGTTTCAATAATTGTCATTGCACAGTATTTCCCATTATCAGATCAATAATTCATATTATTTGAATAATATTATTTGATAGCATTATTGGCAATGTCTAGTAAGTTACGTCAAGGAGAGGTTTGGTCACCTAATTCATGCCGCCCGATGAGGAGAAATCCTTATCGTAAAGCCCCTTTCCCGAGAAGCGATACCGTTGTCATAATTGTGATTCTGTAATATTATTTGTGAATAAATTATTAATTTATATGATAAGAAAATATTTATTTGATGCGAATATAAATGATGGATTTATTTATGTGGTTATAAATGAAGGAATTAATGTTGAGGTGTTTTATCAGTATGTTGTCGGATTTGAGGTATTAAAAGATCAAATCGGTGTTCTTAAAGCTCTATTGCGTGAGTTATAATTTTAATCCGACCGTTGGATCGTTGTGATTTTTGGATATGTTATACATATATAAGTTGAGTATATGTCCACAAAATTTGAACCGTTGAAAATTAACGCATGAATTGTTATGAATTTTACAAGGTGTTGAAACGGTGTTGAAAATCATCCGTTTTTGGATTTTGGATATTTTCTGTTTGGAATTTGGAAAAACTCAAAGCTACAAAGTTGTAGAGAATTCGATTTCGTGTGGAATGGACATAAAATACGTATTTTCCTGATAAACGGGCTATTTTTTATGAATTACTGAATTTTTGGAAAATAAAATGATTTTTATTAAAATTGGGTGGGACCCACTTTTGGTTGGTGTTGAATACAAGTGTTGAATTTGGGGTGGGCCCCACTGTGGTGGCTGGAGTTTTTTTTTCAAAGGTGGCTTGCGTAGGAATTTGAATAATAATAATAATAATATTTTATTATTTAATCTCCTATGACGTTCTTGCATTTTCCTATAAATAGGGGCTTAGGTTAGAATTGAAAATCATACCGTAAACAAGTTTTCTTTCTCTCTTTATGATCGAGTGTATTTTTATGAGTATTTAGATACTTTGAGAGTTGCTATTCAGTGAAAGTTTCCTTCGGCTTTACATCAGATATTCTAGTTAGAAGTACTGCTCTTTTGAGGTACGGGATTTTAAGGGTTATTATGTTTTTCAGTTTCGTACTTTTTCTGGACCTTCAAAAATTCTGGAAAAATTTGAAATGATATTTTGATGAGTTTTCTCGATTGTGTCCAAAAATGGCGATTTTTGGATGTATAGATTAGGAGTTATGGATTTTATGAGAAAAGACTATTTTAAAAGTAAACCCTTATAACTCCTTGTGGTTAACTCCAAAATTGGCGAAATTTTTATTGGGAGTACATCTATATAACATCAGTATATTCTGTTAATTTCGGAATTTTTGGACAAAAGTACAATTTATGATAAATGTCTAAATATTCGAATGTTTTGGCCATGTGAAAAATAGTAAATGAATTTTAAAAATTCCGAGAAAAATATATGTTTAATATGGGACTATGTTCTGCCAAATCCCAGAAAAGAAAATTTGTTTGTACTGATTTGGTATTTTTCATGAAAATAGACTAGTTATGAGTAAATGAATTAAATATGTTATGTGAAGTAACAAAATTGAAAAATAGGATTTTATGGCTTGGAAATCCTATATAAGGTATATGCAGATTTTTTATGAGAGTTTTGGTTATTGGTGATGAAATCTTATGAGTTTGGCATTTTAGGATGATTAAATGCATTATTTAGTAAAGTGTAAACAATTAAAATAAATTAT
This sequence comes from Panax ginseng, assembly GCA_020205605.1. Taxonomy (NCBI): domain Eukaryota; kingdom Viridiplantae; phylum Streptophyta; class Magnoliopsida; order Apiales; family Araliaceae; genus Panax; species Panax ginseng. The sequence continues at coordinate 60,090,830 of CM035134.1, read as the reverse complement.
TTATAAATTTAAGAAATGTTATTCTTTCAATATCATTATACTGAAATATTGGTATGGATTTTATTGTGGAATTTCTACCTTTTTCATGTCGGGGTTATTTTATTCATGAGTTATTGTTGATCGATTTACTTAATCAATGAATACGCAAGCAATATACACTATTCAACAAGTAATAAAGTGAAAGTAGAGTATCGTTCCCACGAAGAATTATTTAATAAAAATTACCAAATACTAACTTTTAACCAAATCAATTTTATTTAAACAATTGCAAATTGAGAATTTTCTAATTAAGAAAACTAAATTAAACAATTAAAAGAGATTAGTCTAAAAGAAAGCAAATAAACAAAACTAAGATTTGATTGAATTCAGGTAAATAAGGATTAAGACTCCAATATCCCCAATTATGAACTATAAATCAATTATCCCAATTATTATGTCTACTAAATTGTTAACAAGAATTCTCAAATGCCAGAAGCCCTTTTCCAAGTGATCAATTGCCTTCTATTTAATCCAGATTAATTTTGCTATATTCCTATGCAAAACAATTGAATTAAACTCGTTACAATCCCAATTCCTTATGTGTTACATGCGGCGAACAGATATTTCCATTCTATTCACAAACCTAATTATTCACTGTACAAATAACTAAGTCACATAATATCATGCCCAGTTCTAACCCTAGAATTCCTCTTCCAATTACTTCTAGAGTAACAAAGTAATTACTGATCAGATAATTAATCAATAAGCATAAGGTAAGATAAACAACTCACTTTAACACAAATAATTGGAATAAATTAAATAACTAATTTATAGCCATAAAAGGTTCAATTGAAATCTTAATAAAAGAGTTAGTTCATAATTAATGAATTAAAACCAAGAATCCATAACTGAATAGACATTAAAAGATAAAAGTATGATAAGAGAAGATAATAGAATCTGTTGTCAGCAAATCTGATGCTCCTCTCTTGCTCTTGCTCTTGATCTTCAGTGTTCTTCAATTTGCTTCAATCTTCAATGGCTAATTAAGAACTAGGGTTTAGATTCTAATTTAATGGAGTATTTAATCTAGTCTAATCTATGTATTTTCTCTTTATTTTATGCCTTACATCATGTATTTATAGGTTACAAGTCCAATTTTTAGCTTAGGAACAAACCCAATCCAATTTGGAGTCAAAAAGGTGTCAAAATTTGCCCAAAAATACGTCCAGAGCCCAATCAACCTCTTCGGTACTTGTCAAAAATAATAAACATAGGCAAAAATGGCGTTTCCAGTAACGCTTACTTTTTTCTCGACATTTTCTACTCCGACGTCCTTTGGGAATATGGTCATAACTTCTTCGTCCGAACTCCGATTTCGATGATTCAAGATGATCCGAAAAGAGAAGAAGTAGATCTACAACTTTCATTCTTTAAGTTTTTCGAAATAAGGTCTGGAGCAATACTCAAATTGGCTCTGAAGTGACTGCTATGTAAATATGGCAAGCCAAAAACGCGAATCTAGCCACCCCGAACATCGATCCAAGTAACTTTTGTCCCAATTCCTATAAAACAACATAAAACATGCATGAATAGACACAAACACTTAAAATCAACCAAAAGATTAAGCTCAAACGCATTCAATTATGAGTATAAAACTCACTCATCAAATACCCACAAACTTAAACCTTTGTTTGTCCTCAAGCAAAAACACAAAAGAACTAAAAATAAACAAAATAACTCAACTAAATGAATGCATATGCATGATCTACTTCCTAATATACCTACAAATCCAGTAATAAATCAGTATGATATATAGCAACAGGCCTCCAAGATACCACGGGTACTCAAACAATATATCCAATCAAGTCAAAATCCATAACTCTAACCAATTAGTTAATCCAAACCTGTCATCACCCATGTTGTGTATGTGTGCTCGTTAACCATTCTAACCAACCATAATTCAAGATAATCACATAACAAACTTCTTAAAAGGAAAATTTCAGTTCCAATTCAATTACTTTTGTGAACATGACAACTCCGGTTAAAACTAAGCAATTACCAAGTCTTAAGGTAAATACAAGATTTATTTATACTTTTTATTCAACCACGAGGGCATTTTTGCTCTTTCTCGTGTTTTATTCAATTTTTTTCTTTCTTTCTGGATTTTTCTTCTCTTTTTTTTTCTTTTCATCATTCCTTTTTTCTTTTTTTTTCTTTTTGTAATATATATATCCCATAGATTCCCCCAAACTCAAGCTTTTACGTCATTCCAACCTTTACCGCCAGTTCACTAATTTTCTTAAATTTTAACAAAGATTTTCCCTTAGAAACAAATTATGAAACCCTTGAACCAAGTGGATTAAAACAGTTAAACTTTAAGTGCTAACCAGTTACATAAGTTTCAGACAGGCTCATATTATCATCATGATTAAAATTAGAACTCATCATCAATTATCAACACTGTTCAAGTTAACATTTAATACCAATCTTATCATAGGCCGAGCTAAGACCACACCAACCGATCACACAGATTCATGCACAAAAAAAAAATGCAATTATACTACATGAACACATACTATTGCAACACATATATGAATATGCAAATAACTACCATGTATTATATGCAACCTAAAAAAAATAATGCTAACACATAAAAAAAAATGAACTACTATGCAGATAACTAACTATATGCAATACGACACTAAAATGCCCCCAAACTTAAACTAGACATTGTCCTCAATGGATAAAATATAAAAAAAGTAAAGCAGAGGACTTCCCTGAAAATATAGCAATCTTCCTCCTTGTCCACTAAGTTTGGAGAATAGGCTAAGCACATGGAACAAATTGGGCACCACACTTGAATTTGACTTGAATAACCTATAAAACCATGATAGAAGCAATTTTATTAAATCCTTAATAAATGCAAATTCAAAACTACTAATATAAAACTTAATAAAAACTAAAAATAAAAATTAAACTTGGGTTGCCTCCCAATAAGCGCTTGTTTTATAGTCTCAGCCTGACTTCTTCAATTCTCTATCCAATTCCCCTACGAAAATTGAGGAACCCTCCATCCATCAGTAGCAATGTCTCTTTTGGGAGGTTCCCATTAGTAATGACCCTAGAATTAAAGTCACCTAGCATGCTCTTTGTAGATAGGTTCCCTATTAAGAACGTCCAACAACTAGGTGTTTCCTCCATTATGTCAATGATCAGATTGGGGCATTGAAGCTTAATAAACATAATGGAATCTTCCTCTATCTTCTCCTTTTCATCCCACCATGACTCCACTTGTGTACTAGCTCTTACGTCACCAAGAGCTTTGCCGACGACATGACTTCCAATTGGGCATGGTTTTGCAAAACTGACCGAATTCTTGAACTTTGGTGGAGAAGGTACATGGGACACTATCAAAATTGGTTCATCTTCATTGGTACTCAAAGTTAGATCTTTGCCGATCTCCTTTTGTTGGTCTCCAAGTCTTTCCTCTCTTTCAACATCTATATCATTTGGCACATCCGGTTGCAGATTTGGTTCGAGCTCATCATCAGTCTCGTCATCCATGTCATAGAGCCAAGTGTATTGAGGAAAAATGTTCGAGGCATTGGTTAGTGGTTCCGTTTGGTTCGTAAAATTTTGACTCAATATCTCTTGATTAATCCTCCTCTCCTCACATGAAGCTATGAACTTGGACAAAGCTTCCTCCAAATTTGAATGTTCTTCTGCCAGAAGTGAGTGGACACGAGAAATTCGGTGGGTACATTGGACTTGGAGCATAAAATTGATCTTGATGAGTATGGTTCCATGAAACACCTTGGCTTTTCACATTCAACTCTACTTGATTCAATACTTTGTCTTGTTCCTCGTTCTTTTTTTTCAGAAGCTCTAATAAATTTCTCCAAGGTTTCTTCCAAACTTGATTTCCTCTCTGGTTGTTGTTGAGTCTGATTTTGGAATCCGGATGTGTTTTGTTGTCTCGGCGCTTGAGCTTGAGTTTGATTGTTACTCCATGAAAAATCCGGGTGATACCCCCAATCATGATGATAGTTGTTGGGATAGACATAATTATTGGGGTAATCACCACTATACTGTACCGGCTCAAAACTGATTGCGCATTGATGACTCATATGATTTCCAGCACAATAATCACAAGTAACCGCCATACTTTGACGACGTTGTGCTTCAAAAGTGTCGACCATCTTTGAAAGTGTCTCAATTTGTGCTGATAATGCAGAAACTTGTTGCGTGGATGGTGGACTCCATGTTTCCATATTCTTAGCTATTGCGGACAATTGTCCGCTAATCTTTGAAAGTGTCATGAGTCCGTCAATCTCTGTTTCCATTGACTGAGTCATTCTTGCAATCCTTCGACTCTGTTGGGCTGCGATAACCTCCAACGTCTTCGAAGTTGCCTCAATTTGTATTGGCTCTATAGAAGATGTATTAAGTCCATTAATCCCTGTTTCCCTTGGTTGAGTGTATGGTCATTGATACTCAAAGTCATCCATGGTACCTAAAATGAGAGAAATATAAGAAGAGAATTAAAAATAAAAATAAAAATATTTAAATTAAGACTAATTTGATTGAAATTAATATTGGTAAATAATTATTAAATTAAGTCCCCGGCAACGGCGCCAAAAACTTGTTGATCGATTTCGCAATCAATGAATACGTGGTATACACGGTCAACAAGTAATAAAGTGAAAGTAAAGTATCATTCCCACGAGGAATTATTTAATAAAAATTACTAAATACTAACTCTTAACCAAATCAATTTTATTTAAACAATTGTAAATTGTGAATTTTCTAATTAAGAAAACTAAATTAAACAATTAAAAGAGATTAGTCTAAAAGAAAGCAAATAAACAAAACTAAGATTGGATTGAATTCAGGAAAATAAGGATTAAGACTCCAATATCCCCAATTATGAACTATAAATCAATTATCCAATTATCCCAATTATTATGTTTACTGAATTGTTAACAGGAATTCTCAAATGCCAAAAGCCCTTTTCTAAGTGATCAATTGCCTTCTATTTAATCTAGATTAATTTTGCTATATTCCTATGCAAAACAAGTGAATTAAACTCGTTACAATCCCAATTCCTTATGTGTTACATGCGGCGAACAGATATTTCCATTATATTCACAAACCTAATTATTCACTGTGCAAATAACTAAGTCACATGATATCATGCCTAGTTCTAACCCTAGAATTCCTCTTCCAATTACTTCTAGAGTAACAAAGTAATTACTGATCAGATAATTAATCAATAAGCATAAGGCAAGATAAACAACTCACTTTGACACAAATAATTGGAATAAATTAAATAACTAATTTATAGCCATAAAAGGTTCAATTGAAATCTTAATAAAAGAGTTAGTTCATAATTAATGAATTAAAATCAAGAATCCACAACTGAATAGACATTAAAAGATAAAAGTATGATAAGAGAAGAGAATAGAATTTGTTTGTCAAGAAATCGATGCTCCCCTCTGCTGCTTCTTGCTCTTGATCTTCAAAGTGTTCTTCAATTTGCTTCAATCTTCAATGGCTAATTAAGAACTAGGGTTTAGATTCTAATTTAATAGAGTGTTTAATCTAGTCTAATCTATGTATTCTCTCTTTATTTTATGCCTTACATCATGTATTTATAGGTTACAAGTCCAATTTTTAGCTTAGGAACAAACCCAATCCAATTTGGAGTCAAAAATGTGTCAAAATTCGCCCCAAAATGCGTCCAGGCCCAACCAACTCTCTCCAAAGACCTCAAATATTAGGCACGGCATCGCAACCCGCTTTCAGCATTTTAATACTTCAAATAATGGGCATAGGCCAAAATGGGCGCCGGCGTTGCTTTTTTTCTCGACATTTTCTACTCCGACATCCTTTGGGAAAATGGCCATAACTTCTTCGTCCGAATTCCGATTTCAATGATTCAAGATGATCCGGAAAGAGGAGAAGTAGATCTACAACTTTCATTCTTTACGTTTTTTGAAATAAAGTCCAGAGAAATACTCAAATTGGCTCTGAATTGACTGTTGTGTAAATGGCAAGCCGAAAACGCGAATCTAGCCACCCCGAACGTCGATCCAAGTAACTTTTGTCCCAATTCATACAAAACAACATAAAACATGCATGAATAGACACAAACACTTAAAATCAACCAAAAGATTAAGCTCAAACGCATTCAATTATGAGTATAAAACTCACTCATCAGTTACTATTCACGACAAAATTGGTTTCTTTTTCTGACCAAATTATCGTTGATTTATGAATCTTACTCTTGAGATTAAATCTATATTTTGATCATATTGTTTTTATTATCATATATGACATTTTTATAATCCTGGTGAAGAAATTTCTCTTTGACTTGAGTGTAAAGATGGGTAGATTATTGGTATGATCGTGACTATGGGTTCTCTTTGGCCAGGATCACATATTTTTTTTTTTTTTTCAGATTTCTTTAAAAAAATAAAATCGTTTTAAAAAAAGTTAAGATAATTTTTTTTTAAATTCATTTTTAAAAAATATATTTTTTAAAGTGGCGTTGGTTGCCTTTCTGATTTTTAGCCAAAAAAAATGACATTGCTTTAAGGCTTTCCAATTTGGACACTAATAATGCCATTGCAAACTGAGTATGATTATTTTGGTGCATGAGGCCCAATTTTAGTTTTGGGCCCATGTTTGGCCTGTCATTAAAATTTAAGATACCCAGTATTTGACGAGTTCTCTAGTATTTGACGAGTTCTCTATTAGGGCTCCTACCAGTTCTCTCTCTCTCGAATAGAAGCTCAGCAAAGATGCTAACTGGGGACATACCGCCTAATCAGACGATATACATAAAGAATCTCAAAGAAAAGGTCAAGAAAGAAGGTGATTTAATCATCCCTAGTTTTTAAGTTTTTCTTTTTTGTTGTAGAATAATTTGCGCGATGATTTACTTATGATCAATTTAAAAGAACGTTTTCAACCATTTGAAGGATTTATTTTTGAATCTATATAGTTTCTAAGCTAGTTTCCCACCATTTAGTTACTCAAAAATAATATGTCGGGAAAAGTATGAGTTGATTATCAAATTTGTTCAACTACGAACCAAAAAACCAATGATTTTCCCAATTGCAGCAAATATTTTGGTAAATAGTCATACAATCTGTCATGTAAAGTATTTATCTTTTTATCTACGTGAAAGGATTGTGGGAACTGGGACTGCTATTGTGTTTGACAAAGGCTAGCTGCATTCTATTTCTCTTACAATTATTGTATTGATTAATGCTCGTTATCTTTTTGTTTTAACATGGCTGCAATCCTTGCTTCACAACCATAGTTGAAGCTTTTATTATGCACTAAAAAGGAGTAGTTATGAACTTATTATGGAGTTGAGCAATATTCACATTTTATTTTATTTATTCGACAGAGTTGAAGAGGTCACTTTATGCCTTGTTCTCGCAATATGGGAGGATTTTGGACATTGTTGCCTTGAAGACAACCAAGCTTCGAGGACAAGAATGGCTTGTATTTAGTGAAGTTACAGCTGCCAGTAATGCAGTTCCATAGATGCAAAACTTTCCATTTTATGATAAATCCATGGTAAGTTCTAATTTTTTATGCATATGAATTGCACTTTAAGATCACATTTCTAGAAGTTAGTTAATGTGTTTATTTGCTTACTTGTATCTTTTAAAAATTTTGCTGAGCAACATTTAGCATCAAATATAAATCTTAAATTATAGGGATTAAGGGTCTTAAAGTTTGTGCTTTTTGATCTGATGTATATTTTTGTCTCAAACTTCGCTTTCAAGTAGTCCCTGTTGGCACCATCTTTTCATCTTGCCAAAAAAGTTTCTAGTGGCTCTAAGTAATTAGCTTAATTTAGAAAAGTGAAAAAGCAAATAACAACGGGGTGAAAATAGTTGCTTTTGATGCATGCACTTTTGAAGTACATTGTTAGGTGATGTTTCACATTTTTAGTTGTTAATATGGAACTTGTGGCTTGTGATGCACTACTTCCCATAAATACCTTTAGTTGCTCCCTTACTTGTGTCTGTTTTCCCCCCTATCTTTATACTCTTAAATAATTTAAATTTGCATTTCCAGGATATTTGGGCCCACAATTAAACTAAAGTTGTAAAAAATAGGAACGTTATATTTGGTCAGATTGGTTTAGAGATGTAGTTATGGTGGCTTCAAGAGTATTGCAGGTTTTCAAGAAAGATAATAGTAATTTTTCTTTATTTTAATCGTGGATTTAATTGTACTAAAATATGGTCTATTATACTAGTTCGTCTCAATGTTTTGCTAAAAATAAAGATTACTTTCTTTGCCAAAGTTTATATGTACTGTGAGTTTGCATTTATTTTGGAAACTTTTCTACCTAAAGTATTCGATTTTAACAGTCTGATGTTTGGCTACATAGCCCGAGTTCTATTTAAAAAGGAAATTGCGTTGTTTTTAAAAATCTTTACTATAAGATACAACATTGTAAACTCAGCAGAGAAAATAACTCCTATATGTTGTCTTGAAGTGGCAGGATTTTTTTGGCTATTTTTTTTGTGGGCCAGGGGACCTGAGATTTCGAAGCTAAGTTGTAAAAGTTTGTTACAATTTCAAGCCATGTCCGAGATTCGTTGATAATGCATCTAAAATATATTATACATAGATGAAAGACATGCTGTAGTGAAAATCTAAGCCTATGGATTGCATGGACTAGTGAATTTTTTAGCCGAGTTTTTGACCAGTAGTTCGTTGAAATTATCAATGAAAAAGCAATTTTGGAGCTTTGAGAAGTGAGAATCATGTGCCAAATGAGGGTGTGGTGGGGGTGGAAGGGATCTTATTCATCTTACATGCCATTTAGTTCAATAGTTGTCGGGACTGGATTGGGAGATCTTGATATACAAATGTTGTGCCATTGTTAAGTGAACTATTAATCTATGTTTATATCTTCTCTGATTCCTTTGTTATCTAAATATTGTTTTTTTGTTCTTTGGGGAACTAGGGGTTAAGCATTTGCTTTAATTTGAAGTAAAGAGGTTAACTATCTTAAAAATAAATTGGAGGAGAAAGGCCTTTAACTTTTGAGCTTTGAGATAGGCATAATACAGGTGTGAGAGACCAACACAAGTTAGAGGGAAAGAAAGAGAGAGAGAAGGGAGTTTAAATTTCTGTGATAAAAATCTTTGTTAAGGACACATCAGGCCCGTCTTGCCTGCATTATATTTATTTTAATGTTGTCCAATTAGTTACTCTGCGTTATTATCCTTCAACCTCTTATATCATACATGTAGTTGCTCGAATTGTGTTGGTGAAGCCTGAGAAGGCAAGAGGAGTTGAAGATGTTATACTGAGAGCTGCTCAAATGGGACACATAGTTGAGAAGGTAACACTTTGTTTCTTGCTTATTATTTTTGGTTTAAATACATGTATTTATTTTTCTTGTGCATTCAAGTTAGCTAAGCTTAACAAATGAACATGTTTATTTATAGGTTTCTGAAGAGAGGCTCATTTCATTGCTAGAACAAATTAATACCCAAACAACTAAGCAGAACAAAGTCACAGTAAGTCGTTAAAATATGTCTTCAAGACATTCCTTTGACATGCTTGCTTATTATCTGCATGAATTTGGCTGTTTACTCATTCATTTTGAAGTATTGTTGTTCTATCTCAGATCCAGAGGCGACGGGGTGTTCTTGATGATGATGATTAAATAAGATTGATTCATATTTGATTTTCCAGTGCGTTGTTTGTAACGTATATCGTATGCTTGATTTTGTGGCGTGCAAATTCTTATGGGTATCTAAACTTTATTATCTTTATGTCCTATTTTTTTTTTTTTGCTACAACGTCTTCCTTAAGTTGGGCTATTAGTACAGTGTTCGTGGTCTTGGACGTTTGCTAGTATACTACAATGTTCAAGTATTAGACGTCTGCTAGTATGCTCATGGCCATGCACCATTCTAGAACTTGCTCATGGACATGCACCATTCTCCAAGTATTCTCCAATGAAGGTTACTCACAGATTCACCATTGTGAACCATCTAATTTATTTTAGAAGTAAATATAATATTGCTTTTTGTATAAGATTATTCAACTATTTTCCATTTTGTACTACTTTTGTAGGTGCTGCTGATGACCTTACAAAATGAACCCCCAAGACTTGATTGTGAGAGGGACAAGAGATTTTCAAACCAAACTCACTTTAGTGCGGACTTGTAATCTAAATACTGAGATGAACAACCCTATTATTAGGGGTAGCTTACGCTTAACGTTGAAATGTTTGTGTACAATACATTGTACGAATGGCTGATCCCCCTAAGTACGATGAGTCCCTATAGTCTTATGACTATTAAAGTTTAAGTTGAAAAATTACTTATAACTATGGACATAGTTCGTGGTCTTAGGACCCTCTGTTATATACTTCAGAATGTTGATAAATCATATTGTTTAATTCTATCGAGCCTCATTTAACAATTGTTGTAAAGATTTTTCATTCATTGTTGTTCCAAGTGAGCTTTGTTTGCTCACTCTTGCTTATATAATTATTACAGTGAAAGATGAGAAGGTTGATGTACCTAGCACCAGTAAGGAAAAAGGAAAGATGAATCAGTATTGAAGACTTGTAATATGATGTTATTATATTATCAGTTTTTAATTTAATGGTTGTAATGAAGTTTATTTATTTTTCGCATTTGAATGATCGTATTTAAAGGTTAGACAACCTGGGAGATTTTTGTTATATAACCCTTTAATGGGAAAGGTTTTATTTATTCAATTTTAATGTGATTGGGTAGTTAGATAGGAATGTTTGATTAAGTGATCACCAAATCCCGTGGGAATGAAGTACCTGGGTTTGGGGGTATCACAAGTTGGTATCAAAGCATTTAGGTTATGATCTTTAGGTGGGGAAAAGCCTTAGGAAATAACCTTCGAAAAGATAGTGATGATAAACTCGTATTGAGTTTTAAGGAAGAAGTAATATAACACTTATGTGCTTATGTGTTTACAACTTATGTGCACGTGAGCGTCGAGTAGTAATGATTAGTAATTAAAACTTAAACTTTGGTTGACAGGATGTCTAATATAGGAGGATCCAGTCAAGCTAGGGAGGAGGAGCCTCGAGATATTCGGTGTAGTTTGGGAACAATTATCGCCACGGGGAAGCGAGCCAGATTAGTCACGATGAGTTGAAAGCGGAGAGAGTACTGATGAGGATGATGAGATAGAGACGGATGAGGAAGATTCCTTGGAGCTGCCACAGACAGATGAAGAGGACAAGGAGGAAAGGATTCCACTTAACTCGATAGCTGGCTGTATATACGATGAGGTGCATGACCACAACGTGGAACTTCAAGATACTGTCGAGGAATTGCAAGAGATAGTAGCTGAGCAACAAGCCTCGATGGCACAGAAGGACGACGAAATTCAGGACCGAGAGGAACGTTTGAACAATGTTGAAGATAAGTTGATTCACACTGAAGAAGAGAACGAGCAAATGAGAGCAGAGATTGCAGAGTTGAAGAGAAAGTTGAGAGAGGAATCTGTAAAAAGGGAAAGAGCCGAAGACGCGTACGAGGAAGCTAATCAACAGGCCGAAATAGCATAGGGAGACGCACAAGCAAAGAGAATGAAGATGCAGGAAATGGATAACGTGTTCAACATCGCGATCAATCAAGCTCAGGATCGGGTCATGGGTTACCCAATTCAGTTCGAGACGCTACCCTCGTACATACTAGATCGTCGAACCATGTTCTGAATTATGGAAGAAGAGCGTCGTAAGGCTTTGCAGTATCTTAATAGGACATCGTAGGAAGTGTACTTGATTTATGATTTATGTTATGATAAATAATATGTAAATCCCAAGTGTTATGCAACCTATGGGATATGATGATGATGTCCTGAAACTTTAGTAGTTCAGGAAAATAATGTAAATAGCGGTGATCTTTATTGTTATGATGTTTTTAAAGAATTAAGTATGAATAAAAGTTATTATCTTCTTTTATCCAAAGTGTTATGTGTTATGTGGTGATTATTTTGGGGGCAAGTTAATTAGAAGTTACTTGAAAGAGTTGAGTAATAATCTAATGAGTGTATTTTTAACAGAAAATGCCTCCAAGACGTCAACCACCCCGTCAGAGAACCGTTGAAGGAACCAACAACGATAATGCTGAAGCTAACCCCGTTCAATTGGTGGTGGCGTTCTTCGACAGTGCACTCTGTAATCAACCGCAGAATCAACCACAAAATCAAGCTACAACGTTTAAGGACTTCAAGGCGGTTGGACCACCAGAATTTCGTGGGTCCATGAACCCGATTGAGGCACAGACCTGGGTCATGGAAATAGAGAAAGTGTTTGATGTTGCGGGAGTAGGGAAAGATCAGAAGACTACTTTTGTAACATTTATGTTGAAAAAAGAGGCTAGTTATTGGTGGTAGGCCAATAAAACCCGAGGAGGACCAGGAGTTATGACTTGGGAAAGGTTTAAGGAGGTTTTTTTCGAGACCTATTTCCCAGAGAGTTCGAAGAGTCAGCTAGAGGTGCAGTTTTTAGAACTGAAACAGGGAACGATGACGGTGTCGGAGTATGCCGTAAAATTCAACGAGTTGGCGAGGTTTGCGCCATACCAAGTCAGCACAGATGAACGCAAGGCGAAGAGGTTTGAACAGGGACTGAAGCCCTGGTTGTTTAGTAGGGTTTCCTTGTTCCAGTCGAAGACGTTTGCACCCGTGATGGAAAAGGCAATTCTCGCCGAAGGTGGAGGCGAGACTGTAACCAAGTTCAATCAAGAACAGAAAAAGAAGAAGAATGAAGTGGAGGTGAAGAATGGAGGTGGTGGTGGTGGGAATGGTAATAATAATCTGAAAAGAAAGTGGAATGGAAATGTGGGTGCTGGGAATCAACAAGGTAACCAGCAGAATAAGAAGTTTGAAGCATGTGCTACATGTGGGAAGTTTCACAAGGGTGTATGCTTGATGGGGAAGCGTGTATGCTTTAACTGTGGCCAGGAGGGACACATCACCCCAAACTGCAATCAACCCAAGAAGAATATTTACTACACTTGCGGGTCCAAGGATCACTTTGCTCGTGAGTGCCCTAAGAAGAAAACTGGAGAGACAACGGGAAGCAAGGGAGGAAACAGTGGAGGTACTTGGGTCATTACTGGGCCAATGACATCAAACAAACCCACAGCCAGAACCTTCAACATGACTGTGCAAGATGCTGTTCAATCAAAGGATGTGGTGTCAGGTATTATTCCAATCAATGATATTGATGCTTATGTATTATTTGATTCGGGTGCTACTTGCTCATTTATATTGATGAATTTGCTATGAGATTAGGATTGCCTAGTGAAGAATTGAATTTTCCTTTAAACATAGAAATTGCGAATAAGGTGTGACGCCCCCAAAATAGGTATACAACACCCATTCTGAGTCGCCAAATATATGGTACAAAAAGCAAACTACAACTTTAATAATACAATTGCCGTGTAAAATACGACAACACATACTGTGAGTTTAAATACAAATATTGTCTTCTAGACAATATCAACACTCAAATAAGTCCTCATTACAATTATTCATACACTATTTTACTGAAAAATAGTGACATCGCTAAAACATCTTTCTAGAACCATTACTCCATACCCCGACTCGATCCTGCTATGTTCTCACCTCCTGAGAAGAAAAATGGAACAAAAAGGAAAAGGGTGAGCTCAACTAGCTTAGTAAAGAATATTATGACTAAGATAATATACAAAAATTATCATTAGTCTTCAACAGGAAAAATCGATAGAATATAATAGACAATGAAGTTTTAGATCAATATTCTGCGGTGAAGCAAAGAATCCATTAGAAGAGTCACGTAGAGAATGAATTCTACTATCTTCTAAGATTTAAAAGTTCATCATCAATATTTTATCCCTGTAACAACAATCAATATACATCTTTAATCAAATATTCATCTTTGCACTACAGGCCAAAGATATTCATTTGTATCACCAAATTGGTCATGTTCATCTCAACACTGTTCATCTTTGCACTACTACCAAAGATATTCATCGATTAATCATTCATCTTTGCACTATGTGCCAAAGATATTCAAGAATATCATCATTTAAGACTGAGGATGATGAAAAATATTTTAAAGAAAACGAATCTAGTGAGACAGAAGGACAAATATTAGGGATTCGTATAACAGTTTATCCAAGATCAATAATACTTCATAATAACCGATTGTGAAGCAGAATTCAAAAATAGCGATCCAAACATGGATACAATCAAAGATAGTAGCCAAAATAGACATCTTGGACACAAAAGGAAATTTTTTATTTTTCGGTGAATAGTGCCGTATTCGTGAATAGTGACGTATACGTGAATAGTAATCCCGACACAAAAAGTTCTAAATTTGATTAAAAAGTTCACCAATATTTTGGCATAATGATATTGAAGAAAATAATATCATTTAAGAAGAAAATAACATCCCTTACCTCAAAATAACGGTACTTCTGATCAGAATATTGGATAGAAAGCCGAAGGAAGCTTGTACCGAACAACAAATCTCAAAGTATATAAATACTCACAAAAATAAGCTCGATAATCTAGAGAGAAAGAAAACTTGTTTCTGGTGTGATTTTCAATTCTAACCTAAGCGTCTATTTATAGGAAAATGCTAGAACGCCATAGGAGACTAAGATAATAAACTAATATTATTTCTTTTTAATTTCCTACGCCACCTACCATTTGAAAAATCCAAGCATGCCTTCTTGGACAAAATCAGCAGCCCATGTGTGTAATCAACACCAACCAAAAAGTGGGTCCCACCCATTAATTAATAAAAATCATTTTATTTTTTGAAACTTCAATAATTCATAGAAAATAGCCCGTTTATTAGAAAAATACGAATTTTATGTCTATTCTGACTGAAATCGAATTCTATACAACTTTACTAAGACGCTTTTTTCCAAATTCCCAACAGAAAATATCCAAAATCCACAAACGGGTGATTTTTAATACTTCCCTTCCGACAAAATACTGCTAAAACACCTCAACATTAATTCCTTCATTTATAAACACATAAATAGATCCATCATTTATATCCACATCAAATAAATATTTTCTTATCATATAAATCAATAATTAATTATTCACAAATAATATTATAGAATCACAATTATGACAACCAGGTAGTTCCTAGGAAGAGGGGCTTTCAATAAGGATTTTCTCCTTCTTTGGCGCGCAATTAGGTGACCAAACCTCTTCTTAGACAGAACTTTCTAGACATTGCCAATAATGCTATCTCATAATATTATTCAAATAATATGAATTATTGATCTGATAATGAAAAATACTGTGCAGTGACAATTATTGAAACAACAATAATGTAAACTATCAACACATCAATTATTGAATCAATAAAATAAAATATTAAATAGTAACTCATCAGTAACAATTATTGAGTAAAGTGCCTTTTACGCATTTAATTAATAATTCAACAATCTGTGTAATACCGTACTACTATGCAACCACCACACGACATCGTATTTTAACCACCGTGTAATCCAGCAAAGTGTTAATCTGGAACAATTACGCCGTTATTTATAAAAACTCATACTTTATCGCTTTTCTTCATCAAATGCGATTATTTTGTTATGAGCCCCACGAATGAATGGTTGCAAGGTCGTAGTAGAATATTCCCCACAAAAAGAATATTCCATGACCAAAAGAATATTTTTCCGACAAAAATGAATATTTTATAACCACTTGCTTATTTTGCAAAATTTGCACATTTCACCCATAACCAAAGCATTATATCAAATTAACACCTTATTAATTTAGAATAATGAATAGAGAAAATTCAATTTTATTTATAATAAGTTGGGGTCTTACATAAGGAAGTAATTCCTGTTAGGTTCGTATACAAGAATTGTAGGGTGAATATTAAAGGAATTATTTTGATGGTAGATTTAATTCCGATTAGGCTTAGAGAGTTTGATGTTATTTTGGGAATGGATTGGTTGTTCAGTTGTGGAGCGATAATTGACTACCAAAAGAAATGTGTAAACCTTATGACTCCGTCAAATGTAGTTTTTAATGGTAGCAAATCGCCTAGACAAATGAAATGTCTGACGATTATGCAGGCCAAAAAGTTGTTGAGTCAAGGCTGTGTGGGTTATTTAGCTTACATAGTCGATACTCAGAAGAAGGGTGTGAAATTGGAAGAAATACCAGTAGTTAGGGAATTTGTGAACGTGTTTTCGGAGGATTTGCCAGGACTTCCGCCTGACAGAGAAATTGAGTTCGTGATCGACTTAGCGCCAGGAACCGCTCCGATATCGAAAGCCCCGTACAGAATGGCTCCGGTAGAGATGAAGGAATTGATGGTACAACTGCAGGAGCTGTTGGACAAGAAATACACTCAGCCGAGTGTGTCACCGTGGGGAGCATCGGTGTTGTCAATGCGTCTTTCCATTGATTATAGGGAGTTAAATAAAGTCACTTTTAAGAATAAATATCCATTGCCGAGAATAGATGACTTGTTTAATCAATTAAAGGGTGCCAGATATTTTTTTAAAATAGATTTGAGAAGTGGGTATTACCAACTGAAAGTAAGGAAGGAGGATGTACCGAAGACGGCATTCCGAACTCGGTGTGGACATTGCGTGTTTTTGGTGATGTCTTTTGGTTTGACAAACGCCCCTGCAGCATTCATGGATTTGATGAACAAGGTGTTTAAACCATTTTTAGACAAGTTTGTGGTTGTGTTTATTGACGATATTCTGGTGTACTCTAGAACTCAAGAAGAACACGTGGAACACTTACGTCTAACGCTGAAGACGCTAAGAAAGGAAAAGTTGTACGTGAAATTCTCTAAATGTTAATTCTGGTTAGAACGTATACAATTTCTTGGGCACACAATTGACAAGGATGGAATTTCAGTGGATCCATCAAAGGTCGAAGCTGCGATAAATTGGGAGCAACCAAGAACTCCATCAGAAGTAAGAAGTTTCTTGGGATTGGTAGGGTATTACAGACGGTTTATCCAGTATTTCTCTAAGATTGCCACTCCGTTGACAAATTTGACGAGGAAATCTGTAAAATTTGTTTGGACGGAGAAATGTGAAGGAAGTTTTCGAGGAATTGAAAAAGAAACTAAGTATGGCTTTTGTGTTGTCATTACCAGATAATACTGTGAAATTTTGTGGTGTATGGTGATGCTTCACACAAAGGATTAGGATGTGTCCTTACGCAGAGTGGAAAAGTCATCGCAGATGCATCAAGGCAATTGAAGGACTACGAAAAAGGGTATCGACTCATGATTTAGAGTTGGCGGCGATTGTGTTTGCTTTAAAAATATGGAGACACTATCTCTATGGAGAGAAATGAGATTTACACGCACTATAAGAGTCTCAAGTACATTTTCACTCAAAAAGACACGAACATGCGTCCAAAGGAGATGGATGGAATTGATAAAGGATTATGATTGTGAGATCTTTTTATCATCCAGCAAAGCAAATGTGGTTGCAGATGCCTTGAGTAGGAAAGGCAGAGAAAAGTTGATGATGTTAACTGATAAGGAGGAGCTTATTACAGCAATGCCAAGATTAGAGTTGGAAATCAAATTTCCAAAAGAATTCGATGAGAAATTTTTCCAGATGGAAGCCAGTCCAACTTTGGTGGACAAAGTGAAGAACGCTCAACTACAGGATGAGGAATGCAGAAAAATAAGAGAAAGTGTGGTCGAGTAAAAAAAGTGAAATACAAGGTTGATCTGGATGGAATCTTCGAGATTCGAGGGACGAACTGGGTTCCAAAGAAGATTCAAATATTAAAGAAGACATCTTGACAGAAGCTCATAGCTCGAGATATTCGATTCATCTAGGAAGTACGAAGATGTATCAAGATTTGCGATGATATTTTTGGTGGCCAAATATGAAAAGAGACATTGTAGAATGCGTTGCAAAGTGCTTAACATGTCAGAGAGTCAAATCCGAGCATCAAAAGCCAAGCGGATTACTTCAACCATTAGAAATACCAGAATGGAAATGGGAACATATCACAATGGATTTTGTGGAAGGTCTCCCACCGACTCAGAAAGGATACAATGTGATTTGGGTGCTAGTGGACAGATTGACAAAATCTGCACACTTTTTGCCAATAAAGATTAGATTCAATCTTGATCAGCTGGCAAAATTATATGTTAAAGAGATCGTTGCAAGACATGGAGTTCCAGTGTCAATTGTGTCAGACAGAGATCCGAGATTCACATCAAACTTCTAGAAGAGACTACAAGAAAGTATGGGAACACAGTTGCGAATGAGTACGACATATCATCCGCAAACAGATGGCCAAAGCGAATGAACGATTCAGACATTGGAAGATATGTTGAGAGCATGCGTCATGGATTTCAAAGGAAGCTGGGATGAACAATTACCGTTGGTAGAATTTTTTACAATAACAGATTACTATGCAAGCATCGCAAGATGCCGCCACGAAGCATTATACGGCAGAAAGTGCAGAACTCCATTATGGTGGGATGAAATCGGTGAACGTTAACTGTTAGGACCAGAACTGGTAAAACAAACTACTGAGGTTGTCAAACTCATCAGAACAAGATTGATAGCTGCTCAAGACAGACAAAAGAAATATGCTGATCAACACAGACGAGATCATGCATTTGACGTCAGAAATTACGTTTTCCTAAAAGTTTCACCTTGGAAGGGAAAAATTGGATTTGGTAAAAAGGGGAAACTAAGCCCGAGGTTTATTGGACCCTTCGAAGTGCTGCGAAAAGTTGGAGAGGTGGCTTACGAGGTAGCTCTACCTCTAGAATTGCAAAACATTCATAATGTTTTTCACGTTTCGGTGTTACGACCATATAAGTCCGATTACAAGCATGCGATCGAGTATGAACCATTGCAATTTGAGAAAGACTTGTCCTATGAAGAGGTTCCTATCCAGATAGTCGACAGAAAAGAACAAGTGTTCAGAAATAAAGTGATACCTTCTGTGTAGGTAATATGGAGAAACCACAATGTCGAAGAGGCTACGTGGGAACTCGAAGCTGAGATGATGAAGAATTACCCTGAGTTATTTGTTTAATCTGTGTCTTCGATTCTGGGGGCAGAATCTTTGTAAGTAGGGGAGAATGTGACGAATGAATTGTTCGAATTATGATTCTGGGACAGAATCCTTGTAAGGAGGGAATGCTGTAACATTCCAGAATTTTTAATTGTTATATTAAATATTTATTGAATTATTTAAGTATTTAATGGATGTGTTTATTGTTGAATAAATAATTGTTCAAATTTGATTCAATTTGGTTAACTATTTGTTAAATAAATAATTAAGGAAATTAATTGTTTTATGCTAATTTAATTTAATTATTAAATTAGAGAGTTTTGATTAATTGAATTGTTATTCTTTTTATTTGAATTTGTACTTAAAAGGATGTGTTAGTTGATTAAATAAAGTTATAATTATATAGAAAATTATAATTTTGTGGTATTGATTTATGTGATGAAGTAATTTAATAAATTATTATTAGAATTAATTTAATTTAATAAAAGTATGACAAATAATCTTTTATAAGTATTTATTAAAATAACTTAAAGGAGTTTTAATTTAGTTTTGCCAAACAAGGCCTAATGCCTATTAAGTCTTTAATCTAATTGTGTTTTACCAAACAAGGCATAAGGATTAATTGATTATTTTTTTAGTGGTTAGCCAAACAAGCCTTATGGCTTTTGGTTTTCAAAATAAAAATAACTGATGTCAGTTAAGTTAGTATTATATTATATAATTAATATATATTATATCTTATATGCGTTATATTCTAAGACGTAAGAATAGAAGAGAGAGGTAAGAGAGAAGAAAAGAAAAACTCAGAGGAAGAAGAAGAAGAGAAGAAGAAAAGTGAGAGAATCCTAGAGAATTGGGAGTGAAGAGGAGAAAAGCTTGACAATCAAAGAGATAGTATCATCATCTTCTTCAAGGTATCATCCTATTTTTTATTTTTTTTTTAGTTTTAAAAGTTTAGTTTTTCTCTTCCCTAATTCTCTGTAGAATCCTTGTGTAAGAATAAATTGTTGTTGTTATGTGGCTTTATATGATATACTAATGATGTTAAAACTATTTTCATAAGTTATAGTCAATGAATTGATGATATGTATATAATTTGTGAAGAAAAATATTTTTTACAGAGAGTTTTTGTGAATATATATTGTTTGGTTTAAGGTAGAAATTAAGGGTTAATTAGTTGTTTAGTTGATAAATTGATTATTGAATGTGTAGAGTATGTATAAACATTGATAAAGTGCTTTGAATTAACTATTTTGGTTGGAAAACAAAATCACAATGTTTATTTTCATTTAAAACATCAAAAAGTGAGTTTTTAGCAAAAACAGTGAAATTGGATGTTTTAAATTTGTTGTTTATGTTGTTGTATGGGTAGAAACATGTTAGGAGTTCTTGAATTATGTTTACATGAAGTCTTTGTATGAATTACATGTGAATTACCAATCGTTAGAAAAGGAGCTTGTAGGCCAAAATTGGCTTTTTGTTCATCTCTGTCTGCGGGAGCTATCGATCGAAGATCGTAGTTTTCTTGTAATAATCACGGATCCATGCCGTTATACGACCGGTAGAATTATTGTCACTGTAGTGGCATTATCTAAAATGTCGCACTTACAAGATAAAAAGCTGTTGTCTTGCATACGAAGTTAAAGAATGGTCCGACAAAGATTGTATTTTTGTACTCGAAATTTGAAGGAATTGTTATGGGATAATAGTAGGACTATAAAATGTTAATTTCAATATTTCTATACTATGAATAAGCATGTTATCAACGATTAACTTGTGTTATAACTTGATTATATGATTAAATAATCAAACCTACATGATGAATGTAGTTAGTTAAGTTTGTAAAGTGGTAGTGACTAATTATGTCATGTTGACATATGTTTATAGGATATTGTGATTTGAATTGTTCGGTTTAGCCCACGAGCAAGGCAAGTTCTCTAATCTATTTTCTTATTGAAGCAATTATTGTTTCCAATTCGATTACCTTATAAATGATGCAAGTTTTCCAATCCATTGTCTTGTTGAATCAATTATTGTTCCCAATATAATAATGCAAGGTTTCTAAACTTTGATTTTTGATATTGAACAAGTTATTCTTGTATTTAACTTGTTGTTTAGCATGCCCAGATATATTTGAATATTTTTATCGTTCATATTATCATGCATGCTTAGTATTCAATTCTAAATAAACTTGACTTAATGTTGTTCAAGCAAGGTGTGATATAGTTATTCAAGTTGTATGCTATTAGATTATTCCTAAAGCATGACTTTAATTTACCATGTTTATTCAATTACGATTATTCTATAGTATGACGTTATTGGTTTTATTCAACTAATTCTTAGTTGATGTTCGTTGAATTCCAAATTACCCTGAAATGTTTCCAAATCAAACTCACTTTGGTGCGGACTTGTACTCTAAATATCGAGATGAACAACCCTATTATTAGGGGGTAGCTTACGCTTAGCATTGAAATGTTTGTGCACAATACATTATACGATGGGTAACGATCTCCTAAGTATGAGGAGTCCCTATAGTCTTATATTTCGTTAAAGTTTAAGTTGAAAAATTACATATAACTATGGACATAGTTCGTGGTCTTAGGACCCTCAGTTATATACTTCAGAATGTTGATAAATCATATTGTTTAATTCTATCGAGCCTCTCATTTGACAATTGTTGTAAAGATTTTTCATTCATTGTTGTTCCAAGTGAGCTTTGTTTGCTCACTCTTGCTTATATAATTATTATAGTGAAAGATGAGAAGGTTGATGTACCTAACACTAGTAAGGGAAAAGGAAAGATGAACCAGTATTGAAGACTTGTAATATGATGTTATTATATTATCAGTTTTTAATTGAATGGCTGTAATGAAGTTTATTTATTTTTCAAATTTGAATGATTGTATTTAAAGGTTAGGCAACCTGGGAGATTTTTGTTATGTAACCCTTTAGTGGCAAAGGTTTTAATTATTCAATTTTAATGTGATTGGGTAGTTAGATAGGAATGTTTGATAAGTGAACACCAAATCCTGTGGGAATGAAGTACCTAGGTTTGGGGGTGTCACAGTTGCTCTCTAAAAACAATCACCTTCGAATAGTATCGTTGCTAATTCATCATAGTTATCCATAAAAAAACCAACGGCATTGCAAAATTTCATTGCAAATTAATATATAATTGGTTTATTTTGTACATTTAGCAACAAACACCGTTACCAAAAAGTACACAATTAGCAACGAAAATCAATTAAGACAACAATTTCTATATTGTTCAGTAACGGCAAACTTCGTTGGTAAATGTGTATCAAATGCAACGAAATTTATCTTCGTTAGAAAATAAAAATATTCTTTTCGTTGCCAATTAGGTGTATTTTGCAACGAAAATTGTTTTTCAGTAACAATTTGTTAATAAATTTGCTACAAAATATTTCGTTGCTAAATGATTTATGATTTTACATGAAAACAAAATTTCTTTGCGAAATATATTACTTTCTGCAACAAAAAAAAATTTTTGCGCAACGAAATGTCCAACGACCGAAATATCGTTGCAAATGGCATTTGGCAACGAAATTTAACACATTTAGCAACGAAAACTGTTTGTTGCAAAATCACCATTTTTTGTTGTGAAAATTGGACAATTTGAGGGGGAAATAACCGACTAGGAGGAGGGAGTATTTTGAACATGTGATATTTTTTCTTTCTTCCAAAGTTGGTCACCAACCCAAGCTAGGTGTCTCCATATTGTTGGGCCACATTAAGTTAAATATTTATAAGTAAAGTGGGATTTCATTGGAAGATTGCAAGAGATATAGCATAGATATATAATTGTTATATGTATACAATTTACTATCTATAAATAGCCCTCCTTCTATTTACTAAGAAAATTTTTTACTTCTTATTTCTCCAAAAAAGCTAAGAACAAAAGAAAGCAAAAATAGCAAATAAAAGAAAGAGAGAGAGAGACCAAGAGAGGAAGGGAAGGGGCTTCATGCCATCCTAGTATATCATCTAGCTTTGTAGTATATTGTGAAGGAGAAGAATGAAGACTAGCCCAAAAGATTAAGGTAAAAAAAAAACATAATCTAGTTTATTCCTTTTATGAAATTTGTTTATGGTGAAATAGAGATCCAAGGTTTTAAAACTCTAAAACCTTAGATCTATATGTGAATGAGTGTTTCATGTATAGATCGAACCATTTTTAATTTTAAAGGTTTGATAAAAGGTAAGGAAAGGAAACTAGTTTTTTTAAGGAATAAAAACCCTAAAACTTTTTATTAACTTTGGAATGCTACCATTTTAAATCTACACCTCCTATTTATGATCCGTCAAAGAGGGGTGCTAGATATGAGAGTTAACTTTCAAACCTAAGTGGTAGCACTCAAATAAGTTGTTTTTACAAGCTTTGGTGACAGTTTTAACAAAGCTGTCCAGATTTTTTAAAAGAGAAAAATTAAACTGTTTTGAGCAATTTTCTGGCAGGGGCAATTTCGTCCAAAATTTTGGTTCTAAAAATTTTAGAAAAATTCGGGGTGATAATATGATGAGGTAATTGACTCCAGTAAAAAGATGGAGATTTTTTGATGTGTAGAACTCAAGATATGAATGTTACGAGAAATGACTATTTTAAATTAAAACGTGAATAACTCTTTATTGGTAACTCCAAAAATTGTAAATTGTTTATTGGAAGTAGATGTATATATCAGTAAGTAACCTGAAAATTTCAGAAACTTTGGACGAAAGGATGATTTATGATAATTATTACAATTTCAGACTATTTTTAACCATTTAAATATAGTAAATGAAATTGAAAAATTCTAGAAAAATTATATGTTCATAAGGGAACCATATTATGTTAGTTTCCAGAAAATTAAAATTTTTGGATATGTTGTGGTATTATTCATGTAATTGTTTGAGTTGTGAATTAATGGATAAATTAAGTTATGTAATGTTAAAAAGGGTAACAATGTAATTTTCAGACCAAAAACCCTTGATATTCTTAAACAAGATTTTTAGACGGTAGTTTGGTTATTTCTAATAAAATGTATATTTATGACATTTTAGGTTTTTAAATAAATGTTATTGTAAAGGATAAACAATTAATTAAATTGTTTATAAGTATAATAAATGATTAAAATATTATTAAAAGATTAATAATATTATATTAAAATATTATTAAGTAATTAATAATATTAGATTAAAATATTATTAAATGATTAATAATATTAGATTGAATTTAAATTAAAATATTATTTAATGATTAATAATATTAGATTAAAGTTAAATTAAAATATTATTAAGTGATTAATAATATTAGATGATGATTAAAATATTATTAAATAATTAATAATATTAGATGATTATAATATTATTAAAAGATTAATAATATTTGGAAATGATTAAGATGTGGATAAGTGATTAAAATATTATTAAAAGGTTAATAATATTTGTAAATGATTAAGGTATTATGAAGTGATTATTCAGAAGTGAATGAAATATTATTAAGTGATTAATAATATTAGACAGAAGTTTTAAGATGATGATTAAGTGATAGTAATGATAATGAGATAATGAATTATTGATTATATGGCTAAATGTTAGCTAAATTATTAATGAAGTAATAGTATTATGAGGCATGATATGTTATACTGATTGAAAGATCAATCTCACAAATGATAGGTCTTTCACAAGAGATTAAATTATACTGCTTAGCAGTAATCGACGGTCAAGGCAAGTTTCCTAACTCAAACTCGAGTTATTATGTTTCAGGCATGCTAATGGTTTAATTATTTACAATTATTCCACATATTTGATTATTGATTCGCACATTGTGCATGTTGTATATGTTCGTTAGGTATGAAAGACTTATCACCTTGATTACAATAAGGTTCAGTTGCATTTGTTTATGGTCATTGTTGACCACTCCGCATTATTGGTTCAGTCATTCCATTATTGAAATTCTGATTCATGCTTTTCACAGTCATTATATTGTTGAAAATTTGACAGTTTATTCCTTTTCAATCATGATATATATTCATTGTACTTAAACTTGCTGGGTAAAATTGTTGCTCACCCTTGCTATATCATGGTAACAAATTTTAGATTTAAAGGAAGGCTCGAAGAATGACAGTGGCAAAGGAAAATTCCAAGCGTAGATTATTATGCACTTAGAAGTATTAAGTTATCCGATGCAAATGACATTGTAAACCTTTTAAGTTATTGAAGGTATGTATTAAGTTAAGGTTGTAAACCTTGGGGTTATGTTGTAAAAATTTATTGTATAAATAATCTATGTTTATATATTCTGCAGTGGTTATAGAAATGATGTATCGTGACGTACCAGGTTCGAGGTAAAAGGTACCCAGATTTGGGGACGCTACATATAACATGTGAATTTGCTAGACGGTTAGGATTACTCCCTGAAAGATTACCAATACCTTTGAATATTTAGGTAGCGAACAAAGAAATAATTCATGTTGCACAAATTCATAAGCGTTGTTGTGTAGAAATAAGCGGTAATAAATTGTCGGTAGATTTAATACCGATAAAATTGAGAGAATTCGATGTAATTCTCGAGATGGATTGGTTGTTTAACCATGGTGCAATTATAGATTGTCAAAAGAAATGTGTAAACCTTCAGACTTTGAAGCAACCCAATGTAGTGTTTTACGGTAGTAAGTCGCCAGGACGTTCTTGTTGTCTTACTATGACACAAGCTAGAAAATTGCTGAAGAAAGGATGTGTAGGTTATTTGTGTCATGTTGTTCATGATACCCAGAGAGTGGGAGCAACAATGGAACAAATACCTATAGTAAAAGAATTCACGGATGTGTTTCCAAATGAGTTACCAGGTCTTCCACCAGATAGGGAGATCAAATTCGTAATAGATGTTGTGCCAGGAGCGGCACCAGTTTCAAGTGCACCATATCGTATGGCGCCAGTGAAAATGAAGGAGTTAATGATCCAACAACAAGAACTGTTGGATAGGAAATACATTCAACTGAGTGTCTCTCTGTGGGGAGCACCAATATTATTTGTAAAGAAGAAGGATGGATCGTTAAGACTTTGTATCGACTATCGAGAGTTAAACAAGCTAACGATAAAGAATAAATACCCATTACCCAGGATCGATGATCTATTTGATCAGTTGAAAGGGGCAAAGTATTTTTCTAAGATAGATTTACGAATGGGGTATCATCAGTTAAAAGTAAGGAAGGATGATATACCTAAGTTGGCATTCAAAACTCGTTACAGCCATTATGAGTTTCTGGTGATGTCATTTGGGTTGACTAATGCACCAGCTGCATTTATGGATATGGTGAACAGAGTGTTTAAGCAATATTTGGACAAGTTTGTTGTAGTGTTTATCGATGATATTCTATTCTATTCAAAGGCGTCAGAAGATCACGCTGAACATCTAAGATTAGTGTTGGAGACACTAAGGAAGGAGAAGTTGTATGCGAAATTCACTAAGTATGAATTTTGGATTGAAAGAGTGCAGTTTTTGGGGTACATTATCGAAAAAGATGGAATTTCAGTGGATCCAGCAAAGGTTGAAGCAATGATTAATTGGGAACAACCGTAAACACCGACAGAGGTGCGAAGTTTCCTAGGGTTAGTAGGATATATTGAAGATTTATCTAGGATTTTTCTAAGATAGCTACTCCGTTGACAAATTTGACGAGAAAGACAGTGAAGTACGTGTGGACTGAGAAGTGTGAAAATAGTTTTCAGGAACTGAAGAAAAGGTTGAGTGAAGTACCTGTATTATCTTTACCCGATGATACAGGGAATTTTATAGTTTATAGCTATGCTTTGCATAGAGGACTGGGTTGTGTGCTCATGCAGCATGGTAAAGTCATTGCGTATGCATCACGACAATTAAAATATTATGAGAATATTTATTCTACTCATGATCTGGAACTGGCATCAGTGATATTCGCCTAAAAGATTTAGAGGCATTACCTATACGGGGAGAAATGTGAGATATACATGGACCATAAAAGTTTAAAATATATCTTCACACAAAAGACTTAAATATGAGATAGAGAAGATGGCTGGAGTTGATAAAGGATTACGACTGTGATATCCTGTGTCATCCAGGAAAAGCAAATGTGGTGGCTAACGCCTTAATTAGAAAGGGCCGGGAAAGGTTGTCAATGTTAACGGCTCAGACTGAGTTAATAACGAAGATGAATATAATGGAATTAGAGGTGAGATTATTGAGGGAGCCAGGTCAGAAAATACTTACAATGGAGACTCAACCTACCATTTTAGAGAGAGTCAAGGAAGTATAGTTCAGAAATGATGAGTGTGAAAAAATGAAGAAAAAACTAGCAGATGGAGAAGAGATAAAGTACAGTCTTGATAACGAGGGGTTATTAAGATTTGAAGGAAGAATTTGGGTTCCATGTGAAACAAAATTGAAGGAGGTGATATTGCAGGAGGTCCATAGTTAAAGGTACTTAATTCATCCTGGTAGTACCAAGATGTATCAAGACCTTCGACAAAAATTTTGGTGGCCGAATATGAAGAAGGAAATAGCAAAATATGTAAGTAGGTGCTTAACTTGTCAAAAAGTTAAGGCCGAACATCAACGACCAAGTGGCTTGTTACAGTCATTGGAAATTTCTGAATGGAAGTGGGAACATATTACAATGGACTTTGTGGTAGGACTTTCGATTACACAGAAAGGAT
The DNA here is from genome assembly GCA_020205605.1 of Panax ginseng. NCBI lineage: Eukaryota > Viridiplantae > Streptophyta > Magnoliopsida > Apiales > Araliaceae > Panax > Panax ginseng. The sequence goes on along the minus strand of CM035134.1, from coordinate 60,063,086 downwards.
ACGACACTATCTGGGTAATAGTGAATCGTTTAACCAAGTCGACTCACTTTTTGCCAATAAGAGTCATGTTTAACCTGGAGTAGTTAGCTAAACTCTATGTTAAGGAAATTGTTTCAAGATATGGGGTATGAGTTTCAATAGTGACAGATCGTGATCTGATTCACACCGAATTTCTAGAGAAGTCTGCAAGAGCAGATGGGGACGTAGTTGAAGTTAAATACAACTTATCATCCACAGACAGAGTGGCAAAGCTAAAGAACAATTCAATCTCTAGAAGATATGCTAAGATCTTACGTCAATGATTTCAAAGGTAGTTGGGATGATCATCTACCGCTAGTAGAGTTTTCTTATAACAACAATTATCACACAAGTATAGGCATACCGCCTTACGAAGCGTTATACGGGAGGAAATGCAGAACTCCACTGTGCTGGGATGAGGTAGGAGAACGACGAATGCTAGGACCTGAAATGGTACAACAAACAACATATATAGTTAAGTTGATACGAATATGACTGGTGGCAGCTCAAGACAGACAGAAAAAGTATGCAGATCCACATCGAAAGAAGATAGAATTTGAAGTCAGCTCGTATGCATTTCTGAAGGTATCTCCTTGGAAAGGAAAGATACACTTCGGGAAGAAGGAAAAATTAAATCCAAGGTTTATAGGACCTTTTGAGATATTGAAAAGGGTAGGAGAGGTAGTTATGTGATAGCATTACCTCTAGAATTAGAATGTATACACAATGTGTTTCATGTATCCATATTACGTCCTTATAAGCCAGATTATATGCACGTAATAGAGTATGAACATATTAAAGTTGAGAAGGAATTAACGTATGAAGAAATTCTTGTTCAAATTATTGATAGAAAAGAGCAAGTCCTAAGGAATAAAGTAATATCTTTTGTTAGGAATAAGCATGTGAATGATATTCCTATTTATGCATGATTTGATTATGATATAAATGAATGAATATGCAAGTATGCTTGCATTAAGAAAAGATGTAAAGTCCTTTGATAGATAATAGGAACATATGTACAAGGACTTAGAATGAATCGATCAAATATGTTAGGTTGATCCTATATAAGCAAAACAGCTTTGTAAAGTCCTTAAAAAGAAATGATGTACAAGGACTATAAATATTGAAAGTTCAAGCTTGTTAGGTTGATCTTATAATGTAATAGATAGGCTTGTCTGATCGTCGAGTACTGCACCAAGAATCGTAGTCTGCTAGGAGAGTCAAGGAAAACTCGAGAGCTATCAAGGTAGAATTATAGTCTGCAAGATAGTAGATCTCGGAGTTCGTATACTGCCAGGAGAGACGAGGAAGGATCGTAGTGTGGCGAGAAGAACTTCCTCAAAGTCGTAGTCTGTTGAGGAAGTCATGTTCAAAATCGTAGAGATAGCCTATCTACGAGCCTACCGAGCATCTGCCGAAGCCAAGCTAAGAATCGTAGAGTCTACTGATCACATCAGAGGTAGAGATCATAGTCCATAAAGATCAGATGAAGACAGAAAGCTTAAAGGTAGAAATTTTAGAGTGTCAAGATCTGATCTCGGAGTCACAATGTCAGCAAAATCCAAGAAAAATCGTAGAGTGCAGAACTAAGACTTCAACAGAAGTGTTCACAACGCCAAGGTAGAATCGTAAAGTAAACACGATTCTCAACAAATGAGCACTCCCAGAATATCCAAAGTATGAAGCCTCTGGTTTGAGTTACAAAGATACATCCCACCTGAAGGAAACTAGAGAGCACTCAACGAATGGCTAGCAAGCTAACAGAAGATCAAAGCAATAACCCAATCAGCATCCAGATTGAGTTGTAAAGCCATTCAAGATGAAGTCTTCTATAAGTAGATCAAAAGAAGACTTCAATAAAAGTGACTGATTAAGAAAAAGTCAGCAAGTGCAGTTGGTGTCAAAAGAACAGAAGACAATGATCTTGGGGTCAACCAGGATCATAGTGTTTCCTAAGCAAAGAAGGAACTGATGAAGTGTACACAGAGATACTGGGCGGTTTTTGAAGAACAAGGCTAAAGTGATTAAGCATGGGTCAGTCCATTGGTGATAAGTGAACGGGAGATCACAAGGAGAAATCGAGCTGGGAATGCCACAAATATGAGGTGTCCTGCTATTCAGAAGAGGCCAGAACAAGGAGTCAAGCTATCAGTTCTTGAGATCAGTCAAGGCAAATAGAAGTATTGAAGCACTGCACAATAGAAGGAAGAAGTGTTCTACATTGAAGATCCAATGAATACTCTTCAGGATCGTAGTGTTGTCTCAACTAGTCAATGAGCAACTGGTGGTACTTGGGCTCTTCCTGAAAGCAATCACCATGAGGTAATCCTATTTCGGCAGCAAGTTACTCCCATCCCACTTTATTCTACCCGAAGGGACCTGATCAAGTGGGATACTTATGATGTTACTTCGATTAAGGCCAAACAGATTTGGGACTCCCTTCGTGCACGATCTCATATAGTCCCTTGGAGTTCTATCCTCTAGAATAAGCTTCACGTGCCACGTTATTCCTTTATTCTTTGGCTTGGTCTCTTAAGGAAGCTTGCTACAAATGACCGGACAAGGTGATGCACAGGCCAGACATGGCAGTGTCCTCTTTGCAACCTCCAGTTAGAATCCTTTTCCCACTTATTTTTTTGAATGTGAATACTCCTCGACTATCCTTAAAAGTGCTGTTGAATTGGGAAATTGGGTCACCATTCCCTATTCTTGGGATGCTCTGATAGCTTTCATCACCTCCTTCCAAGGACCCAAACTCTCGAAGAACATCCTCAGTCTGACTATTTCTACTTATTTTTATAAAGTTTGGGAGGCTCGGAATACCAAAATCCATAAAGGTACCATCATCCCTCCAAGGAATCTGGCAAAGGATGTTATCCAGCTCATCAAATCTAGGCTCTCAACTTGCAAATCTTTCATCAATGCTACAAACTATAATTATTACTGTAATTGGTTGTTAGGATGCTAATTTGTGGGCTAGATATGTGCAACAAGGATGGTGTGGGTCTCGTGGCTGCTCCTCGGCACAGCTTGGGCGAGGAGGTGCTGGTATTCAATTTGCGAAGAGGTGTGCTGAGTTATTGGGCTAGTGGATCAAAGCAACAATTTGTAATTACTATTGTAATTGGTTAGCAACTCCAATGGGGGGCAGGTGAGGTGCTGGTATGTTATGAGCGCCCATGGGCGAGCAAGAGGCTTCGGGCAAGTATGTGGTGAGCGACCATGAAGAGAGCGAGCCCAGGTAATGAGCTTCGGGTAAGCAACCATGAGGTGAGAGACCATGAGGTGGGTGAGCATGGCTTCGGGCGAGGTGGTGGCCTTCGGGCGAGCATGGCTTCGGGCTGCGAGCATGAGGTGTGCTATCAACTGTATTTTCATCAAGGCCACAATCTGTAATCAATACTGTATTTGGTTGTTAGTTTAACTTATTATGTTGAGTTCTCTTCCATGTATCGTATCATCATTTATATAACTTAGATGATGAAACTATATTCTGGGGTATGCCCCTTAGCCATTGTATTTGGTCCTTTTTATATACAAACAAACTTAGCAAAAAAATAAGACACTACGATCAGGTCCAAGAACATCTACATCATAATCATAGAGTTCAGTCATCTGAAGATTGAATCATTAGCAACGTTTTAATCTGAAGATAGATATTCGAACAGAGTTTATTGAGAGCATCGATGCAAAAGGATAACCTCTGATATAGAAATCAGAGAGTGGAAATAAAGTCGATTACCTTCCCAAGACATCAAAGTGACATCTCTGACGGGGTAGGTGAAATAGTAGACTGCAGTGTTAGAAAGATGAAAAAGGGGATGTCATGTCACATCTGCAATCTACATCAAATAACTCGAGATTTGCGAGGCAATTCAAAATACTTTCAATGGCTATATTCCAACGGAAAGATTGGGAAGGAGTATATTTCAGCCAGAGCTTCAATAATCAAGAGCTGTTGATGTTGCTAAAGTTGCTGAGGTTGGAGAGACGTTGGACTGATCAAAATAACGTAAAATAGTGAGTGACCCATGAAGGTCCGAAAGCTCACTCTGCGATCCACTAAGAACACTTAGAGATAAACAGAGTAAGAAGTAGAAGTAAGAGTTCTATGATGTAGAAGTGAGAGTTATACTACAAGAATAGTGTGCTGAATTGCCAAGAGAAAGAAAAACATCAATGTCATCTTGATGTCTATCATGGTAAGACTCTAAGTACTAGAGAGAAGAGCTTATAGTCATCTTAGCAAGTCCATCATTAAAAGGCATCAAGTATCAAGGAAGAAGATCACCAACGTCATCATGATGTCAAGCATGAGACAGTTTTTAAGTACCTAACAGATAAGCCTACAGTCATCTTAGAAACTCATTATGTGCAGCCATCAAGTATCGAGAAGAATGATCTTCACTACAGTTCAACAAGGGATCATCAGAAGAGGTTGAGTATCTTAAGAAGCTGAGCATCATGCAACGCTCAACTGCACCTTAAGGATGATCACGTCCAGCTGCTAAGCATTCAGAGATGAAGAGCTTAAAGGACATCTTAGCAGCAAGACACCACCACCACCACCACCACCACCAACAACAACAACAACAATAAGAAGCCAGGGCCTGAGGGGTCCTTGTCCGGAGGGACTAAATGAAGTTCCAAGCCTGTTGTAGTTGAAGAGTTCCTAGGGAACTAGAGGAGTTCCAAGGTTGCTGGCCTTGAAGAGTTCTTAGTGAACTGAAGTTCCAAGGCTGCTGGCCTTGAAGGAATCTTAGTGATTCAGGGTGCTGCCCTTGCTTAGTGAAAATCCTGCTAGTTGAAAGCAGAAGAGTGGATTAGGAGCTTAAAGATAACATCTTGAAAGAAGTTTGAAAAAGGTCATAAGCATACCAAGGTTTAATTATTCTTAAGAGGAGTAATCTTTGCTAATGGGTTAGTATGTATGTACAAACCTATGTTCTAAGTTTTTGATAACACATAGAATATGATCAGTTCTACAGGAGTATCTTGAAGATTCGTAGAAACTGATCACCTCCATGAATAAACTAGATACAAATAAGTAATAGAGTTGACTCTCACTCTGTGAACATTTAAACCCTGTGAACATAACTAAGCAAATGATGAAACCATCAAAGAGAAAGTATTTTATTAAATTGGTTAATCTTACACACACTCATCATCATGCATCCTAAAATGTCATATTTAAATTGGATACATGCATGGATATGATTGTTGGTGATCAATATGATGACATTTCAAATATATGAGGAACAAGGATTTTGAAAGCTGACCTAGCAGAACCCATTTAACCATGGGTGCCAAAAATAGAAATTTATCTAACCTGCAGGTACTTGGTCTATTTGACCACACTAAGGAATGTTGAACCAGAAGGTTTCAGTCAAAAAGATTCAACCAGCAGAAGGCTTAAGACATTTCAGAAGAATTTCTGACTAAATCTTTATTTTTCAAAGCCTATCCTTGAAGACTTGCTGAGCTAACATGAATAAAGCTCACATGGCTGCTGATCTCTATATGGAAGCAGACCATTCAACCTAGGATGAAAAGGGTCTTATATGCACAATCATCCAAAGCATATCAGCTGAGAAGAACCCTCAAGGAACTCATCATAGAAGCAGAACTTCGTAAGCTCAAACTGACTAGGAAGACTACGTTCGTAGTGATGTCAAATGATCGTAGAGCAATCAGTCCTGAAGATATGCAAGGCTTCCTTCTGATGCACATGAAGAAGAACTCACACCTCTTTGAGAAGACAATATCAACCATGGGGGAGCAGTGATCTGTTAAGGAACAACAACACTAAAAGTATCAGAAATACACTATGAAGTAATATACCAGTTACAAAGTCCCAAAACTTTGTGGCTGACGAACCAAATGAAGATCCATAGTTAGTAGGAACGTCTCAAAATGTACTACTGATAACCTTGTCTACCACCCAACTCAAAATCGTGGAGTGTCTATGATCAACCATCTGATCGCAGTGTGAGAGTAGAAGGACACCACGATTACAGCCAATGCAAATGTCTAGAGTTGGTTGATGAACTCCCCAGCAGAAAAGGTCAAATGAGATATCAATGTTAATCGCTTCTAAAGTTTTTCATCTAGAAAGTGCCTCAGGGACAAATTTGACCCTTAGTTCACTCTAAGAGGTTGGCCCTTCCTGAACTACTTTAACCCATAAGGAATGCTTAGTGTAGTTCATCTCAAGGACCAGGACAGACAACGATCGTGGAGTAGATTCTGAAATGAACTCAACGATTGTAGTGAAACCTCAATAATCGTAGAGTAGGCTCAACGATCGCAGTCTTCCCAAAGGATACACTAGCTTATGAAGAACTCAGAAGATAAGGGTACATGCTCAACTATTCAGATCGTGTGGAGATAAGGTCGAAAAGCAGTTTGGAAAGATGTCCTGCAAATTCACCTCAGACATTCAGCACCCAAACTATCATGAGGAACATCAGTGATTGAGCCATGCAACTTCAAGATATGGATTAGTGTCCAATCATCCGCTGAAGAGTTTCTCAGAAAACGATCGTTAAGTCGACAAAGAAAACCGTAGAGTCCACAAGCTACCTCATCAAGCTACTCTATGTACTGAAAAGGTCAATGATCAATCCACGTTAGTAATGCCTATTTTCTTAAAAGAAATATCAAACTGTAAAGTTTATGGGGAGTTATAGTTTCTTACTGGGCATCGTGCAACCAATAACTGGCTAACACATCACAGCTTATGTAAAGTCAGAAGAAACTGTCATAAAGACAAATTCAAAATCTCCAAATAGTTATCAAAAACTATCAAACCTTTCTCCCTCTCTTTTCCAAACCCTAAAACTCTCTTCAAAGCCTAAATCTATCAAACCTAAAGCTTCACCCTGAGTGTATTCAGCTACCTCTCGTTAGACACCTGAAATTAAATACCCACATACTTTGAATTATTCAAATGGCAGATTGGCGAGTAATCACTGGCATTTAGCTCAGAACAAAGACTTTTGAGAAATCTGAAAAGAAATTCAGATATGTTCTTGAACTTGTGAAGAAGGCTGGATTCTCAGAATGTCTTGAGGCAAACACTCGAGTATATGCTGAACTGATTAAAGAGTTCTACTCAAGCGCATCCATAAATTCCGGAACCCTTTCTACCAAGGTCAAAGGTTAGATTCTGAAGCTAAATTCTTCTGACATCAATTAATGCTTAGGCCTTCCTAACCGAGATCTAAAAAGCCTGGAAGAGATCAACACTGAAAAAGCTAAGAAAATTATGCAGTACAAAAGAAACCCTAGTGATGAGGACATGACATGTGTGGATGCAAACAAGACTAAAGGGACGTGGGGATCAAGCAAGGCTAGAATAAAGAGGTTCAAACAAGGTCTCAATGGATTGATCCAAGATGTTTGGGCTGAAGCTAACGCAAGAAAATCCAAAGAGGAGGCAAAAGAGCATGAGACATTAATGTGGGTCAATTTGATACAAGCCAAATTTTAATCTTCTTAACAAAGTCAACATATTTTATGTGCAAAGGAGGTTAGTTTATCATGTGGGCCGCAAGGTTATTTGATTCACATGGGCCATACCTTTTTTTTTATTAGACTTAAATTTTCAAGTGGGCTTTTCAACATTAATATTCATGGAGCAATGATTCAGCATGTCAGCATATTGTTTTGGTGAGGCCACGTTTTTACAATCAGCTGGACCATATCAAATTTAATTTTTTAGTAATACACGAATTTTGGTTTATAAAGGAATATCAGTTTTAACATAATTCACGCGGCAATGGATGCTTAATGCACGACAAGTTTACGTGGCGAAGGATTTTATTTTATTTTATTTGGATTCTTAATTTTAAATTATATTGTAATTAGGATTTCTTTTTAATTAGAATTTCCTTTCCAAATTGACTTCTATTTCCTTATAGAAATTAGGGTTATAGTTTATAAATTCCTATTAGGATTTGGATTGTTTTGAGTAGTATAAATAGAGGTCTAAGTTGGTGTAATCAAACACATTATTCATTATTCAATAAACTTGTGAAGTTATTCTCTACTTTTGGTTCTTTGAAGGATTCCTAAGAAATTAGCAGTTTCTTAGTTATTTCTTTGAGATTCAATTTGACTTATCATACAACAATTCATAGTTGCGTGTGGCGTCTTCTACCGCATCAATCGTCGATTGTGCCGAGATTATCGCTTCAATATAAGTGAGGGGTCAAGGCATCATTGGTGTCCATTCAACGCAGATTTCAAACGCGAGCAATTGTACCAAGATTACCGTCTAAAGTATAGACGAGGGGTTAAGGTGTTGCAAGCAATTCGCCCAACAACTGTGCTAGAAACGATCCAGGTGACGACCACCTCACACAAGCGTGTCGTGGAGTCTATTATTTGGTATCAAAGCTAAGCCTTTCTAGCGAGTTACTTATCTTTAATTTTCTGTCGAAATATATATTGCAAAAAAAAAAAAGATAAAAAAAGAAAAAAGAAAAAAGAAATAAAATTCATATTCTATTTTCATTGTGCTAACCAAACTTGTAGCACACCATCAAATCATCAAATTCCAACGAAGATTTCATACCGTTCCATCATCATCAATTCTGAAACGGAGCTATAATTTACAAATCTGAAGCATACAAGAGGAGTACAAGGCAATCGATCGGTGATTTTGTGATATTCTGATAGTTACACCATATATAATTTTGTTTCGTGATAAGTAATTTTGAATTGATTAGTAAAACCAAGAATTTTACTAGGGAATTCAATAAGAACCTATTAGAGAGAATATTTGTGGTAAAAGGCTTAGTGGTGAGATTAATCGTGGGTAAAAGCCAATTTATTGAGAGTATACACGAGTGAACCATTGATTCGAGCGAAACACGTAAGGGAGTGGTGAGCAAAATATTTTCTACTAACCCTTATTTTGGTGAAATATGTCTAACTCAAGGATAAAGGAACTTATGAGGAACAACCTCAACAAATTGAATTAAAATTCCAGATGGAGGCCATGCATAAAGAATGGGATCGAAGATTGAGAAAGACTATGGAGAAAATGCAAGAACAATTAGAAGAGATGAGGGTGTCTATGGCCGAGCTATCCCAAAACACTCATGGGATGCAAAACAAGACGAGGACACAACAAACTGACGCAAGAAAGGAAGAGCCTTATGGAAAGTGACAAGATGAAAGGCAAATGGAAGATCGTGAATCTAATTTTTGACATCAAAGACACGGAGGTGCTAGGGAAAGAAGAGGTCAGGACAGAGAAGATGGCAATTTGGATAGCATAAAAATGAAGATTCCAGCTTTCCAAGGCACGGGTGATCCTGAGGCTTATTTAGATTGGGTAACCAAGATGGAGCGAATCTTTGACTTTCCCAACTATTCAGACCTTAAGAAAGTCAAACTGGCCATTACGGAGTTTTCTGGATATGCATTGATATGGTGGGATCAGTTGACAGCTAATCGGAGAAGGTGTGAAGAGCTACCGATTACAACTTCAAGAGATGAAAGCTATCATGAAAAAGAGGTTTGTACCAGCATACTATCAACGGGAGATCATTCGTAGTTTACAAACTCTTAAACAGGGAAGTCGAAGTGTGGATGACTATTACAAGGAGATGGAAATGTTGAAGGATCGAGCTAATCTGATTGAGGATAATGAAACAAAAATGGCTAGGTTCTCAGCAGGATTGAACTGGGAGATTGCAGACTTGGTTGAACAACAACATTATTTGGAGTTAGAAGAACTAGTACATATGGCTACTAAGATAGAGAAACAACTCAAGAGGCGAGGAGGACAACGAGGACAATCTAATGCTAGTTCATCATGGAGACCTAATTTGGCAAAGCGAGAGGAAAAGACAGTTGCGTTCAAACCAAAGGTGGAACCTAAGCAAGGATCGACTAGCCGAGAAACACAAGGTAAAACTGAACAACCTTCTTTTGGTCGTAATCGGGATATTGTGTAAGACCCCAAATTTTATGAAATAAAAGTATTCAGTTTTCTTATAATTATTATTTTATTTCATAAATGGTTAAATCGATAAAGGGTTAAAGTTAAGGGTGATATTTGAAAATTTTTGCAAAGTATGCAAGTTGTTATATAATATTTGATTGGTCGGGGAATATTCGTTTTAAAAGGGAATATTCGTACAACGGCACAATCATTGGTGGACCCCGTAATAGAATTATTATCGAATTGAGAAAACGAAAAAAATATTTTATGAAAATAATGGCGGAAGTTGTACCGTTAACTATTGAAACACCTGGTGTTAAAAGTACAGTAATACGCGTGGTTGTATAGTAGCACACGGTATTGATTATTGATGCTTACGTGAGAAGTCACTCAGTTTTGTTCAATTATTGCTACAGTAATTGTTGCATAGTATCTCACATTATTTGATTCAATTATTGTCGATATTTTATATATTATTAAATCAATAATTGAGATAACAAAGTTATTAATATTATTATTTGCAATATTAACGATGTCTAGAAGTTCTGCCAAGGAGAGGTTTGGTCACCTAATTGCGCGCCAATAGGGAGAAATCCTTATTGAAAAGCCCCCTCTTTCTTGGGAACGACCTGGTCGATTAATATTGTGAATTATAATAAAGGTGATAAGTTTTGTTTTATTATTATTATAAATGTAATAAAAAGAAAACTTTTTATATAAAAATGTAAAACTTTTTATAAAATTTTGTTTTATTTGATTATAAATAGAATATATTATATTTTATTATGCATAGTATTTGCATAGATGCATGCATAGTGTTTCAGATAATAAAATCTTTTTATATAAAACAAAATACTTTTATAAAGTTATTTATTTTATTAGACTATAAATAGAATATATATTATTCTATTATGCTTAGTGTTTCCATAGTAATTTTTTTTTTTATATAAAATGTAATATTTTTATAAAGTTATTCGTTTTATTAGATTATAAATAGTATATATTATATTTTATTTAAAAGATTTTGTTTTATTAGAATATTTTATTAATACCGCATAGTAAATTAATATGGACCGTCTCATTTTAAAAGTAAATCAATCTGGACCGCTCATGAATTAGTTACTATTCAGGTCCATTCTCCTATAAATAGAAGCTCATTCCTTCATTATTTCTTTTAATTCATTGAAACTCTAGAGAGAAAGAAGAAAAAATTCTCGCTACTTCACTACTCCTATATCCGATTTCTTCTAAGGTAAGGGTATTATTTCTTTCAGATTCATGAAGAGAACTTCGTTATTTCATTCTTTATTATTTCGTTGAATAACTCAGATACGCTGCTACCCTATACTTGGTAAAATTCTTCTGTTATTCCATTCTTTATCATTATGTTGGAATAACCTATCTATGCGAAGTACAACATATATGGTGAAATTCTTCTGTTATTCCATTCTTTATTATTCTGTTGGAACATCCTGTCTGTGCATTTATGCATGACCTGGTTCCATTATTTATTATTCTGTTGGAATATTGTGATAGCCCCGAATCCAGGCCCCAAATCACCGCGGATTCGATTCAACCATTCTACAACTATTGCGGAAGATATAAACATAAATTATTTATACAATACACTTTACACACATTTCCCCAAAATCGAATAACCTTAACTTATACACAATTCATAAACTTTCTAACATATATCATTATTATCCAACTATACTATTACAAACTAGCTGCACATTTTATCCCAAGCAGAACTTGGCATTATCTTTTTCCTGTATCCGAACGCATTCGCCTTATCTGCAATGTTTATCATGATATAGCAAGGGTGAGCATGAAAGTTTCCCAGCAAGTTTAAATACAATTTAAGGATATATCATGATTGAAAGAGTTTGAATAATAAGCTGGCTATAATTCATCAATATAATTGAGAACTAGCACGAACAAACTTTTGACTGAATAAGTATTGAACATGAACAAATATATCTGGACCAACTGGTAATGAAGGTGATCAGCCTTTCATACCTGACTTATACATGCAATATGTACAAAGTACAATTATCCATGGCAATCAGCAATGATTAACCATAAGCATATCTGAATGAAAACACTCTTAGTAGAGTTAAGTAAAACTTGTCTGAATCGTTGATTACCGCTATGCAATTTAATAAGCTTTGTCTGATGACCTATTATTAATAATATGTATTTCTAAGTTAGAATAATATCATCACAGTATTTAAAAAAATAACCTAAACACATAACACATAACCCTATCAGTCTATACAACACATAACACCTAGCCTCAAGTCAAACTATTGCAGTCCGAGTCGAGTTCGATACAATTCTAACATCCCGACGGTCTAGTCGGACTTTTCTCGAGTCTAAGTTTAATTAAACTCTGCCTGAACACTTAAGAATTATCTTAGATAATTTATTATCAGTCAAAACATTAATCATAGGCTTGTAATAATTTTTAGATAATTATTATCATTTATCATGATTTTTCAATCACTAATATCGTATTTATATAATATAAATACCACATAATTCCTTTATCATTAATATTTATTTAATACCAAATATTAATGAAAATCATAACATAATATTATAATATATTTATAATATCACATAGTATTTTTAATACTTTAAAATCATATTTATATGATTTTTAAAGCAATAAATTCATTATCCGATAATTGATATTAATATTAAAATATTAATATTTTCATGACAAAATATCAAAAGTTATATTTAAAATATTTTTCTAACCCTTAAAATAATTTTTATATGATTTTCAAAGCATTATTTCTAATTTTCCATAATTTATTTAATATATTTATTAAATAAATAAATAAATAAATCACCATTAATATTAATTTATTAATGAATCTCATTACAAAATATCAAGTCATTAAAAATAACATAAAATATTTTCTTATACCATAATATAATTTTATAGGCAATTGTAGTTTTATTTCACTTAAATATGTAATTTGTATTTATTACATATTTTTTTATTGCTTTATTTATGCTCGAAAAGAAGTTTATTGGCGTAAAATATCATTTATAGCCAAATCTCGTCCCTTAGGACTTTATTAGATTTATTAATACTTATTATTTCGCCGGAACGCGATTCGGAACGTCGAACGTCAAAATCGCTCGACGAGCCGACGCTCGGCGTTCGCTCGTTTTTAAGTTCTGACATGCTCCTTTGCAGATTTTTAATTCTCAAATCGTGAATCATATAAGGGTGAAATTTTGGGCATGTTATAGACTTCATGTCATAGTATTTTAGAAAAATTCCTAACCACTAAAACCAATCACGGAAATCAATCAAAACATCGAGCAAAAAGCATGTCGTAGTTATCCAAATAAGTCATTGCGTCAAGACGCGCGCTTAGCGCACAGACGTCATTTCTTCTTGACTCTCTTTACCGCTCTGTTGCCCGCTTATCGAACTAGTTACTACGCGAATTTCTTACGCATTGCTTGTTAATCGGATTGATTCCAATTTTGGATATGTTATACATGGTATACCAAAGTATTTTTAAAAAATATAACCCAGTAATTTCGGACCTCTTAGGAAGCCTAAAACAGACCCCAAAAATGTTCGCTCGCAACAGTTTTCATCTTTTTTCCCAGATTTACCATCTTTCGCTAAAATAGTCATAACTTTTTCGTTTTAAAATATTTTTAGGCGATTCTTGAGCCCACGCGAAGCTAACTTCCGGGACTACAACTCTTCCCTATTGATGTTTTTCCAGATTCCGAACATATCAGCCCAGAAATTCCGTTGAAGTGGACTGCACCGCACTTGTTGGACAGTTTTGACACTACTACTTTGAAATCTCATAACTCTCTCCTCCGATGTCGGATTTAGTCCGTTTCGGAGTCTATGGAAAGCTTATTCAGTGTACTACAACATATAAAAAGCCCAGAACTTTCTGAACATCCTAGCTAATTCCGAATTTTCCTTTTTAGGTCAGCAGTTTATTAGTTTTTCACACTTCAGAAAATTAGTTTTCTTTCCTTTCTTTGTTTAAGCTTTTCACTATGAAAAATGGTTAGATCTACTCATAAAACACACTACAACTTGCAGATCTATGGTTTTAGAGTTCAAGAAACATAGATCTTTATTTTGACAAAAACCATCACAATAAATCATATTAACTAACTAGAGTTTTGAAATAGGAGAACTTTTAAACCTTTTGTTTTGATGACTTTTCTTTCTCTCCTTCCAAGAGTGATTATGGAGCTTGGAGGCATGGAAACTTCTCTTCCTTCTTCCCTCAAGGGGCTGCCGAAGCAACACTATCCTCTCTCTTTCTTGCTATAGCCGAACTCTCTCTCTCTCTTTTCTCTCTCTTGAAGTTGCTAGCTTGGGAGAAAAAGATAGAAGAAGAAGGATGAGAGAAAGTGAAATATTCTAGCAAATAAAATGGTTGATTAATTATTACCCCCCATACTTTCCTTGACCCATGGATAAAAGGCTTTGCGTTATCCTTTCAACTAGCCTAATCATGTGATTAATAGTGCTTAATAGATTTGCAACCAATGAGAGCTTGACAACCATGTACTTGTGTGTAAGAGTTACTAATTATGGACATTGTTTAGCTTAATTAGTTGCCTTTAAAGGCCTTAAATGGCCAGTTCCTCTAGCCCATAATATTCTCCATTTAGCTTTTATTTTAATGCACAAATTTGATTAATCAAAAGTCTAAAATACCCTTAATCAAGTGGACTAAGCATTGATTTGCATTTTATTTCTTTTGGGCTTCTCCTTTAATTGTTTTGGGTCATGTAATAAACATAGTCTAGCAATTTTAATATATGTTACCCAATTTGATTATTTAGGGTTTCCATTCCTAATCTTATGAAATTTAATTACCTATACATGTGACTTTAGCTCATAACCTAATTAGGTTTACTAGAAATAGGTTTAAAATTATTAGTCACTTGAAATAACAAAATTATCCACTTAAGCTAGTATACATATTAAATACTAACCTTTCTTTACTACCATAACCCTTAGGTTATTTAATTGTCTTACCTAATGTATAATTAGGTTACGAAATTTTTATTTTTAATGAAATCTATAAATGTATATATCCATAACTATAGTATATATGTTTATTGATCCATGCACCACTTCACATATGTTGTCACATATTAAATCACTGTATAACACAAAGTTTTAAATATCAATAATGTACATACATATCTAGTGACTTAAAATTCACGGTTATTAACCCTTAAGGTTTTCAAAAATAGAAAATTAATATTTCTAAATTATAATTAGGATTCTTGAATTAAATTAAACTTTCTCATTCATAAATCAATCTTATTCATTAGGATTATTTTATCCCAATTTAAATTGCTAACTTAGCAATTAAGTCAATAATTGTACATTAGGGTTTCTGACGGAACAATTAGGGTTTAAAAAATCAAAAATTAGGGTTTGCTAATTAATTAAGCTTTACCCTAATTAATATTATAATTAATATTACTTAAGCATTATAATTATCCTTTAAATTCTCAGATTAGGGTTTCCAATTTTTGAATTAGGGTTTCAGATTCCCGGAACTGAAATTAGGGTTTCAGAACCGGTTTTAGGGTTTCTTATCAGTCATTAGGGTTTTCTAACTAAACGTTGTCGTTCTTAATAATATTAGGGTTTGACACTGATAAAATTTATCTGGCCAACCCTTGACCCTTAACCACATACTGTGCACACATAATACCATATTCACAGAACATAAACACATATACACTTAATCCTGAATAATTCACCTAAATCCTTCACAGAATTTTGAAATTCTCAAAATTCCTTCCCAAAAATATGAAACGCATACACTCATTTTCTGTCTAGGTCTATTATTTGACCTTAAATCCATCAATTAAGATTTTAATAAATTGTCTAATTTCTCGGGTTGTCACAAATATCCTGTCTGTGTGTTTACGCATGACCTAGTTCCATTATTTATTATTTTGTTAGAATATCCTGTCTGTGCGTTTACGCATGTGACATGGTTCCATTATTTATTATTCTGTTGGAATAACCTGTCTGTGCGGTCTATCGCATGCCTGGTGATTTCTTTTGTTATTCCATTCTTTATTATACTCAGTTGGTTAAAGTTTTGGCTTTTATACTCCATGAAATTAGTGGAATATCCTTGATATTTGTGCTTCATTCAGTATCTTTTCATGGAAATATTCTTCTGAGCATTCTTGAGTTTTACCCCACAAAGCAGTATCATGTTGACAATTTGGACGTTATTGGTTCCTGGATAAATTAATTCTTGAACTTGTTTTATTGAATTCTTATATCATTGTCATCATCCTCATGTTTATATTATGTTGAAAGTCATCTGTGACCTGTAGTGCATAGATGGACAGTTGTTGGCATGATCATGACCATTGATGAATGCACAAATATCCTTGGCCCGTAGTGCATGGATAATTTATAGTTGTGATACTAATGAATATCCTTGGCCGTAGTGCAGGGATGATGTGGTTTATTTATTAAGCTAAGTCTCGGCAATAAAAGTGATGAAAAACCTTTTAAATCATAGAAGATAGTAGATTTTATTCTCTACTTGACTCTTTTAATGGATTGCTTGTTCCGCTGCAGTTAAACTTGATGTTTGTTATATTGTATCAGTTTAACACTGTTAAAGGCTAATGATAATTTATTCTGCATTATCTTAGTCATAATATTTCTTACTGGGCTAGTTGAGCTCACCCTTTTGCTTTCATTGTTCTCTTCAGGAAATGAGAACGTAGCAGGGACTAGTAGGGGAACGGAGTGACGGTCCAGATGATAACATTAGTAGTCCTCACTATTCTATGAAATAGTGTGTTAATAAATGTATTGAGGACTTATTTTGAGTTTGAATACTGTCTAGAAGACAATATTTGTATTAAAACTAACGGCTCATGTTGTATATTTAAGATTGTATTTGTATTTTGTACCATGTATTTGGCGACTCAGAATAGGTGATGTATACCTATTTTGGGGGCGTCACATATTGTATGCTTTAAGTGTCAAGGCAGGGGCCATATTTCTAGCCAATGTGCAAATCAGAGGAGAATGTTGTTGCTTGACAATGGAGATGTGGAGACCGAGGGGGAAGAGAGCGACACTGATTCTATGCCACCATTAGAGGAGATAGGTGAGGATGCGATACATGGTGAAATTCTGGTTACAAGAAGAGCACTTATTACGCAGGTTAAGGAGGAGAGCAGTGAACAACGGAAAAATCTATTCCATACTCGATGTCTTGTGAATGGGAAAATCTGTTGTGTAGTCATAGATGGAGGCAGTTGTACAAATGTGGCAAGCACTACGATGGTGGAGAAATTAGGGTTACCTACTACTAAACATCCGCAACCGTATCGTTTGCAGTGGCTCAATGATAATGCAGACATTAAAGTAACCAAACAGGTGTTAGTTCCATTTGCTATTGGTCGGTATATTGATGAGGTATTATGTGATGTGGTGCCCATGCAGGCAGGACATATATTGTTGGGTAGACCATGGCAGTTTGATTGGAGGGTTCAACAAGACGGGTTTCCAAACGTATATTCATTCGTTCATGACAAGAAGAAGATCTCTTTGCGTCCTTTATCACCACAACAAGTACATGAAGATCAAATTCATTTGTAGAAAGATTATGTACAAAGAAAAGAGAGTGAAGAAAAGAAAAATCAAGAAGAAAAAAAGAGAAAAAGAAAGATGAGAGAAAAACAAATATACTGGCAAAAAAGAGTGATGTGAGAAGAGCTTTGATTTCTAAATAGCCTATGATTTTACTTCGGTATAAAGAGGCGCTTTTGAATACTAACGCTAATGATTCTTTGCCTAGTGTTGTTTTATCTCTCTTATAGGAATTCAAAGATGTATTTCCCGAGGAGCTTCCTCATGGACTACCACCTATTCGGGGAATTGAGCATCAAATTAATTTTGTTCCCGGTGCGACGATTCCAAACCGTCCAGCTTATCGGAGTAATCCCGAGGAGACGAAGGAGTTATAAAGGCAAGTTGACGAGCTGATGGGGAAAGGATTCGTGAGAGAAAGTATGAGCCCGTGTGCAGTTCCGGTGATTCTAGTGCCTAAAAAGGATGGAAAATAGAGGATGTGCATCGATTGTCGAGTAATAAATAACATTACGGTAAAATATCGACATCCCATTCCTCGTTTAGATGACATGTTAGATGAATTACATGGATCTTGCATATTTTCAAAAATTGATTTAAAAAGTGGTTATCATCAAATTAGAATACAAGAGGGTGATGAATGGAAAACAATGTTTAAACCTAAATATGGTCTTTATGAGTGGTTAGTATTACCTTTTGGGTTAACTAATGCTCCCAATACTTTCATGAGATTAATGAACCATGTTTTGCGTCCATTCATTGGAAAATTTGTCGTAGTTTATTTTGATGATATCTTGATTTATAGCAAAAACTTGGAAGATCATGCGTTGCATTTAAAATCTATTTTAGATGTACTTCGGAAAGAAAAGTTATTTGCTAACATGGAAAAATGCACGTTTTGTTCGGATAGAATTGTTTTTCTTGGATGTGTTGTGAGTTCACAGGGAGTCCAAGTTGATGAGGAGAAAATATGTGCGATCTGGGATTGGACGAGTCCAACCAATATGAGTCAAGTACGAAGCTTTCATGGACTCGCAAGTTTCTACCGACGTTTTGTTCGGAATTTCAATGAGATTACAGAACCATTAACTGAGGTCATCAAGAAAAGTGTGGGCTTTAAGTGGGGTGATGAACAGGAAAAAGCATTTAATTTGATTAAGGATAAATTGACAAATGAAACTTTACTTATTTTTCCTAACTTTGCTAAAACTTTTGAGATTGAGTGTGATGCTTCAGGTTTAGGGATTGGAGTTGTGTTGATGTAAGAAGGGAAACCAGTGGCGTATTTTAGCGAAAAGTTGAGTGGGACAGCTTTGAACTATCCTACATATGACAAAGAGATGTACGCTTTGGTTAGAGCTTTGGAGACATGGAAACATTACTTGTGGCCTAAGGAGTTTGTGATCCACACCAATCATGAATCGTTAAAATATTTGAAGGGACAACACAAGTTGAACAAAAGACATGCACGATTGATGGAATTTATCGAGACATTTCCATATGTTATTCGATATAAGCAAGGTAAGGAGAACGTCGTTGCAGATGCTTTGTCTCGCAGGTATGTTTTGTTAAATACTCTTGATACGAAATTGCTTGGGTTTGAATGAATTAAAGGGTTATATGATAATGACCTTGATTTCGGTGAAGAGTTTAAAACTTGTGAAAAGAGTGTTGTGGGTAAATACTTTAAAATTGATGGATTCTTGTTTTAAAAAAATAAACTATGTATTCCTGGATGTTCTTTGCGTGAGTTGTTGGTTAGGGAATCACATGGGGGCGGTTTAATGGGACATATTGGTGTTGATAAAACTTTTGCTGTTTTAAAAGAACATTTTTATTGGACTCATATGAAACGAGATGTAGAAAGAATATGTGATAGATGTATTACTTGTCGCCAAGCTAAATCTCGTGTTCAACCCCATGGATTGTATACACCATTGCCTATTCATAATGAACCTTGGATTGATCTTTCTATGGACTTTGTGTTGGGTTTACCTAGGTCTAAGCATGGTTATGATTTGATATTTGTGGTCGTGGATAGATTTTCAAAAATGGCACATTTTATTCCATGTCATAAAATTGATGATGCATTTCATGTTGCTGATTTGTTCTTTAGGGAGATTGTGCGTTTGCATGGTATGCCTAAAACTATTGTTTCTGATAGAGATACAAAGTTCTTAAGTTACTTTTGGAAGACCTTGTGGTGTAAATTGGGTACTAAACTGTTATTTTCTACTACTTGTCATCCACAAACTGATGGTCAAACTAAAGTAGTGAATAGGACTTTGTCGGCATTGTTACAGGCTATCATTAAAAAAAATATTAAGCAATGGGAAGAATGTTTACCACATGTTGAGTTTGCATATAACCGTTCTGTTCATTCTGCTACTAATTTTTCTCCATTTGAAATTGTATATGGTTTTAATCCTTTGACATCGTTGGATTTATCGCCATTACCTGTTTCTGAATATACTAACATGGATGGAAAGAAAAAGGCTGATCTTGTTAAACAGATTCATGAAAAGGCCAGACTAAACATTGAACGGCGGACGGAACAATACATTAAGCACGCGAACAAGGGACGACATCAAGTGATCTTTGAGCCCGGAGATTGGGTGTGGTTACATATGCGGAAAGAAAGATTCCCAATTTAAAGACGTTCGAAATTTCTTCCGAGGGGAGATTGTCCATTTCAAGTTCTCGAGCGTATCAATGACAATGCCTATAAATTGGATTTTCCAGATGAGTATAATGTTAGTGCTACATTTAACGTTACTGATCTAAGTCCGTTTGATGTAGGTGACGATTTGAGGACAAATCCTTTTCAAGAGGAGAGGAATGATGAGGACATGGCATGCGTGGATTCAAACAAGACTAAAGGGACGTGGGGATCAAGCAAGGCTTGAACAAAGAGGTTCAAACAAGGTCTCAATGGATTGATCCAAGTTGTTTGGCCTGAAGCTAACGCAAGAAAATCCAAAGAGGAGACAAAAGAGCATGAGACATTAATGTGGGTCAATTTGATACAAGCCTAATTTTAATCTTCTTAACAAAGTCAACATATTTTATGTGCAAAGGAGGTTAGTAAATCATGTGGGCCGCAAGGTTATTTGATTCACGTGGGCCATACCTTTTTTTCATCAGACTTAAATTTTCAAGTGGGCTTTTCAACATTAATATTCATGGAGCAATGATTCAGCATGTCAGCATATTGTTTTGGTGAGGCCACATTTTTACAATCAGCTAGACCATATCAATTTTTTTAGTAGTACACGAATTTTGGTTTATAAAGGAATATCAGTTTTAACATAATTCGCGCGGCATGGATTGACAGCTTTCACGCAGCAATGGATGCTTAATGCACGACAAGTTTACGTGGCGAAGGATTTTATTTTATTTTTATTTGGATTCTTAATTTTAAATTCTATTGTAATTAGGATTTCTTTTTAATTAGAACTTCCTTTCCAAATTGACTTCTATTTCCTTATAGAAATTAGGGTTATAGTTTATAAATTCCTATTATGATTTGGATTGTTTTGAGTAGTATAAATAGAGGTTTAAGTTGGTGTAATCAAACACATTATTCATTATTCAATAAACTTGTGAAGTTATTCTCTACTTTTGGTTCTTTGAAGGATTCCTAAGAAATTAGTAGTTTCTTAGTTATTTCTTTGAGATTCAATTTGACTTATCATACAACAATTCATAGTTGTGTGGCATCTTTTACCGCATCAATCGTCGATTGTGCCGAGATTACCGCTTCAATATAAGCGAGGGGTCAGGGCGTCGTTGGTGTCCATTCAACGCAGATTCCAAACGCGAGAAATTATACCAAGATTACTGTCTAAAGTATAGACGAGGGGTTAAGGTGTTGCAAGCAATTCACCCAACAACTGTGCTAGAAATGATCCGGGCGACGACCACCTCACGCAAGCGTGTCATGGAGTCTATCACCTAGTCTGAAGGATATAAAGAAAAAGGAGTTTCCTGAAGAATTCGAGTTTCTTGCTGAAATAGTGGGTAAATATATTTTATGCAAAGACATTGCACATGATACTGTGATTGACCAACAGCTAAAGATCATGCCTGCTATAGTCCTGAAGGAACACATCAACTTTGGAGCTATCCTGCTTGATTAAATGTCTAAATGGCTGGATAAGGAAGAAAAGAAAAGGTTAACTAAAAAACCACTCACAAAGGTTTTTCATGGAAGGTGTTTAAGTATCATCTTGAAGAAAAAGTTGAAGAATAAAATTAAGGATGACGAGGGCGCAATTCTTAATGTTCATAAAGTAATGTCTCCACAGCTGTTTATAAACTGGAAGAAAAATCCCAAGGAAAACAAGAGGCTGATAACTACTAGGAGCAGCAACAAAGTCTCGATAAAGAAGAGAAAGGCTCGAGAGATGGAAAGCAAGTCATCCCATTCTGATGACTCTGTATCAGTAGCAACCACACCAGTAAAGAAAAGGTCTAAGAGTGTGAAGAATACAGAGGCTCCACCAAGCAGTCTCTCCACTGACAACAAGAGAAATGGAGTAGGAGAGGAACGAGCATCAACTGCAAAAACCTCAAAGAGAAGAAGGAGTAGCAGATTACTACAAGAGCCCTCCAAAAAGAAAATAATGGTGATAAAGAAATCATCCCCAGTTCCCTAAGAAAGTCCATCCAACAAAGAAGAGGACGTAGAGTCAGAAGATGGGAAGGGAAATGAAAGCTCTAAGATTAAACCCTCAAAGAGAAAGTCAAGCAATAAAGAAAAAGCTGAGTCTATGAAAGAAATAGCCAACTCCGATGGTGAAGAAGAATATGCAAGCCCTATGGCTAACTCTTAGAGCATCCACTCTGATGATGAAGAAAGGTTGCAAGTTGACACAACTGCATCTCCTACTGTAAATGCTCCAACAAGCTCAAAAGACGTTGAGTCCGAAGAAGAAGGACATGCCCCTACTAATGTTGAACATCAAGGAAGCTTATCTGGTGATTCAAAGGCTTCAGATTCTGAAGAAGAAGAAGAGACTGAAACTCCTATAGCTGAACCTCCAAGGAGAAGAAAGAGCAACAAACTGCTTGCTAAATCTGTCTCAAAGAAGCAAGGTGAACACTCTACTGCAATCATTAAAGTCAATGATGATGAGCCTGACTCCAAGGGAGAAGATGCTGAAGAAGGCACTAATGATGAAAACCAGCATGAAGAATTCTCTGATGAATCAGATAAAAGCAGTCAGCATGATACAAGCTCAGAAGGTGAAGAAATGGAGAAAGATTCGAGCTCTGCAAATCAGAAATCAGAGCAACCAGCAGACTATCTTGTTCTCTCTCCAACAAGAATTAACAGAAGAATAGTGGTGGAAGTTTTTGATGAACCACCAGCTGAACCAGCAACAAGATGGATAAGTCATGGAAATGAACAACTCCGAGTTGTAAGAATGACTACAGATGAGGTGCTTAACAACTGAAAAAAATATGGAGTTAGATTGCACAATAATACTGTACAATCCTAATGATCTTCTGATGAGATGGTTCTTCCCGTGGATGCCTTGGTTAAAAGCACATACTGATAAAGATGGGAGCTACTTTAGCTAGTGTTACTCAACATTTCCGAACTTGGAGCTGGTATCTCAAAAATTTCCAAGAGTAAAGGAGTTTGCAACCAAGATGATCAAAGACCAGTCTCACTTCAAAATCTATCGACATGCTGGTAACCACTACATTCCCTACGATTATAGAGTGGGTTCTGATGGCAAAAGGATTATACCCAAGTAAATGATCGTAAAGTCTTTTCACTCTACCATTGAAGATGATCAAGTTCAGTTTGAGAAGCCTCCCTCTGTCCAAGCACAGTTGTCTAATATTCCTTCATCCTCCAAAAATGATTGGAACTTAACGATTTATCATATTCTCACTGCTTTTGAAAAACTTTCTGAGAATGAAAATCATAGAGTCGACTTTGATGCTCAACAAGAGCCTGCCTAACCACATGACCAAACTCCTATGGAGCAGGAGTTAGTAAAGAATTCTGATGAATTAGTTGAGAAGATGTCTATCATCACTGAAGAGACCAAGTTATTGACCGAAGCAGGAGGCAATACAGTTCAAGACAGACTTTAAGCCATTATGTCTGATAATGTCTCTCAAAATAAATGAGAGAGAACAAATCTATCTGAAGGCTATAAATGATCAGAAGGCAGAAACTCTATGAGCACAGAAGGCTAATGAAGAGCAAATCCAATCCCTCTCTGACAAGATTGACAATCTGAATCAGTCTCTCTCCCTGCAACTTGAGATGAGATAACATGAACTCAAGATTGAGGTCGGTAACTCATCTTACCTGATGGAGCAACTTATGTCAAAGGTGGAGCAGCTTTCACAAGTGATTAATGAAAAAAGGGGAGAAAAAGAGGTATAGAAAAAGGAATTCAAGGAAGAACAAGGAGATCAGAAGAAAAGAAGATAAGAAGGCCAAGAGGAAGACAGCAGTAGCAGAATCATTATCTGAGGGGGAGTCAAAGGATGATGATCCCATGAATGCAAAGTTTGAAGGGGAGCCAGAAAAAGAAGAGCATGAATCTGAGAAGGGGTAGAGAAAAGAAATGGAGTCACCATCTAAGGGGGAGCAGGAGAAAAAAGATCAAACAGATAAATAGCTGATCAATAGACATCCTGGAAGACACACATGGAGCCAAAGAGGTACATCTCTAACTAGTTAGGTATGTTCTGGATCCAGGATGTAAAGTGTCATAGCTAATATAATTCCATATTATTATCAATGACATTCATGATTATCTATTTTAGAAATACAGTTGCTCACTGTATATAAGATTCATTAATATCATGCATATGCACTAATTGTTTTTGTCATAATCAAATAGGGGGAGATTGTTAGGAATAAGCATTTGAATGATATTCCTATTTATGTATGATTTGATTATGATATAAATGAATGAATATGCAAGTATGCTTGCATTAAGAAAAGTTATAAAGTCCTTTGATAGATAATAGGAACATATGTACAAGGACTTAGAATGAATTAATCAAATATGTTAGGTTGATCCTACATAAGCAAAACAGCTTTGTAAAGTCCTTAAAAAGAAATGATGTACAAGGACTATAAATATAGAAAGATCAAGCTTGTTAGGTTGATCTTATAATGTAATAGATAGGCGTGTCTGATCATCGAGTACTGCACCAAGAATCGTAGTCTGCTAGGAGAGTCAAGGAAAACTCGAGAGCTATCAAGGCAGAATTGTAGTCTACAAGATAGTAGATCTCGGAGTTCGTATACTACCAGGAGAGACGAGGAAGGATCGTAGTGTGGCGAGAAGAACTTCCTCAAAGTCGTAGTCTGTTGAGGAAGTCATGTTCAAAATCGTAGAGACAACCTCTCTACGAGTCGACCAAGCATCTACCGAAGCCAAGCCAAGAATCATAGACCACACTCGGAGTCGTAGAGTCTACTAATCACATCAGAGGCAGAGATCATAGTCGAGCAAGATCAGATGAAGACAGCAAGCTTAAAGGTAGAAATTGTAGAGTGTCAAGATCTGATCTCGGAGTCGTAGTGTCTGCAGAATCCAAGCAAAATCGTAGAGTGAAGAACTAAGACTTCAACAAAAGTGCTCACAACGCCAAGGCAGAATCGTAGAGTACACATGATTATCAACAAATGAGCACTCCCATAATATCCAAATTATGAAGCCTCTAGTCTGAGCTACAAAGATACATCCCACCTGAAGGAAACCAGAGAGCACTCAACGAATGGCTAGCAAGCTAACAGAAGATCTAAGCACTAACCTAATCAGCATCCAGATTGAGTTGTAAAGCCATTCAAGATAAAGTCTTCTACAAGTAGATCAAAAGAGAACTTTAGTAAAAGTGACTGATTAAGGAAAAGTCAGCAAGTGCAGTTGCTGTCAAAAGAACAAAAGACAACGATCTTGGGGTAAACTAGGATCGTAGTGTTTGCTAAGCAAAGAAGGAACTGATGAAGTGTACACAGAGATACTGGTCGGTTTCTGAAGAACAAGGCTAAAGTGATTAAGCATGGGTCAGTCCATTGATGATAAGTGAATGTGAGATCATAAAGAGAAAGTGAGCTGGGCATGCCACAAATATGAGGTGTCTTGCTATTCAGAAGAGGCCAGAACAAGGAGTCAAGCTATCAGTTCTTGAGATCAGTCAAGGCAAATAGAAGTATTGAAGCACTGCACAATAGAAGGAAGACGTGTTCTACATTGAAGATCCAATGAATACTCTTCAGGATCATAGTGTTGTCTCAACTAGTCAATGAGAAACATTCAACAAGACACTACGATCAAGTTCAAGAACATCTGCATCAGAATTGTAGAGTTTAGTCATCTGAAGATTGAAGCATTTGCAACAGTTTAATCTGAAGATAGATATTCGAACAGAGCTTATTAAGAGCATCGATGCAAAAGGACAACCTCTGATCTAGAAATTAGAGAGAGGAAATAAAGTCGATTACCTGCCCAAGACATCAAAGTTACATCTCTGATGGGGTAGGTGAAACAGTAGACTACAGTATCAGAAAGATGAAAAAGGGGATGTCATGTCACATTTGCACTCTACATCAAATAACTCGAGATATGCGAGGCAATTCAAAATACTTTCAACGGCTATATTCCAATGGGAAGATTGGGAAGGAGTATATATCAGCCAGAGCTTCAAAGATCAAGAGATGCTGATGTTGCAAAAGTTACTGAGGTTGGAGAGATGGTGGACTGATCAAAATAACGTAAAATAGTGAGTGACCAATGAAGGTCCGAAAGCTCACTCTACGATCCACCAAGAACACTTGAAGATAAACAGAGTAAGAAGTAGAAGTAAGAGTTCTATAATGTAGAAGTGAGAGTTCTACTACAAGAAGAGTGTTCTAAACTGCCAAGAGAAAGAAAAACATCAATGTCATCTTGATGTCTATCATGGGAAGACTCTAAGTACTAGAGAGAAGAGCTTATAGTCATCTTAGAAAGTCCATCATTAGAAGGCATCAAGTATCAAGGAAGAAGATCACCAACGTCATCATGATGTCAAGCATGAGAAAGTTTCTAAGTACCTAACAGATAAGCCTACAGTCATCTTAGAAACTCATTATGTGCAACCATCAAGTATCGAGAAGAATGATCTTCACTGCAGTTCAACAAGGGATCATCAGAAGAGGTTGAGTATCTTAAGAAGCTGAGCATCATGTAACGCTCAACTGCACCTCAAGGATGATCACGTCCAGCTGCTAAGCATTCAGAGATGAAGAGCTTAAAGGACATCTTAGCAGCAAGACACCACCACCACCACCACCACCATCACCACCACCACCACCACCACCACCACCTCCACCAACAACAACAACAACAATAAGAAGCCAGGGCCTGAGGGGTCCTTGTCCGGAGGGACTAAATGGAGTTCCAAGCCTGCTGTACTTGAAGAGTTCCTAGGGAAATGGAAGAGTTCCAAGGTTGCTGGCCTTGAAGAGTTCTTAGTGAATCAAGTTCCAAGGTCAGCCGGCCTGAAGGAATCTTAGTGATTGTGGTGTCCCGCCTACTTAGTGAAAATCCTCGCTAGTTGAAAGCAGTAAGAGTGGATTAGGAGCTTGAGTCTACCAACCACTTAAAATCCTTGTCTTTACATTCATCATTTACATTATGTACCTAATCGCTATGAATGTATTAACCGCTACTTACTTAACTAACTCTAAGAACATTGTATGTATGATTATGAATATATCAATGAAGGGGATTTTTTACTTATTCCGCTGGGCTTGAAAAGATCCTTATGTTTGTTATATGCTAATTCATTAGCAATACAAAATAAAAGAGAAAAGTATTTGAAATTAAAAGGATCTATTAACCCCCCCCTTTCTAGATCTGTTGTGTGCCTCATCGGGAACTAACATCTTTGATGAAGGTAGTATGGAGAAACCACAATGCTGAAGAAGCAACGTGGGAACTCGAAGAAAAGATGAAGAAGAATTACCCTCAATTGTTTGACTAACTTATATCAAGATTCTGAGGACAAAATCCTTATAACGAGGGAAGAATGTAACGATTGAGAAAATCAAATTATAATGAAAATTAATTTTATTTGATTATATTGAATAAAATTATATTATATGTTTATTATAACGAGTAAGCAAGTTGAATGTTATTCTATAATCTAGAAAGGATGTATGATCGTAGTATTCTGGCTACGTGCTAGAAATAAAGTGTATGAATTTCCAAGATGAAAATAAAAGCGTTTCGAGAAATTCTCTGAAAAACACTATTCATCAGTTTCTACTCAGGAATTATTTTAGAATTTCTGGGAAATACGTAATGATAGAATTCTGAGGAAGGGTGAATTATCTAATAGTAATTCAGTTATGGCAAACACAGTTTTTCTCCTGCGTACTCAATTCGAGAATGTTTTGGAAAGTGAAGATTTGAATAAGTAATAGTTATGTATAATAAGAAAATTATTATACGGGGAAATAATATGAGTATAATACAAGGTATTGTATAAGTATATGCAAAAGATAATACGGCGTATAATATTATTATTATACAAACTATTATACGAGAATTATATGCTAAGAGTACAAACTATTCTTAATGGACTAGTAAAGATTGAATTTGAACTTTGGCAAGCACAAATGAAAGATAAGTGAGGCCCAATGACAAACTTAATCAAGGCCTAAAGATAATTTAATTCAAGCCCAAAGTTAGGCCCGAACCAAGAACCAAACTCGTGGATCGAACCGTTAGATCACCGGGTGGGTAAGAACCCATGGGGCAACCCATGAGGTGGCCAAGCTTCTTTGAGAAGCTTGGTTAAAGAGATGGGAGCTTTTAACCATTTTTCCCTCACTTTGCAAATTCTATAAATAGAAAGCTTAGGTTTTCATTTGTTGTTTGTTCAAATTCACCAACACTTAAAGAATTATATTGAAAGAGCTAATTCAAGTAATTAAGCAATGAAGAGAAGAAGCTAGTTAAGTCTCTTATTAAGAACAAAGCTCAAGAACGCGAAAAACGTAAGAGGTAAAACTCGTAAACCAAACTTTTCATCTAGTTTCTTGTAAAAATTTGATAGAGAAGTGAAAGTTGGTGGAGCATGTCTCATAAAGAGTAATAAGGATGGCTATTAGTGGACTTTAAACATTTATAACAATGTATCAAGTGAAATCATAATCAAATGATTAAGAACATAATAAAGAAACCATGAAAACTTAGCGCATGTTGTTGATGGACAAGTTTAAAACCATCGTGTATAGGATTAGATACTATATACTTGGTTAGGATGATAGATGTTTAAATAGTGGAATGAATTCATTTTGAACAGAGTAAAAATCTTGTATAACGAAGTTATGGCAAATTTCTAAGAAAAGGCGTTAATCTTTGAAATCATAGTTAACTAGGACTTTTGAACAAAAATGAAATATAAATAACGAAACTAGAAAGCTAGGGTTCCTTGAACATATTGAAACCATTAAATTTATGAGTCATAGACTCAAGAACAGATAAATTCGGACATCATATGAATGAATTGCCGATGAACGCTTAATAACGTTAAACGAATAAATAATGAAAATTTAATCAAGTGGAAGCCTCATTAAAGGATTCAGAAAATTATTCTTTTCGGAGGAAATCATAGTATGAAGAATAAGAAAGAAATTGGCTTTCGAACGAACCAATTCCGAGCTATAACAAATAAGTTACGATCTCGGGAAACGAATGGCTTGAGAAATTAAATTTTTTTTCAAAGGGATAAGGGAGGCGCCGCAGCACTGCCCAGTAAAGAATTTGGAGCGCCGCAACGCTAGCTCTGGATCCCAGCTACTGCAAATATGCGTTGTAGCGTAGCACTTAACAAAGGCATGGCACCGCAGCGTTAGTCCTTGACCAAATTCATAGAAGAATAGTTATGAACATAAAAGAAAGGTAAGTTGATTGAAGGTGAATTATGACTTTAATTAAACTTAAAATAACATCTTAAATGATGATTAAAACCTTAAGTTTAACAATTAAAAGTTAACAAAAGGTTACGAGAATGTGAACATGAAGTAATTATTGTAATAAAGGGGTCTTATATTCAGTAATACGACAAATCGTATTCGAAACAAATGAATGTTTGAGATTGCTTGGAATGTAATTACTTAAACATTGAACAAATAAGGTTACTTATAACAATAAAATGTTATAAAGTCATAATGAATGTTAAATAACCTAACGAATGTTACAAAGTTAACAAATCGGATAGTTTATACTGAGAAGAAGAAGAAGACATATTAATGACAAAGCTTATTGATTGTATGTGACCTAACATGGCATGTTAAGTGATTATGTTATGTAGAACCTATAAAGACCCAAAAGGAAAGTGAATTAGCACTAAACAACACTTGAGGCTAGTTTTCTAAATGCTTGTCTATTCTTTATGTTGAACAAGCTTTATAATTCATGTATGATATGCATGAACTACATTAACAAAGGAGGCGAAGCCATTTATTTTGGCTAGACCAAACTTAAAGTATTTTGTGGAGTTCCTTATAATCTTTCAAAATATTATTGATATTGCTATCATGTTCCAATTGCTTTGGTACGGATTCAAAGGTTAGACTGAGTATGAATAAACAAATATTTTTGTCGTAAATAGACTGACACGTGAGTTTGCCAAAACTTAAATGTAGATACGTTTAATGTAGTAGTGTTGTACAACTTAGAGTACTATAGGTTGATCACCTATGTAAAATCCCAAATTTTACGAATAAAGATTTAAATTTCTTGAATTTTTTTTTTGAATATTATGGTGTGGATTTAATATAATGTTATAGTTGTGGGTAATATTTATAAATTTTGCAAAGTATGCAAGTTGTTATATTATATTCGATTGGTCGGGGAATATTCTTTATGTCGGGGAATATTCGTACGACAACACAATCATTGGTGGACCCCATAACAGAATTATTGTTAGATTGAGAAAACGATAAAAATATTTTTATGAAAATAACGGCGGAAGTTTAACCGTTAAAACTGTTGAACTACTCGGTAGTAAAAGTACAGTAATACGCGTGGTTGCATAGTAGCACCCTGTATTGGTTATTGATGCTTACATGATAAGTCACTCAATTATTGCTACAGTAATTGTTGCATCATATCTCTCATATTATTGATTCGATTATTGTCACAGTATCATCTGCATAATATTTTATATATTATTAAATCAATAATTGAGATGACAAAGTTATTCATATTATTAAATTGTAATATTTATAATGTCTAGAAGTTCTGTCAAGGAGAGGTTTAGTCACCTAATTGCGCGCCAATAGGGAGAAATCCTTATTGGAAAGCCCCCTCTTTCCTAGGAACGACCTGGTTGTTCAATATTGTGAGTTATAATATTAATGATGAATAATTTCGTGTTCAATATTGAGAATGGGTATTGTCTAGAAGGCAGTATTCTTGTTTAAACTCTCAGTTTATGTTTTGTCATATTTTACACGATAGTTGTATAGTTAAGTTTGTGTTTGTATTTTGTACCATGTATTTGGCGACTCAGAATAGGTGATGTATACCTATTTTGGGGGCGTCACAGTTGGTATCAAAGCCAGGTTATATGATCCCTAGCTGAGATATGAGACAAGAACTAGGAGGGGAGAGACGGGGAATTCCTTCGCTAGTATGACCTACCTAAGTTTATTTGGTATTTAATTGGTCAGTCAGAATATAGGGATAATATGTGATATGTCAATTAACCCTTGTTTTGTGACAGTGTTTGAAAATAGCATCTGAAAATGTTGAGAAAAGCAATGGAGCAAAACAATATGATCGTATTGCAGTACGAGGCTAAGTTTGCCGAGTTGTCTCGGTTTGCATCCCATTTGGTTGATAATGAGGAGCGAATGACGCGAATGTTTCTAAGAGGTTTGAAACCCAATATACGTCAATACCTCATTTCTCATAAACTTTGTTTATATTCAGATGTTGTGAATAGGGCTCAATTATTGGAGCGCGATAATGAGTTAGCACAACCAAAAGGTAACGACCAACAACACGATAATAATCGTACCAGTGGCAACGACCATTGGAACAATGATGACCATCGTGGAGAAATTATCATGCCAAGAATGGTAACCACTTTGGTGGTAATCATGGCCAAGATAATAGAAGTGGAAATTTCAAGAAGAGAAGGTCATTTAGCTCGATTTATCGTATAGTGAAGTCAAGTCCAGCTGGGACGGTGGCACCAAAGGTGGATACGGACAAAACAAAGTCGGTGGTTTCAAGAAGAGCATTTTTCGTGACTTCTCAAAAAGCGAGTAACCCGAACGAAGTTAGCACAGGTTAGTTAATTATAAATTTTTGCGAAGTCTATACCTTATTAGATACCGGTTCTACCCATTCTGTTATCTCTCTTGCTTGCATTCAATGTTTAAATTTGACTCCGGAGAAGTTAGACTTTGACTTATCTGTTAAAACTCCGTTAGGAGAAACCTTCATTACATGTGCTATCCAAGTCTTGGATGAGAGTTACAGTTTTGAATGATAGTTCTATCGTTAATAAATTTCACGACGTATTCCTGAAGACTTTCCTAGCCTACCCCCAGAGCGTGAAATCAAATTTTGTATTGACCCCAGTACAAAACCCATTTCTAAAACCCTCAAGTATTTCTTCACCTAAAATGAACGTATTATGCGCCAAAGACGTTGGCTCGAGCGGTTGAAGATTGCGATCGTAACATTCAATACCATAGTGGGAAATCGAACATGGTAGCTGACGTGTTGAGTAGAAGATCGTATGCGTTTACGAGTGCGAATATACGAACCCACGTGAAGATAACGAATATACGAGTACAATTGACTTTAATCGATAAAGTTAAAGCCGCTTAAGCTAAATACTCAGAGCTGATGAATGTGAAGAAGAAGGTTCAAGAGGGCATTATTCTAGAAGTAAGAATCGATGAAGAGAAGAAATCTCAACCCTCGATTTAATTGATCCATTTGAAATCCTCGATTAAGTAGGAACTGTGGCTTATAGACTCGTTTTACCGCCAAGAATGTCGCGTGTTCATAACATTTTTCACGTATCGATGTTACGTAAATATGTGGACAACCCAAACCACATTATTGATTTAGAACCGGACGAGATAGCGAATAATTTAACATATGAAGATGTACCTGTTAAAAATCCTGGAATATATTCTACGCTTAAAGGTTATACCTCAAGAGTTAGAATGGGACGAAGTGTCCTCATCTATTCGGCATACCAGGTACGTACATAAATTTCGAGGGTGAAATTTCATAAGGAAGGGAGATTGTAAAATCCCAAATTTTATGAATAAAGATTTAAATTTCTCGAAATTTTTTTTTGAATATTATTGTGTGGATTTAATATGATGTTATAATTGTGGGTAATATTTATAAATTTTGCAAAGTATGCAAGTTGTTATATTATATTTGATTGGTCGAGGAATATTTTTTATGTCTGGGGAATATTCGACGACTAAGACAATCATTGGTGGACCCCACAACGGAATTATCATTCGGATCGAGAAAATGACAAAAATATTTTTATGAAAATAACGGCGGAAGTTTTACCGTTAAAGCTGTTGAACCACTTCAGTAGTAAAAAGTACAAAGAATACACGTGGTTGTATAGTAGCACCTGTATTGGTTATTGATGCTTACGTGATAAGTCACTCATTTATACTCAATTATTGCTACAATAATTGTCGTGATCATATCTCTCATATTATTGATTCGATTATTGTCACAAAGATCATCCGCATAATATTTTATATATTATTAAATCAATAATTGAGACGACAAAGTTATTCATATTATTAAATTACAATATTTACAATGTCTCAGAAGTTACAAGGAGAGGTTTGGTCACCTAATTGCGCGCCAATAGGGAGAAATCCTTATTGGAAAGCCCCCTCTTTCCTGGGAACGACCTGGTTGTTAAATATTGTGAGTTATAATATTAATGATGAATAATTTCATGTTGATTAAAGATGAATTTGATAGTTCCATTGTGTTGGGATTATTGGTGTTAGTGAAAATCGACATTTATTTCGATAATAATTGATGTCTGGAGATTATATTGTTCAATCGGGTATTCGTGGCACTTTTAGGGTTTGAGTACTATTCACGAAGTTACTATTCATGAGTTACTATTCACGAGTTACTATTGAGTCACATTCACTTACTATTAGGGGAGTTGGTGCAAGATTGATGATACTTGCATGACTAAGTTAAAAATGGAGGTATAGATGGAGGTACTTATCACGTAATTAATTTTTTCACATGTTTAGAACTATTGAGTCACATGATTTACTATTGATTCACATGATTTACTATTAGGGGAGGTGGTGTAAGTTTGATAATACTTGGATCACTGAATTAAAAATGAGAGAAAAGTTGGAGGTATTGTACTATAATTTTTCGAGCCCCAAAACGTGCAATTATCGAAACTATATTTTCCTATAAATAGAAGCTCATTCTTCCTTCATTTCTCACCAATTCACTAAAGCTTTAGAGCCATTATTATAGAGAGAAATTATTGAGAGAAAGAAGAAAAGAAGTCTGCTCCCTCACTATGCCAGTATCCAGTCTTCTTTTGAGGTAAGGGATATTATTTGTTGTAACCGTAAGGGGTATTATTCTTTCGTATTCATGAAGAGAATTACTTCTTTCAATACTCATAAGATTTGTTATTCCATTCTTCATTATTATGTTGGAATAACCTGTTTATGCGAAGTACCGCATACATGGTGAAATTCTTCTGTTATTCCATTATGTATTATTATGTTGGGATAACCTGTTTATGCGAAGTACCTCATAAATGGTGAAATTCTTCTATTATTCCATTCTTTATTATTCTGTTGGAATATCCTGTCGGACCTGGTTCCATTATTTATTATTCTATTGGGAATAACCTGTCTGTGCGGTCTCTATCGCATGCATGGTGAATCCTTCTATTATTCCATTCTTTATTATTCTGTTGGAATAACTTGTCTATGTGGCCAAAACAACCCATTCTTTATTATTCTGTTGGAATATCCTGTCGGACCTGGTTCCATTCTTTATTATTCCAATATTTATCCTTGTTTTCGTTTGATTAATGCCTTATATCATTGTCATCATCCTCATGCTTATATGGTGATGAAAGTTATCTTTGGCTTACGTGTGAAGATGGACTGTTGTTTATTGAATTATATATCTTTGGCTTACGTGCAAAGATGGATTGTTGATTATTGGTTTTATGGTTGTATATCTTTGGCTTACGTGCAGAGATGGACTTAGTATGATTATGACCAGGGATTATTCGGTATAGTCATGACCATTGATGATTTAAAGAATATCCTTGTATTAAGCTGAGTCTCAGCGATAAAAATTGATGAAAACTTTTTAAATCATAAAAGATAGTAGATTTTATTCTCTACTTGACTCTTTTAATGGATTTCTTGTTCCGCTGCAGTTAAACTTGATGTCAATTGTATTTTATCAGTTTAACATTGTTGAAGACTAATGATAATTTATTCTACATTATCTTAGTCATAATATTTCTTACTGGGCTAGTTGAGCTCACCCTTTCCTTCACTATTCTCTTCAGGAAATGAGAATATAGCTGGGATGAGTCGGGGAACGGAGTGACGGTCCAGATGATAGCATTAGTAGTCCTCACTATTATGTTAAATAGTGTGACAATAAATGTAACGAGGACTGAATTTGAGTTTGTATACTATCTATGAGGACTCCATTGAGAATGGATATTGTCTAGAAGGCAATATTCTTGTTTAAACTCTCAGTTTATATTTTGTCGTATTTTACACGACAGTTGTATAGTTAAGTTTGTATTTGTATTTTGTACCATGTATTTGGAAACTCAGAATAGGTGATGTATACCTATTTTGGGGGCGTCACAACCTAGACGTGCTCGTAAGAAATGTCAGACTTACAGACTTAGTGCCAGGTTGTCCTTTTCAAAGAACGAAAGAATAAAACGTTCATGGTCTTTGATCAAACTCACGGTTTAACTGATGTTGTTCGTCATTAAATGTTTTAAAGGAAAGAGAAGTGCTATTTTGATTTATTCATAGTACTTCATAACTATTGGTTCAGTTATAGAAGATATACTCATATGATTCTTACATGTTGTTCTACTATAACTGTTATACTTGCTGGGATAGTTATGTTCACCCTTTCTTGAATCATATGATTGTAGCTAAAAATGAACGGATCGAAGGATCCGGTAAGGACAAAGGGAATACCAAGGCGGACAAGTATTTATCCTTGTAATAGAATAATATTACTTTTGTATTGATTTGCTACTATGACAAAGAACATATGTAATGGTTACAAAGAACCTGGGAAGGGACTTATTATTATGTAATAAATAGTAGACATATTCACTCTATTGATGTATTTCAATTGAATGTATGTGTGAAAAGTAGCATAGTGTAGCACCATCTATCGGGTTGGAACATAACCAGATTTAGGGGCGTCACATATGATGTTATGTTTAAGACTTATTTGTTTTATGATGTTTCCTTATTTGATGTATTAAAGTTAGATAACCTGGGATTGTATTTGTTTAAGATGTTATAACCCTTTATTGGGAGGATTTCTATTTCATTTGTGAGTTTCATTTATTTATGGGTAATAGATGTGTTATAATTGGACAGTGAATACCAAATCTTGTAGAAATGAAGTACTTAGATTTAGGGGTGTCACAAGTTGGTATCAAAGCTGTAGGTTGTGAACCTTCGGTGGGGAAAAAAACTTAGGTAATAGCCTTATAGGAGATTAAGAACATAATGGTGACAAACTCTTCTCGAATTCTAAGTAATGAATTAAGGAATTCATTGAAGACAATAAAAGACTTTATGTGCTTATGTGTTAATAACTTATGTGCTCACATCGATTAGTAATTAAAACTTAAAATTTTGTTATAAGGATGACTGATGTAGGAGGATCTAGTCGGGCTGGGGAGGAGGAACCCCGAGTGCCTAGAGATGAGGAGTCCCGAGACATCCATGTCGTCCTAGAGTAGTTGATTCAGAGGGAGCCACCTCCGTTGATCACTGTCGAGGGTCAGGAGAATGAGCCTGAGTTTGATCAGGAGGATAAGGTAGAGACGGATGAGGAGGATCCTGTGGAGCTACCACAGACAGATGAGGAATAGGAGGAAGAAGATTTCCCACTGAACTCTATTGCAGCTAGGATGTATGATGAGATATAAGACCGTAATATAGAGCTACATGATAGAGTCAGAGAGTTGAAGGAGCTGGAAGATGAATGCCAGACCACTATAGATCAAAAAATGAGGAAATCTAGGATCTTGATGGACGTCTTTCGAATGTGGAATGGAAGTTAGTTCAAGCAAAGAGTCAGAAGGTGAAACTATGGGTTGAGAGGGAGAAACTAAATAGTGATCTAAGAGAAGAGTCTACTAATCGAGCAAGAGACAAAGCTGCTTATGAGGAGGCTTCCCAGCGTACTTATATAACTGAAGAAGAGGTGAAGGTAAAAAGGGCTAAGATGAGTGAGATGGACAATGCTTTCCATGCAGCGATGGATAAATCCCAAGACAAAGTCATTTATTATCCGATTCAGTTCGAAGAATAGCCATGGTACATGTTAGATCGTAGGATGATGTTCCATATCATGGAAGAGAAGCACAGTAAAGTTGTGCAATATCTTAATTGGCCTTGATAGCAAGAATAATATGTTATGTGAATCATTATTAGAGTTAGTAGATGTAAATCTTGAATGTTTATATACATAATGGGATAAGATGAGAACATAATCCTAAAACCTTACCAGTTCAGGAAAGTTAATGTAAATAGCAGTGATATTATCTTTCTATGTTTTAAAAGTTATTAATGAATAAAATATCGATGTTTATTTAAGATGTTATGTGTTAAGTGATAATCTTAAAATGTATAAGTTAAGTCTTAAATACTTAAGAGATTGAGTAATGATCTAATAAGTGTATATCTTAAACAGAAAATGCCGCCTAGAAGACGCCCAACCCATCAACAAGCTCAAGAGTGAACTATGAATAACAATAATGAGGTCGACGCCAATCCTATTGTAGACACTTGAAATTTTGCATTCCTATTACTAACCTTGCAGGATGGCAAAATTATCTTCCAGAGATAACCCTGGAAGTCTAATCAGCTAATTCCCGGAGACAACCCCAGGATACTCAGTTTTCCATCTCGGAGATAACCCAGAGATACTTATTTGCAATCTTGGAGACAACCCCAGGAGATTCAATCCCAACCTCGGAGATAACCCCGAGGGATGCAGTTTCAGTTCCAGAGATAACCCCGGAAAAGTCCGTTCTAACCCCCAGAAGTCAATTTCAACCTTAGAGATAACCCCGAGGCACTCAATTCTAACCCCAAAGATAACCCCGAGAGGTCAAGCACACCTCAGAGACAACCCTGAGGACATGTAGTACTAACAGCAACCCAATCTCAGAGATAACCCTGAGCAACGAGTATTAAATCAACCCAGAGCCAGAGATAACCCTAGTGAGGGACAAAATCATCATTTTTCCACCTCGAGGCTACATTTACGCCGTCTCAACAAGAATTCAATTTACATTCTACATAGAAGTGTCCTACAAGAACCATAGCTCAAAATCGCAAGTGACTACTACACAATACAACAGACGAGATAGAATTTGAAGACTTGAAGATCTGGTCATGGACCCATCTTCCCGGCTTCGTACAACCTCTTATCCCATGTCATTGTGTAGCTCTCAACAACATCATTTCGGAAAGGTATCACACGCCTCAATCGGATGCCCAGATTGAAAGTTATGAAGGTTCAAGCGGACAACGCATTATATGCGTGCACGTACTTCAAGACGGTGGTGCCCACAGAGCCCGGAGGAACCCCGGGTAGCTGCAGGTGGACCTGCGGTAGACCTACAGCTCCCCCTTTTATAAATAAAGGGCTTGGGGTGGCTATTTTAGAAGAGAAAAAAGGCGAGGAAGCCCTGTCCATTTTACTTTGTACACACTTCAAATTGAGTGCTTTCTCTTTTCAAACACTTGTGAGCTCATGTTTTGCTATATTTAACCGGTAGATACCGAGTATTCATTCATTAAAAAGCCATCTGAAGTCTTCTTGACAGCCCACTGTAAGACATCTCATATTTTTAAGCCTTTTTCCCACTTCTATCTCATAAGTAGTCGTGTTGTGTGCGTATATCCGGATCATCGATCCGTGGCTTGTATTTCTTTTGTATATATATAAATTCTTATATATATATATATATAACTGTTTACAACTTATATATATATATATATATATATATAACTGTTTCTCAGCCTGCGGGTTAGATTTACCTAAATCTGGCAATTTCTCAGTTTAACCGGTTCATGGTGACTAAACTAGAACCGTTGATGTGACACCCACAAATTCGGGTACTTCAATTCCCACAGGATTTGGTGTTCACTGTCCAAACATCATGTATCTATCTACTCATAATAAATGAAAAACCATAAATAGATAGAAATAAATCCTCTCTTTATAGAGTTACAACATCTGAATGTAAATACATCAATCACAGGTCATACTAACCTTAAATCTCAAATGCGAAAACATAAACAAATAATAAGTCTTACACAACTTTAACATAAATCTGAAACATAAATACTTCAAATAAACAACAAGTCTTCATCACTTGTTAACTTTGCTCTTTCCTTTGCTATTAGAAGGCTCGTCGGACCTTTCGTTTTTAACTGGAATGTTATTATTACGCAAGAGTGAGCACGATTGCCCACAAGTATAATAATATAACAATAAAATAATAACATGCGAATGAATCAAAGACTTCTGAAATAAAAAAAACTCGGCTTTTGAATCAAGAATGAATAACAAGAATCAAAAGAACTTCTGAGGGTCATAAGACCTTGAACTATGTCCTAGGTTGTCAAGTGTTTATACTTGAAACCTTTAATGATCATAAGACTATGGACTCTTCTTCTTCTCGTTTTTAGGGGATCAACCCTTAGTACCATATCATGCATAATATCTTAACGCTAAAGCATAATTAATCCCCTATAACAGGGTTGTTCATCTCAATTTTTCATTAGATTCCGCACCGAAGGAAGTTTGGTTTAAATAAGCTCAATAATTGTTCTGAAATTTAGAACGTTCATCAACTATGAACTAGTCGAATCAATAAGGGTTCACTAGTCTTACAAGGTTCAACAATAATTGATATTCAATTTGAATAATAAAGTTCAAGATGTATACAATCGAATAAGTATTGTATAACATGAATTATGCTTTTAAAGAATGATAACATCTAATATGAAATCTTGACTTGAACAATAATAAACAAGATAGAATAAGGAACTTTCTTTATGTAAAGAAACAAGGTTTAGGAACTTGTCTTGTGTGTAGGCTATACGATTACTACTTCCGTTCACCACAAGTCCTACACACATACCATATGTATTCACGACATTCATTAGTTACATTTTCACTTAATATAACTCCACTTTATTTAACAAATCATTACCCTTGTAATTTAATTACTTAATTAAATTAGAATATTTTCATTCTCTTACTATTATTACACTCGAATAAATTATTTCATAATAATTTCCATCGAATATTTATTTTATTCCAATAATATTTCAATTAAAATATTCATTTTATTTTATAAATAGTTTAATAATAATTTCCATCGAATATATATTTTATTCCAAAAATATTTCAACTAAAATATTTATTTTATTTGATAAATATTTTAAAATAATTTCCATCAAATATTTATTTTATTCCATAAATATCTCAATTAAAATATTAATTTTATTTGATAAATATTTTAATATAATTTTCATCGAATATTTATTTTATTCTATAAATATTTCAACCAAAATATTTATTTTATTTGATAAATATTTTAATAATAATTCCCATCAAATATTTATTTTATTCTATAAATATCTCAATTAAAATATTCATTTTATTTGAAAAAAATTTTATTTTATTTTTTTTTATTCACGAATCGGTATTTTAGTTTGGTAACACCCATTTAAAGCAGGTGGGGGTTTCCAGACTCATTTTTTGCGATTCTGCGTTCGTTTAAATGAACATAACAAGGCTAATTTAGGCAAAAAAAAATCTCACACAAGTTCAACCATATGTTCTCGTGAAGAACACACGGAACAACCCAATAAATCCCAAATTAAACTAACACAGTGAATTTTAATGCTACCCATGAAGTATAGACTTCACAAAAACATCACACAAAGCCTATAGCATGCTTCTAACACTTTAATTCACGTAATTACACAAATTATAACATTTAATTTCACTGTTTTTCATATTTTGTAAAGTTTTGATGAAAAATATGAATTTTAACATTACAAATCAGTTAATTCACCAAATCCATCCGTTTAAATTATGTTTTGTTCGTTTCAACATACATAAGCATATACAAGTGTCAATTTGATACAAACATATGATTAAAGCATTTAATTTGTACGTAAGGGCCATATGAGCCATATATACAACTTTTATTCTCTGTAACTTCACAAAATTCAATTAACACATAATTAAATGAATTTAATCACTGTGATTCATGTATACATTGATATATAATAGGTTACAAATAATTTGTAATACGTATATAGACATATAATCAGAAAATTGTAAAATTTCCCATTCACAGAGAACTCAGTTGGCAGAAAAAATATAATACGTGAAATATTAAAAAGTTAGATTAGGGTTTGCCATTGCTTTCTCTATTTGAAGGCGATACCAACTTGAATTCTCCAATTCTCTCTAATCAATTCTCTCAAATTTTCTCTCTGATTTTTCTCTGATGAAGGTATGAACTTATTTGGCGTATGATATAATATAAATATAATATGTATAATACATAATGGGTGAGTTAGTGGCGTCAGTTAATCCGTAATGGGTTAACTTGTGCAACTCCCCTTAGGGCCTTGTTTGACTATTCATTATTCTCCCATTCCATTTATTTTTTATTAACTCTTATTATATAGTTTAATAATGTGACACCAATTTAAGCAACTAATCAAATATCTTATTTAATTTAATTTAAATAAAATATAATAATTTCTCACTAATTCACATAATTAAATTCTCATTTATTAATTATGTCAAATCATTAAATCTCTAATTAATTAGAATAACATTATGCTTATTAATTAATTAATTTAATCAAATAAGCTCAATTAAATACATACTTTGAATATAAAAATTCTCCACATTAATTTAATCAATGTAACACATAATTAAATTTATCTGCCATAATTTCATCAATTAATTATTTAACCCAATAATTAAATCATTGAAAAATATTTATTTAATTTAATAAATATTCCAATTAAATTACAAAAATCTCGTTTGTCACAACTTTCCCCCTTAAAAGGATTCTTTCCCCGGAATCACGATTCAATCAATTCGTCTCGTTACATTCTCCCCTCCTTACAAAGATTTTGTCTCCAAAATCCCTTACACATAAATTAAGCAAATAAATGTGGGTAATTCTTTATCATGTGCTCTTCGAGTTCCCACGTAGCTTTTTCAGTATTGTGGTTCCTCCAAATTACCTTAACAGAAGGTATTACTTTATTTATGAGAACTTACTCTTTCCTGTCAACAATCTGAACATGAATTTCTTCATAGGATAAGTCTTTTCTCAAAATGTAGGGGTTCATATTCAATCACATGCTTGTAATCGGGTTTGTAGGGTCGTAAAACTGAAACATGGAAGACATTGTGGACATTCTCAAGCGCCGGAGGTAAGGCTACCTCATACGCAACTTCTCCAATCCTTCGCAATACCTCAAAGGGTCCAATGAACCTTGGGCTTAATTTTCCCTTCTTTTCGAACCTGATCTTTCCTTTCCAGGGAGAGACTTTCAAAAATACATAACTACCCGATTCAAACTCAACAGTTTTACGATGTGGATCGACGTATTTCTTCTGCCTATCTTAAGTTGCTACCAATCTTGTTCGGATCACTTTGACTATCTCTGTTGTCTGCTGTACCAGTTCTGGACCTAGTAATTATCTTTCTCTATCTTAATCCCAGTATAGTAGATTTTTGCACTTTCTGCCATACAACGCTTCATAAGGTGGCATGCCAATACTAGTGTGGTAACTGTTGTTGTAGCCGAACTCTACAAGCGGTAGATGATCATCCCAATTACCTTTAAAGTCGATTATACAAGCTCTTAACATATCTTCTAATGTCTGAATTGTTCTTTCACTCTGCCCGTCTGTCTGAGGGTGATATGCCGTACTCATTCTCAACTGTGTACCCATGCATTCCTGTAGTCATTTCCAGAAGTTCGATGTAAAGCGCGGATCCCTATCGAAAACAATTGACAATGGAACTTCGTGCCTCAAAACAATATCTTTTATATATAAATTTGCCAACTGGTCTAATTTGAATTTGATTCTGATCGAAAGGAAGTGTGCAGATTTTGTCAATCGGTCAACTATAACCCATACTGCGTTATAGCCTTTCTGAGTTGTCAAAAGGCCAGCCATGAAATCCATAGTAATGTGTTTCCATTTCCATTCTGGGATCTCTAAATGTTGTAGCAACTCACTCGGCCTCTGATGTTCTGCTTTCACTTTCTGGCATGTCAGACACTTGGCAACACACTCTGCAACATCTCGTTTCAAATTTGGCCA
Source organism: Panax ginseng (assembly GCA_020205605.1). Classification (NCBI taxonomy): domain Eukaryota; kingdom Viridiplantae; phylum Streptophyta; class Magnoliopsida; order Apiales; family Araliaceae; genus Panax; species Panax ginseng. The sequence goes on along the minus strand of CM035134.1, from coordinate 60,019,762 downwards.
CCAAAAATGTTATCGAAGATCTTGGTACATCTTGGTACTACCAGGGTGAATCGAATATCGTGAGCTATGAGCCTCGCTCAAAATGTCTTCCTTAATCTCTAGCACTAGCGGTACCCAAACTCTGCTATCAAATCTCAGTATTCCCTAGCTGTCTATTTTGAATCTCGGTTGGATTCCTTTGGATATCTTCTTTTACACCTTTTCACATTCTTCGTCCTGAATTTGAGCCTCTTTAACTTTATCCAGCAAGGTTGTACCAGCTTGCATCTTGAACAGCTTATCGTCAATCTTCATAGGATACTTCACTTCCAATTCCAGCTTCTCCATCGCTGAAATTAGCTCCTCCTGAGTGGTCAACATCATCAATTTCTCCCAACCCTTTCTACTTAAGGCGTCGACAATCACATTTGCTTTTCCCTGATGGTATAAAATTTTGCAATCATAGTCCTTAATTAAATCTAGCCACCTTCTCTAGCGCATATTCAAGTCCTTCTGTGTAAAAATATATTTCAGACTCTTGTGGTCTTTATATATTTCACACTTCTCCCCATAGAGATAGTGTCTCCAGATCTTCAAAGCAAATACCACCACAGCTAATTCCAAATCATGGGTTGGATACCCCTTCTCATAGTCCTTCAATTGTCATGACGCATACGCAATGACCCTGCCATTTTGCATAAGCACATAGCTCAGTCCTTTATGCGACGCATCACTATAAATCACAAATTTTCCTGTGTCATCCAGAAGAGATAACACATGTGTTGTACTCAATCTCTTCTTAAGTTCTTGAAAGCTTTCCTCACACTTCTCTGTCCAAACGAATTTCACAGCTTTTCTCGTCAAATTCGTCAACGGGGTTGCGATCTTGGAAAAGTCCTAAATGAATCTTCTATAATAACCTGCAAATCCAAGAAAACTTCTTATTTCTGATGGCGTCTTAGGCTGATCCCAGTCCATCATAGCTTCGACTTTAGAGGGGTCTACCAAAATTCTATCCTTATCGATCACATGTCCAACAAATTATACCCTTTCAATCCAGAATTCACACTTCACAAATTTGGCATACAACTTCTCTCTTCTCAATGCCTCTAACGTTACTTTCAAATGATCTACGTGTTCTTCCTTGGTTTTCGAATATACCAAAATATCATCGATAAAGACCACTACGAATTTATCCAAAAATGGTTTGAATACTCTGTTCATGAGATCCATAAATGCTGCAGGCGCATTCATTAGACCAAATGACATCACTAAAAATTTATAGTGACCATATCGAGTCCTAAATGCTGTCTTCGGCACATCCTCTAGCCTCACCTTCAGTTGATGATAACCACTCCTCAAGTCTATCTTTGAAAAGTATCTTGGTCCCTTCAATTGATCAAACAGATCGTCGATCCTCGGTAATGGATATCTATTCTTAATGGTGACCTTATTCAGTTCTCTATAGTCAATGCAAAGCCGCATCGTCCTGTCCTTCTTCTTCACAAATAACACCGGCGCTCCCCACGGTGATACCCTCAGTTGGATGCACTTCTTGTCCAATAGTTCTTGTAGTTGCACCATTAATTCTTTTATCTCTACTAGAGCCATCTGGTACGGTGCCTTCGATATTGGGGTAGTTCCTGGCGCCAAATCGATCAAAAACTCAACCTCTCTATCTGATGGAAGTCCTGGCAGATCATCCAGAAATATGTCTATGAAGTCCCTCACGACTGGTATATCTTCCACTTTCGGGTTCTTTTTACGACTGTCGACTATGTAGGCTAAATATCCTACACAGCCTTGTCTTATCAACTTCCTGGCCTACGTCATCGTCAGACAAATTGCTTGTCTAGGTGACTTGCTGCCATAAAACACAACCTTTGACGGAGTCATAAGGTTAATACATTTCTTCTGGCAATCAATTACAACCCCGTAATTGAATAACCAATCCATTCCCAGAATGACGTCAAATTCCCCAAGTCTAATCGGGATAAGATCTACGTTCATAATGTTACCCTTAATATCCACCCTATAATTCTTGGGTACGTATTTAACAGGGATCACTTCTTTATTAGCAATTTCTATGTTCATGGGGTATTCTAACTCATCCTTAGGCAATTCTAAGTTCTTAGCAAAGTTATCGGATATAAATGAACAAGTAGCACCTGAATCAAATAGTACATAAGCATTAACTTTATTGATCAGAATGATACCTAACACCATATCGCGAGACTGCATAGCATCCTGCACTGTCATGTTGAAGGTCCTGACGGTCGGTCGGCTGGTTGCGGTTGGTCACGTGATAGTTAAAGTACTTCCACCGTTGTTTCCCCTATTCCCTCCTGATCCTACCCCTCCAGTCCCCTTCATGGGACAGTCCCTTGCCAGATGGTCCTTTGAGCCGCAAGTGAAGCAGGCGCCCTTCTTTGGGTTAGGATAGTTAGGTGCTATGTGGCCTTCCTAACCACAATTGTAGCACAACCATTTTCCCATCATACAAACCCCCAGGTGAGCTTTCTCGCAGGTTGGGTATGCTTCGATTCTCTTCTTCTAACCTCCTTGCTGATTTCCAGTTGATGAGTTGTCCACCTCCTCTTCTGATTGTTATTTCCTCCCGTGTTACTGCCATTAGCTTTGTTATTTCCTTCACTTTTACTCTTCTTCTTTTTCTGATCTTGGTTATACTTGGTTACCACATCGCTTCCACCTTCGGTGAGTATGGCCTTCTCCAGCACCCCAGCAAAAGAGTTTAATTGAAACATTGGCTTCAGTCCCTGCTCGAATCACCTAGCCTTTCTCTCGTCAGTATACATTTGATACGTGGTAAACCTAGCCAACTCATTGAATTTTGCCGCATAGTCTGTTACGGACATATTCCCATGTTTCAACTCCAGAAACTGGACCTCCATTTGGTTCTGCGAGCTGGTTGGAAAATACATCTCGAAAAACATCTCATTGAACCTCTCCCAGGTAATCACACCTTCACCTCCCCGAACCATATTTGTTTGCCACCAATAACTTGCTTTGGATTTCAGTATGAACGTCGCGTATGCGGTTTTTTGATCCTCTCTGACTCTGGCGATGTCAAAAAAAATTTCCATCTCCATAACCCAAGTTTGAGCCTCTATCGGGTTCATGGAGCCTTTAAACTCTGGCGGTCCCACCGCCTTGAAGTCCTTGAATGTAGTATTTGGTTGAGCTTGTGGTTAATTGTTAATCGCTCCTGTCAGTAAATTCACTAACTGCTGAACAGGGTTAGCATTGGCGTCATTATTGTTGTTATTTGTTGACCCTTCCTGGGCTGGTCGACGATTTGGTCGTCTTCTTGGCGGCATTTTTCTGTTAAGAAATATGCTTATTATATCTTTATTCAATTCTCTAAATATTTAAGGCTTAACTCAAACATTTTAACATAATCACTTAACACATTATCTTAAATAACTCTGATATATTTATTTAATTAAAAGTTTTAACGAAATACGATAGCATCACTGCTATTTACATCTACTATCCCGAGATAAAAGATTCTACAGGATTTAAAACATCAAAATATTCCTTTGTTTATAAACACATCGGAATTCCCACAGGATTTGGTGTTCACTGTCCAAACATCATGTATCCATATACCCATAATATATAAAAAACCATAAATAGATAGAAATAAATCATCTCCTTATGGAGTTACAACATCTGATTATAAATACATCAATCCCAAGTCATACCAACCTTAAATCTCAAATGCGGAAACATAAACAAATAAAAAGTCTTACACAACTTTAACATAAATCTGAAACATAAATACATCAAATAAACAACAAGTCTTCATTACTTGTTAACTTTGCCCTTGACTTTGCTATTAGAAGGCTCGTCAGACCTTTCGTTCTCAACTATAATGTTATTATTACGTAAGAGTGAGCACGATTACCCACAAGTATAATAATATAACAATAAAATAATAACATGCGAATGAATCAAAGACTTCTGAAATAAGAAAACTCGGCTTTTGAATCAAGAATGAATAACAAGAATCAAAAGAACTTCTGAGGGTCATAAGACCTTGAACTACGTCATAGATTGTCAAGGGTTTATACTTGAAACCTTTAACAGTCATAAGACTATGGACTCTTCTTCTCGTACTTAAGGGGATCAACCCTTAGTACCATACTGTGCACAATATCTTAACGCTAAAGCATAATTAATCCCTTATAACAGGGTTGTTCATCTCAGTTTGACATTAGAGTACGCACCAAAGGAAGTTTGGTTTGGATAAGCTCAACAATGGTTCTGAAATTTAGAACGTTCATCAACTATGAACTAGTCGAATCAATAAGGGTTCGTTAGTCTTACAAGGTTCAACAATAATTGATATTCAATTTGAATAATAAAGTTCAAGATGTATACAATCGAATAAGTATTGTATAACATGAATTATGCTTTTAAAGAATGATAATATCTAATATGAAATCTTGACTTGAACAATAATAAACAAGATAGAATAAGGTACTTGCTTTATGTAAAGAAACAAGGTTTAGGAACTTGCCTAGTGCGTAGGCTAAACGATTACTACTTCCGTTCACCACAAGTCCTACACACATACCATATGTATTCACGACATTCATTAGTTATATTTTCACTTAATATAACTCCACTTTATTTAACAAATCATTACCCTTGTAATTTAATTACTTAATTAAATTAGAATATTTTTATTCCCTTACTATTATTACACTCGAATAAATTATTTCATAATAATTTCCATCGAATATTTATTTTATTCCAATAATATTTCAATTAAAATATGCATTTTATTTTATAAATATTTTAATAATAATTTCTATCGAATATATATTTTATTCCATGAATATTTCAACTAAAATATTTATTTTATTTGATAAATATTTTTAAAATAATTTCCATCGAATATTTATTTTATTCCATAAATATCTCAATTAAAATATTCATTTTATTTGATAAATATTTTAATATAATTTCCATCAAATATTTATTTTATTCCATAAATATTTCAACTAAAATATTTATTTTATTTGATAAATATTTTAATAATAATTCCCATCGAATATTTATTTTATTTCATAAATATTTCAATTAAAATATTCATTTTATTTGATAAATATTTTAATTAATTTTATTTATTTTTACTCACGAAAGTAGGTAATTTAGTTTTGTAAACACCACAAGGCTGGGTTACCTGAACTTCGATTCTGCAGTTTGCGAATATAACAAGGCCAATTTAGGCCAAAAATATCTCACACAAGTTTAACCATATGTTCTCATGAAGAACACACAGAACAGCCCAATAAATCCCAAATTAAACTAACATGATGAATTTTAATGCTACCCATGAAATATAGACTTCATAAAAACATCACACAAAGCCTATAGCATGATTCTTGTAATACCCGAGAATTTCCATGTCTCATGAATATAATAATGAAAATAAATATTTATTTAAATATAAATGATTTCGTGTTATGAGACGAGTTAACTCAATTATATTAAAGTGATAAATGCGGAGTTTTAACGAACTCGTTGAAATGCCTTGTGTGGCACCGTGATGAGAAATAGTAGTGATTAGATTAATTAACGAAAGAATTGTTAATGCAAAGTTATTAAAGAATATTGATTAATTGCCTATAATTATGTGTTTTTATATAGGGAATACACTCTTAAACTAGTAATATCACCAATATGACAGTTAATTCATGTTGTGGAGATGGATGTTGAGAGGCGGCTCGGAAGCTAAAACCGGTTTAGCCTTCGCTGAGTACGATGCGATTCAAGGCCTCCATGAAGAAGAAGACAAATCGCACAAAATTGCGCGATGTCGATTGGAGATAATTAATTTTCTACTTTAGAAATAAAATGGAACACTTTTATGTGTGACATTAATAAAACTTAGGATAAAAGTACATTATGTTAATATAAGGTACCTAGTAGTACAGTGAAATCATATGTAATTGAAATACATAAATGATTAAATATTTGTGTAATCTAGAAACTGAGAGAGAAATTAAATGTTTAAATAAACATTAATATTAAATAAGGTTATAATATAGTTATGTGAGTAGTAAAAATAATTATGGAACTACCTGGACAATAATACCCAGCTACGTTATTTTATTGCATGCATTTAATGTACATGAACTATATGATGTCAATATATAATAGTTCCTAAATTTCCTAATATAGTAAAACTTGGACATTAAAACCATTTTTTGGGTAATAAAGTAATTGAATTGGACTTAGATAACTTATTGCTGAGATTTTTGCTCTTGTCCCAAATTGAGTGATACAATAGTACATGAACAATAGTCTAAAAGCTAAGTTACGTAACTTTCAAGATGCTAAATCATAGGTGATCATGTCTAGCAAAATGTATAGTATTGGGTTGTTAAACAACTCCTTAATAACCTTTGTTTCCTTCTATTACACCATGGACTCCAACATTGTTTAATGCAAATGTCCAGTCCATATTTCCTTTATAAATAGAAGCTTGATTTTCAGTTTTTGCTGTTTGTAATTGTCTGAGTTTGAGAGTTTTAAGTTGTTGAGCATCGTAGAAGCCTATTCAGTGAGTGAGAAGTCTAATTTAATCTTAAGAAGGTATAATTTCTAATTATGTTCTTGAAATGGGTATTGTTTAGTTCTTGAAATTTCTTAAATTGCTATGTCAAGCAAGATGAATTAACATGTTATAATGTGTTTAAGAGGTATACTTACATGTATGAACTCTTTAATGATGGTTTAGAACAAGTTTAAATCGATGGAAATCAAGTTGGTTGATACCCTGTAAAAATAGAGTCTGTTTATGCTCCCGGACCAGTCATGGCGCAGCTGCGCCCTAATTGTACTAGGGTGCAGCGCAACTGCGTCGGCCTCTATGTTCAGTTTTTGCTTTCTTTTTTAAAATCTGATCAGTGATGGTCAACTACTATGGCTTAAACTAGCATGCAAGCATGTGTAATGTGTATACACAAGTATATTAACCTAATGTGAACATGTTTTACTAGATTAACACATATGATTAACGAAAGTGTATAGTTTAAAATGGATTTAGGACTTTAGAAAGGAACTTGATATGTATGTATGCCATGTTTATATGCTGACTTTGTAAGCATGTTGGTGTGATTTAGAAATACATGAATAACCCGTTGACTTATGTTTATATGATTCAGAAGGGAGCATGAACATGTTGAACGTATTAGTAAACTTTACTAATGAAAATACGAGCTTGAAAAGTGAATATTAACATGCTACCTTTAGGGTTAGAATATGAAATTTATGAACATGTTTGATGATACTCTTAGACTCACTCATGTGGCATATATATATATATATATATATATATATACCATGCTTAGGTATCGTAATTTAAGTGAAGCATAAACGAAGCATATTTTCAACCAAAACGATGCTAATTACACATGTGTTATGAATACTCACAAGCATGCCAAATATGAGTTATATGACTACCTTGTATGTTTAGAAGGTAAACATGTTCGACTTTGTGGTTTCATGACGTTGAATGGCCTTAACTTGTTGAAATGTTTAACTTAGAATTATATTTTTTTTTGTTAAATTTAGATTGAAATAAAAGAAATAAAAGTACAAAGTATATGGGTACCCAATCAGTATACCATAGCCATCATAGGACAGGCCCTATGATGGCAGTAGTAAACCAAAGCTAGACACTAGCATACAAGGATTCAACCAGGAATAAAGCAACAATAATAAACAACCAACTAGCATGAAATTAGACATTACAAACTGAAGCAGCACCACACAACCCAGCAAGGTAAGGAGTAAATGCAAAATAGCATTCATAAATAAACAGAAGCCAAATCCCCGGACAAGACTTCCTAAACAGCAACCCAGCAAGCATGAACCAGCCCAACATAAAGCAAGCATTAGAATCCAAACAACCTAACAGTATCACACAACAGCCCAAATGCCCTATCTACATGAAAACCAAGGTATAAAAACTGCCAGCATAATGAAAACCAAACTGTAGCATCGCAAGTCCAAACCAACTACCGAGACCAGCCAAAACCACAAAGCACCCCAGCACAAGCCCAGGCAAAACAACCTAACCACAGCTGCCTAGAAAGAAACAGCAGTGGCCAAACAGTCTGCAGCAACCAAACCAGCCACTACCCATGCATAACCCTCAGACCCACCAGCAAATCCGCAGACCAGAGACTCTCTACCCATCAGCCACCTTCTGTCAATCTGCAAAGTCCAGCCCATCCTATGCAAGAAAGCATGAAGGATGACAAAGCAGCCCTTCAACACCAACTCCCAGAAGAATGCCCCAAACCTGCAGCAGTAGCCTGCACCAACGACCTAACCTGCTAGTCAGACCCATCAGGAAGCCCAGTCCAAGCCTAGCACATCAAAACAACCCCCCTGCAGCCACCAGTGGAGATGCCCACCATATGGCAAAGACGGCAATTGAAACCTAGAGATCCTGAAAAGCAACAACAGAGGAAGACTTCATAGCAGGACCAGAAACCCTACAGCAGCCCATGTGTAGCTAATAAATCCTAAGCAGTCAGAAATAGCAGCAACAAAATGCTACTGCAACAGAACGCTGAAACTAGCACAAGTAAGGCCAAACAAAATCTTCAAAAAACACCCATAATCCAATCTCCAAGCAAAAAAGAAAAGGCACAACAACGACTCTTCATAGAACTGAATTGCTGTAACATAATCTATCTTTGACCCGATTAAATCTGAGATTTGTATGAAGGCTACTCTTTATCAAATGCAAAATGTCTTGAACTAGCGTCCTAACAGGAATAGCTTTGTTGGAGAAAATCCTAGCATTACGCTCATTCCATAATCTATAGACGACCATTGCAAAACCAAGATGAATAAGACTATGGTGAAAAAGAGGATTATCGTAGTGAATAAGATACTCAGTGATTGAACCCCCAGCTCCTACTCCAACCCCTCCAACCACACCGTCTGAGAATAGAGATAAGGACACGGAAGGAATAGTTGCATTGAAAAAACAAGTGATCAAATGATTCCAGTTCAGTAGAGCAAAGCACACAAATAGGGTTCACCTGAATACCAAAACTAGCTAGTTTATCCATAGTGCGCAAGCCCCTATGAAAAGTCAGCCACAAATTGAAAGAGAATCTAGGGGCGAGAAATTTATGCCACACCAAATTGGCCCATAGAACTACAGCACCAATTTGCCTAATCGATTTCCACACTGTAGTAGCTTTAACCTCAGTAGCTTTAATATCATCCCAAAAAATTTGATCAGGCATAGAGGAATCACACAGCTTATTAGTATCAAAAGCATCTCTAAATGTAATAAAATCATTATGGTTAGAAGAGGGAAGGACCCAAACTGAGTTACAAATAATATAACCCACAGAAGCAATAGGTCTGAGGCCAGAATTGGTAATCAGAGAAGAATGAGAGGCAACTAAAGGAACCTCAGTAAGCCAAGGATCGAACCAAAGGTTGGTATTCTCTCCATTTCCAATGCGAAATCTAATGTGCTTAGCTGCAAAGGTTCTCAACTGGAGCACTTTCCTCCAAATCCAAGAACAGTCATTTGGAATAGACATACACTAAAAGCGCTTGGATTAATTCAGAGCGTACCCAAGTAGCCCATAAAGAACAAATATTAGGATTAACGATCCTCCAAAGATGCATAATGATTAAAGATTTATTTCAGTCCTCAAGTTGCTTGATAGCAAGCCCCCCTTCAGAAAAGGGATGAGCAATCTTACTCCACGCTACTTTTGCACCATATTTTAAAAGGGAAGGACCCTTCCATAAGAACCTACTCATAATGGATTTGAGGGCTTTAAGCACCGAAGCAGGAAGGATAAAGTAAGAGGACTGAAAGGATTGGATGGAGAAAATGACCGATTTAATCAATTGCATTCTCCCAGCATAAGATAGAAACTTATTAGTCCAAGAAGAGATTTTGTCTTTGATCTTTTGAATAAGTGGATGGCAGTCGGCCGAACTAAGCTTAGAAGTAATCAAAGGGACACCAAGAAACTTCGCTGGAAACCCACCTAGTTGAAATCCTAAAGTATCAATGATGGAGTCAGCCTGAGGCCCAGAAAGTTGAGAGAAAAAGCACATGCTTTTGGAGTCATTAACATGAAGTCCCGATTGGGAAAAAAATTTGTCAAGGAACAGTTTTATAATCTTTACAGAATGGATGTCGCCATGGCAGAAAATAATGAGGTCATCAGCAAAGCAAAGATGTGTGATGGACAGTAACTTCGTTTTCCAATGGTGCTTGAAAGGGGCCTCCAAGGAAACCTTAGCAAGCATAAGGGACAAAACTTCCATAGCAATAACAAATAGATAAGGCAAAAGAGGGTCACCCTGACGCAACCCTTTGAAATAGCCACAAAGTGACCCATTGACCTTAACCGAGAAGAATATGGAGGAAATGCAAGCCTTGATCCAAAACACAAATTTAGGAGGAAATTTGAAAAGACGAAGAGCTACCAACAAGAAATCCAAAGACACAGAGTCAAATGCCTTACACAAATCAATCTTCAAAGCACAGCGGGGCTATCCTGCAGACCTATGATAGTTCATGAATAATTCTTGGGCAAGAAGGATATTATCTCCTATCCTTCTACCAGCAACAAAGGCAGCTTGGCAAGGGGATATAATCAAAGGAAGAATGGCCTTGAGTCTGACAACAATAATCTTAGAGATGCACTTGTAGGTAGTGTTACAACATGATATAGGCCTATAATCATTCATAGAAGAAGGGTGAAGAACCTTAGGGACAAGGACAATGGCAGTGGAGTTAGTACCTCGAAGTCAGTAACTATACTTGAAAAATGACTGAATAGCCATAGTAAAGTCCCTCCCCACAATACCCCAGGTATGCAAGAAAAAATTTACATTGAAAAGTAGCCAGAATTTTTTCATAGACTTCAAAGTAGCCAGAATTTCACCATCAGATATATCTCTTTCAAGAGAAGCAGCTTGTTGAGAAGAAATAATACCAGTAAGAGGATGGGAGCCCAACTGAAAATCTTGACTAAAAGTCTGAGAAGAAGACCCCAACAAGCAACGAAAGTGGTTGATAACAGTGTCTTGAATATCCTTTTGCCTAGTTTGAATAACACCATCAGAATTCACAATAGCCAAAATTTTGTTTTGATTCCACCTATTCTTAATCTGATTGTGAAAATACCCAATATTTTTACCCCCATCCTTTAGCCATTGAATTCAAGATTTTTGCTTAGCCAGCTTCTCCTCATTAGCTAAAGCATACCATAACTCTTGAGATTGAACTCTCTGACTTTGGAGAAGAGAGAGATCAGTCGGATTGAGAGAAATCGCGGTCTGGGTCTCATGAAGCACCTTTCTAGCCTTATCCATAAGAGAGGACAAATTACCATTAGCCTTGTTAAGCGCACACAGAGCTCTCTTAACCGCTTGCAACTTCTGAGCCAAAATCTGCAAAGGATCCCCCGACGCAGAGATATTCTAAGCGGACTGAACCACTTCAATGAAGTTAGGGAGATCCAACATGAAATTAAAAAATTGGAAAGGTTTGGGATAAGAAGGCACAACCAAGCCTGTATGGACCACCGAGTGATCCGAGAGATCTCTAGGGGTAAAGAAAGCCTGAGATAGAGGGAACTGATGTAACCAAAGATCATTGACCAAAACTCTGTCTAGCTTGTTGTAGATTGGTTTGGAGTCATTTGAATTCCACCAGCTGTGAGCAGTCCCAACTGCCCTAAGATCAGTCAGATGTAAATCAGAGGAACACTCAAGAAAGTCTTGTATCCCACTGTCCCAGGATTGAACTCCACCAACAATTTCAGAGACAGATAAAACCTCATTGAAATCCCCAAGCAGACACCAAGGAAGATTAATAGAGGGGGCTAAAGATCTCAGGTCAGTCCAAAGAGCTTTCCTTTCAGAGGAGGTGTTGAACCCATAGATAACCGTAATAAACATGTGAAACTTAAGGGCAATAGACATAATTGAACAATGAATAACCTGAGCAGATTTCGATAAAATATTCACCTTCCAAACATTTTTTTTTGCTAAGTTTGTTCGTATATAAAAAGGACCAAATACAATGGCTAAGGGGCATACCCCAGAATATAGTAGCATCATCTAAGTTATATAGATGATGATACGATACATGGAAGAGAACCCTAAATAACAAGTTAAACTAACCACCAAATACAGTATTGATTACAGATTCTGGCCTTGATGAAAATACAGTTGATAGCACACCTCATGCTCGCAGCCCGAAGCCATGCTCGCCCAAAGGCCACCACCTCGTCCGAAGGCCACCACCTCACCCGAAGTCATGCTCGCCCACCTCATGGTCTCTCACCTCATGGTCGCTCGCCCGAAGCCCATTACCTGGGCTCACTCTCCTCATGGTCGCTCACCACATACTTGCCTGAAGCCTCTTGCTCATTTACAGGCGCTCATAACATACCAAAGACCTCCACACCCCCCATTGGAGTTGCTAACCAATTACAATAGTAATTACAAATTGTTGCTTTGATCCACTAGCCCAACAACTCAGCACACCTCTTCGCCAAAAGATATGATCTGCCCATATGGCGAGTAACAACTGCCGAAAAGTCAGCCCCACCTCACCCAAATTGAATACCAGTACCTCCTCGCCCAAGCTGTGCCGAGGAGCAGCCATGAAACTACAACCATCCTTGTTGCACATATCTAGCCCACAAATTAGCATCCTAACAACCAATTACAGTAATAATTATAGTTTGTGGCCTTGATGAAAGATTTGCAAGTTGAGAGCCTAGATTTGATGAGCTGGATAACATCCTTTGCCAGATTCCTTGGAGGGATGATGGTACCTTTGTGGATTTTGGTATTCCGAGCCTCCCAAACTTTGTAAAAATAAGTAGTAATAGTCAGACTGAGGATGTTCTTGGAGAGTTTGAGTCCTTGGAAGGAGGTGATGAAAGCTATCAGAGCATCCCAAGAATAGGGAATGGTGACCCAATTTCCCAATTTAACAACACTTTTAAGGATAGTCGAGGAGTACTCACATTCAAAAAACAAGTGGGAAAAGGATTCTAACTGGAGGTTGCAAAGAGGACACTGCCATGTTTGGCCTATGTAGCACCTTGTCCGGTCATTTGTAGCAAGCTTCCTTAAGAGACCAAGCCAAAGAATAAAGGAATAACGTGGCACGTGAAGCTTATTCCAGAGGATAGAACTCCAAGGGACTATATGAGACCGTGCACGAAGGGAGTCCCAAATCTGTTTGGCCTTAATCGAAGTAATATCATAAGTATCCCACTTGATCAGGTCCCTTCGGGTAGAATGAAGTTGGATGGGAGTAACCTGCTACCGAAATAGGATTACCTCATGGTGATTGCTTTCAGGAAGAGCCCAAGTACCACCAGTTATTATAGAGCTAACCATTACAGTAGATGGAAGACCAGAGTTAGAAAGAAGAGAATTTGATGGGTGCAGTGCAGTCCCATTTACCCATGGGTCGTACCATAAAATAGTAAGGTGGCCATCCCCTATAGTGTAACTCAGATGTTGAAGGGCAAGGGGACGCAACTTGAGGATTTGTCTCCATATCCATGAGTAATCCGGGCTTGCATTGACCTGCCAGATGGACTTTTTCTTTAAGGAGGTAGCTTTGACCCAACCAGCCCAAAGTGATTTGGATTGATGATTGATAAGATGGATAAGGTGCATCTTTATCAGTGTTGTGTTCCAGTCAAGGATGCTCTTGAGTCCTAATCCCCCTTCATGAGTGGGTAACGTGATACTAGTCCAAGCCACTTTGGTACCAAATTTATGCAGTGTAGATCCTTTCCATAAGAATCGACTAAGGATGGATTGAATGTCTCTAAGAACAGCCTTAGGGAGCATAAAGTTGGTGCACCAGTAGACTTGAAAGGAGAAGAGTATAGACTTGATCAATTTGCGATTCTACCGAGTATGCCAAAACTTTGGAAGTCCAAGAAGAGGCTTTGTTGGTGATACGTTACATAAGGGGGATACAATCAGTATATGAAAGTTTTCTTGAAAGTAGGGGAACCCCTAAGAATTTGGAAGGTAATGAACCAAGTTGAAATCCTAAAAGAGCAATGCTGTCATTTGAAGAGGAATGATCAGTATTTGAGAGATAGCAATGACTTTTGTGGGTATTTGGGATGAGACCTGAGTAGAGGGAGAATGAGAGGATACATAAATTCACAATAGAAATAGAAGGAAGGCTTGCATGGCAGAAAATGAGAATATCGTCTGCAAAGAGGAAATGTGTAAGATTGCATGCCTTAGCCTTCCAATGGTATTTGAAGTCTGAATCTAGAGTGCCTTTGTTGAGCTTAAGAGATAACATCTCCATTACAATTACAAAGAGGAATGGGGAGAGAGGGTCCCCTTGGCTAAGCCCTCTGCTGCTACTAAAAAACCCAGCTAAAGTTCTATTCAGCTTGAGTGAGAACATGGGAGAAGTGACGCACACTTTAATCCAATCAGTGAATGCCTGAGGAAATTTAAAAGCAACGAGGGTATCAAACAGAAAATCCCAACGTACTGTGTCAAATGCTTTTCTTAAATCGATCTTTAGGGCACACTTAGAAGGTCCAGAAATTATAGTGTACCCTTTGAAAAATTCTTGAGCAATAAGGATGTTATCACTAATATTCCTTCCTTTAACAAAGGCTGATTGGGCTTTATCAATAATCAGAGGCAGCACAACTTTGAGTCGATTGGATAGGAGTTTAGCAATGTATTTATAGATGGTGTTGCAGCAGGAAATAGGACGGAAGTCAGCCATAGAGGAGGGATTTGAGCATTTAGGAATCAAGGCAAGTGCTGTGGAATTAATCCCTTTCGTGAGCCTGCTAGTAGAGAAGAAAAACTGGATAGCCTTAGTAAAGTCAGACCCAACCACATCCCAACAACTAATGAAGAAGTTAACATTAAACCCATCCGGTCCCGAACTCTTATTACGCTTCATAGAATTAAGAACTTTGAAAATCTCAGAATCAGAGAAAGGAGCACAGAGATTAGAGGTTTGGGAGGCATTAATAAGCCTGGAAGGAGTGACTCCATAATTGTTGAAACTATCGTACTGTGAATAAGAGGTGTTAAAAAGATTTTGGAAGTACCCTATAGCAACTGATTCAATTTGAGCTTGTTCAGTTACCACGTTACCATCCTCATTTAAGATAGAGAAGATTTTGTTTGAGTTCCACCTGCTTTTCATAATATTTGCAAAGTAGCTAGTGTTACAGATTGCCCAAAGCCGACCCAATTAGCTCTTGACTTTTTGTTGTATGAGGATTTCTCCTATCAATGGCTTGCCAAAGTCATTGAGAACATTCTTTCTCATTTGCCAATAAATCCAAATCCAAAGGATGGGCATGGAGAAGAGTCTGCCTTTGCATGAAGGTCTTCACGAGCCATCTTCACCAAAGAGGTCGATTGCCAATTTGAGATATTAAGGGATATTAAAGCCCTGTTTGGAACATTTGAGTTTTTCAAAGAAAACATAAAAGGATTCCCAAGAATTGGAGTGTTCCAAGCTGAACTCATAGCCTCATGAAATCCCTCAAGAAGAGCCATATGGTTGAAGTATTGGACATGCCTTTTTGGCTTAGAGAACTGAATACCAGTGTTGAGAAGAATCAAGGAATGATTAGAGAGCCCCCGATGAGCATACGTAATATGAGATAGATCGAATTGAGAGAGCCAGGCCGAATTTCCCATAACTCGATCCATTTTTTTAAAGACTGGGCAAGAAGGTTGGTTGTTCCACCAAGTAAACAATGGACCAGTACCACGAATATCTGCAACTTCAATGGAATTAGTGCAGTCTTTGAAACCTTGCATTATTATATTGGAAACAATAATTGATTCAACAAGATAATGGATTAGAAAACTTGCATAATTTATAAGGTAATCGAATTGGAAACAATAATTGCTTCAATAAGAAAATAGATTAGAGAACTTGCCTTGCTCGTGGGCTAAACTGAACAATTCAAATCACAATATCCTATAAACATATGTCATCATGACATAATTAGTCACTACCACTTTACAAACTTAACTAACTACATTCATCATGTCGGTTTGATTATTTAATCACATAATCAAGTTATAACACAAGTTAATCATTGACAACATGCTTATTCATAGTATAGAAATACTGAAATTAACATTTTACAGTCCTACTATTATCCCATAACAATTCCTTTAAATTTCGAGTACAAAAAGTACCTTTGTTAGACCATTCTCGCTAACTTCACACATGTGAGAATACGCTTTATACTATGGTGTGGTGTCTTGTGGCGGAGATGGCTTCTTCATGGCCATGACAATAATACTACTGTGTCGTGTCTTTGCGGCATGGGTTTACATTTGCAAGCACGAGATTAATATCGCTAAGTAGCGCTTATTTATTAAGAAATCGATCTTCTTCGATGACTTAACAACAGTATGAACAAAAGCCAATTTTGGCCTACAAACTCTTTTCTAATAGTCTAATTCACATGTAATTCATACAAAGACTTCATGTAAACATAATTCAAGAACTCCTAACATGTTTCTACCCATACAAGAACATAAACAACAAATTTAAAACATCCAATTTCACTATTTTTGATAAAAACTCACTTTTTGATGTTTTGAATGAAAATAAACACTGTGATTTTGTTTTCCAACCAAAATAGTTAATTCAAAGTACTTTATCAATGTTTATACATACTCTACCACATTCAATAATCAATTTATCAACTAAACAACTAATTAACCCTTAATTTCTACCTTAAACCAAACAATATATATTCACAAAAACTCTCTGTAAAAATATTTTTCTTCACAAATTACATACATATCATCAATTCATTGACTATAACTTATGAAAATAGTTTTAACATCATTAGTATATCATATAAAGCCACATAACAACAACAATTTATCCTTACACAAGGATTCTAGAGAGAATTAGGGAAGAGAAAAACTAAACTTTTAAAACTAAAAAAAATAGGATGATACCTTAAAGAAGATGATGATACTATCTCTTTGATTGTCAAGCTTTTCTCCTCTTCACTCCCAATTTTCTAGGATTCTCTCACTTTTCTTCTTCTCTTCTTCTTCTTCCTCTGAGTTTTTCTTTTCTTCTCTCTTACCTCTCTCTTTTATTCTTACGTCTTAGAATATAATGCATATAAGATATAATATATATTAATTATATAATATAATACTAACTTAACTGACATCAGTTATTTTTATTTTGAAAACCAAAAGCCATAAGGCTTGTTTGGTTAACCTCTAAAAAAATAATCAATCAATCCATATGCCTTGTTTGGTAAAACACAATTAGATTAAAGACTTAATAGGCATTAGGTCTTGTTTGGCAAAACTGAATTAAAACTCCTTTAAGTTATTTTAATAACTACTTATAAAAGATTATTTGTCATACTTTTATTAAATTAAATTAATTCTAATAACAATTTATTAAATTACTTCATCACATAAATCAATACCATAAAATTATAATTTTCTATATAATTATAACTTTATTTAATCAACTAACACATCCTTTTAAGTACAAATTCAAATAAAAAGAATAATAATTCAATTAATCAACTCTCTAAATTAATAATTAAATTAAATTAGCATAAAATAATTAATTTCCTTAATTATTTATTTAACAAATAGTTAACCAAATTGAATCAAATTTGAACAATTATTTATTCAACAATAAACACATCCATTAAATACTTAAATAATTCAATAAATATTTAATATAACAATTAGAAATTCTGGAATGTTACATCATTCCCTCCTTACAACGATTCTATCCTCAGAATAACAATTCAAACAATTCATTCATCACATTCTCCCCTACTTACAAAGATTCTGTCCCCCAGAATCGGAGACATAGATTAAACAAATAACTCAGGGTAATTCTTCATCATTTCAGATTCGAGTTCCCACGTAGCCTCTTCGACATTGTGGTTCCTCCATATTACCTTCACAGAAGGTATCACTTTATTTCTGAGCACTTGTTCTTTCCTGTCGACTATCTGGATAGGAACCTCTTCATAGGACAAGTCTTTCTCAAATTGCAATGGTTCGTACTCGATCACATGCTTGTAATAGGACTTATATGGTCGTAACACTAAAACGTGAAAAACATTATGAATGTTTTGCAATTCTGGAGGTAAAGATACCTCGTAAGCCACCTCTCCAACTTTTCGTAGCACTTCGAAGGGTCCAATAAACCTCAGGCTTAGTTTTCCCTTTTTACCAAATCGAATTTTTCCCTTCCAAGGTGAAACTTTTAGGAAAACATAATTTCCTACGTCAAATGCACGATCTTTATCGTGTTGATCAAAGATATTTCTTTTATTCTGTCTTGAAAGCAAACTATCAATCTTGTTACGATGAGTTTGACAACCTCGCAGCTTTGTTATACCGATTCTGGTCCTAATAGTTGGCGTTCACCGACTTCATCCCAAAGACAATTGGAGTTTTGCACCTCCTACCGTATAATGCTTCGTAAGGCGGCATGTCGATGCTTGCGTGGTAAGCTTGTTATTGTAGGAAAATTCCACCAACGGTAATTGTTCATCCGGCTTCCTTTGAAATCCATAACGCATGCTCTCAAAGATATCTTCTAATGTCCGAATCGTTAGATTCGATTTGGCCATCTATTTGCGGATGATATGCCGTACTCATTGGCAACTGTGTTCCCATACATTCTTGTAGTCTCTTCCAGAAGTTTGATGTGAATCTCGGATCTCTATCTGATACAATTGACACTGGAACTCCATGTCTTGCAACGATCTCTTTAACATATAATTTTGCCAGCTGATCAAGATTGAATCTAATCTTTATTGGCAAAAAGTGTCTTGATTTTGTCAAATGCCCACTATCACCCAAATCGCATCGTATCCTTTCTGAGTCGTTGGGAGACCTACCACAAAATCCATTGTGATATGTTCCCATTTCCATTCCGGTATCTCTAACTGTTTAAGTAACCCGCTTGGTCTTTGATGCTCGGCCTTGACTCTCTGACATGTTAAGCACTTTGCAACGCATTCTGCAACATCTCTTTTCATGTTTGGCCACCAAAAATGTTGCCTCAAATCTTGATACATTTTCATACTTTCTGATGAATCGAATATCTCGAGCTATGAGCTTCTGTCAAGATGTCCTCTTTAATATCTGGTACTGCTGGAACCCAGATTCCTCCCTCGAATCTCAGCATTCCATCAGTATCAACCTTATATTTCACTTCCTTTCCCTCGACCACACTTTCTCTTATTTTTCTGCATTCCTCATCCTGCAGTTGAGCGTTCTTCACTTTGTCCACCAAAGTTTGACTGGCTTCCATCTGGTACAATTTCTCATTGGATTCTTTTGGAAATTTGATTTCCAACTCTAACCTTGACATTGCTGTAATAAGCTCCTCCTTATCAGTTAACAACATCAACTTCTCTCTGCCTTTCCTACTCAAGGCATCTGCAACCACGTTTGCTTTGCCTGGATTAAAAGATCTCACAATCGTAATCCTTTATCAATTCCATCCATCTCATTTGACGCATGTTCAAGTCTTTTTGAGTGAAAATATACTTGAGACTTTTTATGGTGCATGTAGATCTCACATTTCTCTCCGTAGAGATAGTGTCTCCATATCTTTAGTGCGTAACACAACCGCGCCGCCAACTCTAAATCATGAGTTGGATACCCTTTTCGTAGTCCTTCAATTGCCTTGATGCATACGCGATGACTTTTCCATTCTCGCATAAGGACACATCCTAATCCCTTGTGTGAAGCATCACCAGACACCACAAAATTTCTGTATTATCCGGTAATGACAACACGGTGCCATACTTAGCTTCTTTTTTCAATTCTCGAAAACTTCCTTCACACACTTCTCGCCCAAACAAATTTTCTGATTTCCTCGTCAAATTTGTTAAGCTGAGTGGCTATCTTGGAGAAATCTGAATAAACAAATCAGTAATACCACCCGCCAATCCCAAGAAGAAACTTACTTACTCGATGGAGTTCTTGGTTGTTCCCAATTATCACGACCGACCTCGATGGATCCCTTTGAAATTCCATCCTTGTCGATTACGTGCCCAAGAAATTGTACACGTTCTAACCATAATTCACATTTAGAGAATTTTGCGTATAACTTTTCCTTTCTTAGCGTCTCCAGCGTTAGACGTAAGTGTTCCACGTGTTCTTCTTGAGTTCTAGAATACACCAGAATATCGTCGATAAACACCACCACAAACTTGTCTAAAATGGTTTAAACACCCTGTTCATCAAATCCATGAACGCTGCAGGGGCGTTTGTCAAACCAAAAGACATCACCAAAATCTCGTAATGTCCATACCGAGTTCAGAATGCCATCTTCGGTACATCCTCCTTCCTTACTTTCAGTTGGTGATACCCACTTCTCAAATCTATTTTAGAGAAATATATGGCACCCTTTAATTGATCAAACAAGTCATCTATTCTCGGCAATGGATATTTATTCTTAATAGTGACTTTATTTAACTCCCTATAATCACTGCAAAGACGCATTGACCCATCCTTCTTCTTTCTGAATAACACTTTAGGTGCTCCCCACGGTGACACACTCGGTGAATGTATTTCTTGTCCAATGACTCCTGCGATTGTACCATCCAGTTCCTTCATCTCTCTAGGAGCCATTCTGTATGGGGCTTTCGATATCGGAGCGGTTCCTGGCGCTAAGTCGATCACGAACTCAATTTCTCTGTCAGGCGGAAGTCCTGGCAAATCCTCTAGAAACCCATCCACAAATTCCCTAACTTCTTGTATTTCTTCTAATTTCACACCCTTCTTCTGAGTATCGACTATGTAAGCTAAATAACCCACATAGCCTTGACTCAACAACTTTTTGGCCTACATAATCGTCAGACATTTCATTTGTCTAGGCGATTTGCTACCATTGAAAACTACCTTTGACGGAGTCATAAGGTTTACACATTTCTTTTGGCAGTCAATTATCGCTCCACAACTGAACAACCAATCCATTCCCAAAATAACATCAAACTCTCTAAGCCTAATCGGAATTAAATCTACCATCAAAATATTTCCTTTAATATTCACCCTGACAATCCTAATCTCATAGCATAAAATAATTAATTTCCTTAATAATTAATTTCCTTAATTATTTATTTAACAAATAGTTAACCAAATTGAATCAAATTTGAACAATTATTTATTCAACAATAAACACATCCATTAAATACTTAAATACTTAAATAATTCAATAAATATTTAATATAACAATTAAAAATTCTAGATTGTTACAGTATTGCTAGGAATCATTATTGGTTTTATATTAACCCTATTCTATATCTTATAATATTTATTTCAATTGAATTGAAACTGTGACAACCCGAGAATTTAGACAATTTATTAATTGATTGATTTAAGGTCAAATATTAGACCTAGATAGAAAATAAGTGTATGCGTTTGATGTTATTGGGAAGGAATTTTGAGGATTTCAAAATTTGTGAAGGATTTAGGTGAATTATTCAAGATTAAGGATTTTGTGAATATGTTCTGTGTTTATGACTATGTATGTGTTCAGAATGTGGTTAAGGGTCAAGGGTTGATCAGATAAATTATATCTGTGTCAAACCCTAATATTATTTAGAACGTCAACGTTCAGATAGAAAATTATAATGATTTATAAGAAACCCTAGAAATCGGTTCTGGAAACCCTAGTTTCAGTTCCGAGAATCCGAAACCCTAATTCGGATATTAAAAACCCTAGATTGGGAATGCAATGCTATGTATAAGGTTTAACATTATTAATTATAAATTAATTAGGGAAAACCCTAATGAATTACTGGAAACCCTATTTGAGTATTAGAAAACCCTAATACCATATCTGAAAATCCTAATTTCAGATTTTGAATATTTGAAACCCTAATCTGAGAATATAACGGAGAATTATAATGCTCAAGTGATTTAAATTATAAGCTTAATAGGGTAAAGCTTAATTATTTAGCAAACCCTAATTTCCAAAAATTTGAACCCTAATTATTCTGTCTGAAACCCTAATCGGGATATTAAAACCCTAAGTGGGAAGCTTGAAGTTAAGTATAGAGTTTCTATGTAATTAATTGTAAGTATAATTAGGGATAACCCTAATTGATTAATTGGAAAGCCCTAATTTCAAATATAGAAAACCACGACATGCAATTTAGAAAACCTAATTATTAACTTATAGAGTTAATGTTAATTAGGAAGCCTTAACCCTAATTAGCAAGCTTGAATGAGATTAGTAAACTTTATTGTAATTAGGAAACCCTAATCTAAATTAGGAAAACCTAATTTCTAAATTTGAAAGATCATTTTCTA
This sequence comes from Panax ginseng, assembly GCA_020205605.1. NCBI lineage: Eukaryota > Viridiplantae > Streptophyta > Magnoliopsida > Apiales > Araliaceae > Panax > Panax ginseng. The sequence goes on along the minus strand of CM035134.1, from coordinate 59,997,379 downwards.
TGTAAAATCCTAATTAGTGGGTAATAAACTCTAATGACCAATTATGATCCTAATTGCTAAATTAGCAAATTTAATTAGGAAATAATAATCCTAATTGGCAAGCTTAATCTATGATTAGGAAATTATAATATAATTATCAAATCCTAATTATAATTTAGAAATATTAAATTTCTATTTTTTAAAACCTAATAGGTGTGAGAAGTTACCAAAGTACCATGCACTTTATGAGCCAAATGACCAAGATGCCCTTTTAGCATTATTTAATAAGATAACTTCATGAGGTTGCCATAACTTTAGTTGGTGACCTAATCTTGACTTTGTACAATCTAAAACTCCAAAGAACTCAAATTTAATTCAAATGACTAGGTAAGCAACATACATTATATTTATATAATATAGGAGATAAAAAGAGAGAAAGCCACTTACATTTTCATTTTCAACCAAGCCTTCTCTCTCTAGAAATTCGGGAGTTAGAAAGATAAAAAGTGATGAGATGAAGCATGATCGGTTCATAGCAACTTAAGAACGTAATCGTAAGTCGAAAACCAAGATCAAAGCTTAAAGGTATAAGAACTCTAATTTTAAAAATTCTTAGATTTGATGTTAAATATTGTAAGTTGTTGTTGAAAGTTGTGTATTAGGGTGTCTATAAGTGATCGGGTTGATAGATCATGGATCTATAACATCTAGATGCTGCAATTTAATGTTTTCTAAAAAATCAAAATCTGGAAAATTCTTGTTTAACGATCAAATGTCGGACATCATAGATCGGTATCATTAGTTGTTTTTGTGTTTTGATGTTTGTATTGATAGTATGTTATCTGGTCTTTACTCTGAAACTCTAAGCAAGTCCAGATCTTGTCTAGATCAAAAGTTATGAACGGTCAAACCTAGTTGACCGATCACAAAATTACTTTCTGGGCAGCCCAGAAAAATTCCCAGAATTTCTGACAAGGATTTCACGGCTTCTGATCTTGCTAGTTTTTATGTTTTTGGTCGAATTGTTGGTTGTATCTTGTAAACTGGTATGTGATATACACATGGAAGTCATTATAACACTTCGAAATTTAACAGGATCGTTTATAATCTTGGTCAAACTAGCTTGACCGATCTGCTTTGATGAAGATTCTGGAAAACCCAGAATCTTCAAGAACCAGCCCCTGACATGTAGTTTGACTGGATTAAAATCTCATTTCTTGTTGTTGTTAGTCAGATCTGTTAATGGGATGTTGTACCCTGACATGTGGTCTACCTTATGGAACCAATATTTCACCCAAACAAATTACAGAATACCAGTTATAAGGATCGAAAACTAGTACCCTTGACTGTTCTTCATTTTCTGGAAAACCCAGAAATGAAGAACAGCGTTGTCAGACATTTGGCTAGCTTAGATCTTGCTGTGATGTTGTGTTATGATCTAGATGATGGTTGGTTATTGTAGTAGTACATTTCTACTACATAATAAGAGTCTTAGTTAGCCAAAATCATGTTGGTACTGTGAATCATAGCCGGTCAAACCTACTAGTTTACTGACACCTTTATAAGCGTTCAGGCAACTCAAGAACACTCAAGAACACCTATAGCGACGGTTCTGTCGCTATAGGGCCCTTTAGCGACGCTTATTTTCGGAAAATAGATTATTTTATTAAATAAATAGAAATAAATGATTTTAAATTATTAAAAATACATATTAAATTCTGAAAAATTATTTTAAGGTCCGAAAAATAGTTTTTAATTATTTTGAGTATATTTCAAAAATATTTAATATTTTTGGAATATAAATGGTATTTATTTATTTAATATTAATATTAGATAAATTATTTAAAAATAGTTTTAATTCATGAAAAATTATATTATGGTGTTAGAAAATATTTTAAGTTATTTATGATGACTTTTGATATTTTGTGATGAATTTCATTAATATTTATTATTAATGGTAATTAGTTTATTTAATAAATATATTAAATAAAGTATAGAAAAATAGAATTAATGTTTTAAAAATCATATAAAAATGATTTAAGTGTTATAAAAATATTTTGAGTTATAAAATATAACTTTTGATATTTTGGCATGAAAATATTAATATTTTAATAATTATAGCAATTATCGGATAATGGATTTGATTGTTTAAAAATCATAGAAATGTGATTTTAAGGTATTAAAATACTTTGATATATTATAATTATGTTATAAAATTATGTTATGATTTGATATTAAATAAATATTAATGATCAAGGAATAATGTGGTATTTATTTTAATATCGAGGTTTTTGATTAATGTTTTGAATTACTTTAAAAACATTTAAAAGAAGTAATAAAGTATTGCAAATACTTTGAGATATTATGAATATGAAATAATATTGTGGCATGTAATTCATTAATGGTTATTATTAAATAATATTAATGACTAAGGAATTATGTGGAATTTAATTCATTTAAATACGAGTTTAATGATTGGAAAATCATGATAAATGATAATAATTACTTGAAAATTTATATGAGCCTATGGAAAATTATTCTGACTGACTAGAAAATTATCTGTGATAATTGTTAAGTGTTTAAGCAGAGTTTAATTGAACTTAAACTCGAGTATTGATTTAATTGTAATAGGCCGTCGGGATGTTAGAATTAATGTCGATTACAACTCCTGGATTTGAAATAGTTTGACTTGAGACTAAGTCGTATGTGTTGTATAGACTGATAGGATTATGTGATAATGTGTTTAGGTTATTTTATGCTGTGATGATATTATTCTAATATTTGGAGATCGGTATTATCTGTATTAGGTCTTCGGATAAAGCTAAGTTATTTTTCATTATCGGTAATCAAATTAATGGCAAGTTTATTTTCTTAACTCTACTAAGAGTGTTTCATTCAGATATACTTATGGTTAATCGTTCATCGATTACCATGTAGAATTGTACTCTGTACCATCTTGTATGTATAAGTCAGGTATGAAAGGCTGATCACCTTCATTACCAGTTGGTCCAGATATATATTGTTCATGTAATACTTGTTCAGTCAAAAGTTTGTTCATGCTAATTCACAACTACATTGTGAATTATAGCCAGCTTATTATTCAGACTCTTTCAATCATGATATATCCTTAAATTGTATTTAAACTTGCTGGGCAACTTTCATGCTCACCCTTGCTATATCATGATAAAACATTGCAGATTAAGGTGAATGCGTTGGATACAAGGGAATTTAAAGACAGTTCCAGCTTAAAGTTAATGTGCGCGATTAGTTTTGTAATAGTCTTGTATGATAATGATGTCATATGTTAGATAAGTTATGGTTACTCGACCTTGGGATAGTGTATAATGTTTAATGTATAAACAATTTATGTTTATATCTTCCGCAACAGTTATAGAAATAGCGAACCGGATCCGCGGTGATTCGGGACCCGGATTCGGGGGCGCTACAGAAACACTTTTAAAGTTCATTAACACTTGGCACGACGTTTTGACGTTCATTCGTCACACGCCCGATTCGTCTCTCTTGTGTGTGCTTAGTATGCTTATACAACTTATCTAATACATCATTTATTAATGGTAAGCAATATTATATTTACTAATATTCATGTTTTATAACTTATAAAAATATCTTTTATCGTCAGAAGCACTACACTTGTATACGTACATGCCCGACGCCCTCCGATTGCCTCCTCATACATATTAGTCCCACAAATGGCCATTTTGACCCCTATTCCCGATATCAAATTGAAACACTTAAAGAACAAAAGTTGTAGGTCTACTCGTCCTCATTCCGGATCATCTTGAATCACCTTAATCGAAGTTTGTATGAAACAGTTATGGTCGTTTTACAAAAATATGTCAAAGCAGTCACACTTGACACAATATAGGCGCGGCCGCGCCCAAATTGTTCACACTACAAAGACTCCGTGCGATTAACAAAGGCTCAATGGGTGTGCCCGCGTTCTCAAGCAATACACACTTCAGCTTCACCCAGATTACAGTTTTTACGATGTTTTTACTTCAAATCTTCATAACTTCTTCATTTTAAGTCAGAATTAGTTGATTTTTGATTCTATGAACTCGTGAAACACTGAACTACTCATCTACAGAATAATTTTAACATTTCAAAAACTTTAAGGGTTCCAATTCTCTATTCATGCTATACTTTCAGGCTTTAAACATATTTAGCGAATTCATTCGCTACGAATTCGTTTTGCATCTGTTTTGACTCGTTCAACTTGGGTTGTTTTCGTTTTTCATCATACTAACAACATCTATAACCAATTTAAAATTATATACATGATCTAACCATTATTTTAAGCCTTAAAAAACAAAAATACATATACTAAGCCATAAACCAAATTTCTTCTTCTAGCACTTGTTTCCATGAATTTGATTACATGAAAACCTGTTATAGATTACATATAACAAATTATACATACTAATCAACATATATGATCAATATCTTAACAATCTAACCATAGAAATCCAACTTTTCAAAGAAAACTCAAGTATAATACTAAAAACTCAAAGCTAGATTATTACCTTTGATTAGCTATAAAATTTGGAACAATCTTCTTATTTCTTCCTTCCATAATTCTCACAAAGAACCTTCTCTCAATTTACAAAGAACTTCTTCTCTTTCTCTCTTCTTCTCTTCTTTGTTCTTCCTCCCCTCTATTCTCAGGCTTAGGCCAAAACTTCTTACGTAAAAAAAACCAGACGCAAAAATAAAAATAAAACGTATAAACTATCATAATAATAAATATACTAATTATGTATCAGTTATAAAAATATTTATTATATTTTTTTAATTCAAAAGCCATAAGGCTTTGTTTGGCAAAACACTTTTTAAAATAAAGACTTAATATCTTTAAGCCTTGTTTGGGTAAATCCATTTAAAACTACTTTAATTTACTTCAATAAATCATTTATAATATAGTTTATTGTCCCACATTATTTACTTGGATTTTCATATCCAACCTTAATTAAATAAACAAAACTAATTACCACAAAATTATAATTTTCATTATAATTTTACTTAATTACTTATCATATCACTTTAATTACTAAATTAAATTAAAACAACATTCTAGCAAACTATATAATCCTTAACAACTCTCTAATTTAGTTATTAAGTTAAATTAGAGTATTATCTCATAAATTTAATTCATCACTCATTTATCGTAATTAAGTTAATTTTCATAACTCATGAATTATTTACCTCATGGATTATTTACTTATTAATAAATAATCCAACAAATATCTACTAAATAACAAATACATCAATTAAAAATATTTATTTAATTCAATATATATTTGAAATTACAAATAAAATTCTGGATTGTTACATCCTTCCCTCCTTACAAAGATTCTGTCCCCAGAATCACAACTCAAACAATTCATTCGTCACATTCTTCCCTCCTTATAAGGATTCCGTCCTCGAAATCACCGAAACCCTACCTTACTTAGGTTTTCATTAAATATCTTCGTTGAATAACTTCAACACATTACCTTAATATAGGTTTTATATTTCATAACCTTTACTTAGACTCAATTATATTTGAGTATTATATATTCATTAACCCATTCATTTCCTTTTCTAAGGATGGTTATCATATACTTAACTCATAAACATTCGGGATATTACAAAATTTAAATACAAACTTAATTTACACAATTATTAATTATCGTACAGAATACAACAAAACATAAGCTGATAGTTTTAACACAAATATTGTCTCGTAGACAATATCCAAACTCAAATAAAGTCATCATTACAATTATTTTTACACTATTTTATTGAATAGTGAGGACTACTATAGCCACCATCTTGGACCATCACTCCATTCTCCAACTAGTCCCAGCTGTAGTCTCATTTCCTGAAGAGAACAATGAAAGAAAAGGGTGAGCTCAACTAGCCCAGTAAAGAATATTATGACTAAGATAATGTAGAATAAATTATCCTTAGCCTTCAACAGTATAAAAACTGATAGAATACAATAGACAACAAGTTTAACTGCAGCGGAACAAGCAATCCATTCGAAGAGTCAAGTAGAGCATGATGTCTACTATCTTTTATGATTTAAAAGTTCATCACCAATATTTTATCTATGCAACACAATTCAATAAATAATCCACATCATCGAATTATCCATGCACTACGGGCCAAGGATATTCGTTAGTATCACATCCACAAATTATCCATGCACTACGGGCCAAGGATATTCGTTATTATCACATCCATGAATTATCCATGCACTACAGGCCAAGGATATTAGTTATTATCACCAGTGGTCATGATCATGCCAAACAACTGTCCATCAATGCACTACGGGCCGATGAGGACTTTTACCACATCATTTGTAACATTACAGGTCATGATTATATCGATACATAATTCCTTGTCATAATCATACCAATCAATAGTTCATTTATGCAATACGGGCCAAATATGACTTGCAACACAATATAAGCATGAAGATGATGACAATGATATAAGAATTCAATCAAGTGAGATCAATGATAAATATTAAAGATGTATAATTTTATTTATCCAGACTTTAAGAATGTCCAAATTGTCAACATGATAACTACTTTGTGGAGTAAACTTTAAGAATAATATTCATCTATCAAAAATAATTTGGACAAAAAAGAAATCAATTTTTGTCATGAATAGTACCCTGGTGAATAGTACCCGAGTGAATAGTACCCCGTGAATAGTACTTCGTGAATAGTACCCCGTGAATAGTACTATATGTATAAATTATACATGCACTATAGGCCAAGGATATTCATTATTATCACCAGTGGTCATGATCATGCCAAACAACTGTCCATCAATGCACTACGGGCTAATGAGAACTTTTACCACATCATTTGTAACATTAGAAGTCATGATTATACCGATACATAATTCCCGGTCATAATCATACCAATCAATTGTCCATCTATGCATTACGGGCCAAAAATGACTTTCACCATAATATAAGCATGAGGATGATGTAAATGATATAATAATTCAATCAAGTGAGATCAAAGATAAATATTAAAGATTTATAATTTAATTTATTCAGAGTTTAATAATGTTCAAATTGTTAACATGATAACTACTATGTGGAGTAAAATTCAAGAATAATATTCATGTATCAAAAATAATTTAGACAAAAAAGAAATCAATTTTTATCGTGAATAGTACTTCGGTGAATAGTAACCGAGTGAATAGTACCCCGTGAATAGTACTTCATGAATAGTATCTCGTGAGTAGTACTGTATGTATGAATAGTACCGTATGTATGAATAGTGTCGTATGTATGAATAGTACCCATGAATAGTACTCCGGCATGAAAATCTTAAAATCTAACAAGAAAGTTCAAAAAAATATTTTCGTGAAACGATACTAGATGAAGCGCAAAATTTAAGGATATTCTAGTAATTTTAAAGAGTATAGAAGCAATACTTATCAAAATAAGTGTAGAATTAGGTATATGAAATGAAATAATATTACTTACATACTACAGAGTATGGAAGAAAATATTATTTCTTACGAATATTGAATAAAATAATATCTCTTACGAATATTGAACGAAAATAATATTCCTTACGAATATTGAACGAATATAATATCTCTTACAAATATTGAACGAAAATAATATTCCTTATGAATATTGAATGAAGATAATATCCCTTACGAATATTGAACGAAAATAATATTCCATAGGAATATTGAACGAGAATAATATTCCTTACGAATATGAAAAATAATATCTCTTACAAATATGAAATAAATAATACCCCTTAACTTAAAACGAGAGTAATTCTGACTGGTATAGTGGGGATATTCTTGAAGAAAATTTGTACTATTTGCTACACTCATAGTTTTCTTAAACTCAAAAGAAATACGCTTAATATTATAGAAGAAGAATTCTCTGATTCTGGTGTGATTTTCATTTCTAAACTAAGCATCCTATTTATAGGAGAATGGCAGGATACTATTTAGAATTAATCACGGGTGAACAGAAGAAAGGAAATCACGGGTGTTCGGTTGAATTTTTGATTTCACTATGCAACACTATGGAAACACTATGCAGTACTATGCAACACTATGCAGTACTATGCAAACACTATGCAATATAAAATAAAAATGGAGATAACTTTCTATCGACGATTTTAAAAAATGAGTAAGTGGGGGTCCATGTAATAAGCCAAATTTATAATAAATACTTCATGACAAATCCCTTTTATTTATCACAATTCACTTGACTAATCACATTTTTAATCTTTCAACATTTATTCATCATTAATATTATAACTCACAATATTAACAACCAGATCATTCCTAGGAAAGAGGGGGCTTTCTGATAAGGACTTCTCTTTATTCGCGCACAATTAGATGACATAACCCCTTTCCTTGACAGAACCTTTTAGACATTGTCAATAATATAAATAATAATATGAATAACTGTGTCATCTCATTTATTGATTTAATAATATAAAATATTGTGCAGATGATACTGTGACAATAATTGAATCAATAATATGAGATACTATGCATCAACTACAGTTACAATAATTGAATAAAAGATATTGTACAATATTGTGTGCTACTATGCAACCACGCGTTGTACTGTTATCACCGGGTATTTCAACAGTTAATGGTAAAAGTTGTGCTATTATTTTATAAAAAACTGTTGCTTTATATTCGACAGTAATTTTATTGTGGGGTCCACCAATGATTATGCCATCGTATAGATATTCCTTAATAAAAGGAATACTCCCCGACAAAAATAATATTCCCTGACCAAACAAATATTTTATAACAGCTTGCTTACTTTGTAAAATTTATAAATATTACCCACAACTATAACATTATATCAAATACACACCTTATTATTCAAAATAACATTTAGAAAAAATTAAATCTTTATTCATAAAAGTTGGAGTCTTACGACCTCCCCTTCTTATGAAATTTTGTCCTCAAAATTGGTGTACGTACTTGGTATGTCGAAGAGGTGAGGATACCTTGTTTTCATTTCAGATTCTATCTCCCAGGTCATTTCCTCAATATCGTGATTTCTCCACAAAACTTTGACTTGAGGTATAACCTTTGAGCGTAGAATATGTACCTTCTTATCCAAGATTTTAACAGGTCCTCTTCATACGTTAAATCTTTCGCTATCTCATTTGGTTCTAATTCAATAATGTGGTTTGGGTCTTCACATATTTACGTAACATAGATATGTGAAAAACGTTATGAACACGAGACATACTTGGCGGTAAGGCGAGTCTATAGGCCACAGCTCCTACTCGTATATTTGACATCATCAAGTGGGTCACTAGAGTCTTTAACTCTATCTCCATCATTTGTAAGTCATACGAAATGGGTCTTTGTGTTCGACAATATCGCACTCGTACCCGCATATGATCTTCTACTCAACGCGTAAACTACTACGTTTGCTTTTCCAGGATGGTATTGTTAGAACATGTGCTAAAATGAGTTTCCTCTTAAGTTCTTGAAAGTTCTTCTCACATTCCTCACTCCCTTCAAAATTTATATCTTTACGAGTCAGCTGAGTTAATGCAGTGGTGATTCTAGAAAATCCTTCAACAAATCTCCGATAATAACTAGCTAAGCCTAGAAAGCTACGTATTTCGATTACTGACTTAGGTTGCTCTCAACTATGACTTTTATCCTAACCTTGGATATCATGTCACAATGACACCTATCAGTTTATCGCTGCACAAATATGGCATCCCCTACACAGAGTCTGGCTTCAGTGCATTCCACAAAGGAAGTGACCAGATAGAGGCTCGGGTACCAACTCCTGTAGTTGGGTTTTTAAATCCTAAAGTTCAATAAGAGCCATTTAATATGAGGTTTTGGAAATGGGTTTTGTACCTAGTTCAAGGTCAATACAAAATTCGATTTCACGTTCTGGGGGGTAGGCCAGGATGTTCTTCGGGGAATACGTCAGGAAATTTATTAATAATAGAAATATCATTCAAATTGACGTATTTTTGTTTAAATCCGTGACATGGGCTAAGAAAGCTTGACATTTGTTTTTTAATAAACGAATGGTTTTATGACTTGATATGATAGTGATTGACTTTAGTGGTTTGGTTGCTTGAATTCGCATAACAGGTTGGTTAGAAATATAAAAGCTAACAACCTTACGAAAATAATCAATTTTAGCATGATGAGTAGTTAATCAGTCAATTCCTAAAATCACATCAAAGGCAAGTATTTTCAAAGAGATGAGATCAACAGATAATGTGAGAGTGCCGATTTGAATCGAGCAAGATATATAAATAATGGATGTAATGACAGTCTCTCCTAACGGAGTTTCAACAGACAAGTCAAGGTTTAATTTCTTAGGAGTCAAGTTCAAACGTTGAGCACAATTAGGTGAAATAAAAGAGTTAATAGAACCGGTATCAAATAAGGTATAGACTTCGCAAGAGTTTATGATTAACTTACCCGTGATAACTTCTTTTGGGTTCCTTTCTTTTTGGGAAGTCACGAAAAACTCTTCCTTGAACTACCAGATTTGACTTTTCCGGGACAGCCTTTGGTGTCACCATCCCAGCTGGACTTGACTTCACTACATGATAAAATTGAGTTAGGTGACCTTCTCTTTCGCAATTAAAATACGCTTTGGGTTCTTCGCGTCTGATAGTTTGATCGATGTGTCCATCATCTCCAAGATTCAGAAAGATATGATTGTGGTGGTCGTTCTTCTCCTTGAAAACGGGTGCTGGTACTGTTGTCGATGTCTTTCCGTCATTGTTGAATTTTCTCTTCTTAAAGTTGTTCCCACTTAGTTCACCTCTCCTATTATCTTGTTCATGATTACCACCGAAGTGGTTATCATTTCTGGCATTTTTATTTCCTCCACGATGGTTATGATTATTCTGATGGTCGTTGCCACCTGTATGATTATTATCGTGTTGTTGGTCGTTGTCTTTTAGTTAGGCTAACTCATTATCACGCTCCAATAACTAAGCCATATTCACAACATCTGAATATAAACAAAGTTGGTGGGAAATGAGGTATTGACGTATATCGAGTTTCAAACTTCTCAGAAACATTCGCGTCAAATGCTCCTCATTATCAACCAAATGGGATGCAAAATGGGATAACTCCGCAAACTTAGTCTCATATTGGAATACGGTCATAATGTTTTGTTCCAGCTTGATGAATTCCACCTTCTTCATGTGACGAATACTCTCTGCAAAGTACTTGTCATTGAACAATTGTTGGAATTTCTCCAAAGACATCTTCAATGCGGAAAGATGAGTCCGCTTTACAAATTCCCACCAATAATATGCCTCTCCTCGTAACATGAAGGTGGAAAAGAAAACTTTTTGCTCCTCTGAGCATCCCAAGATATCAAATATCTTGATGATCTGCTTAATCCACGTCTCTGCCTTAAGTGGCTCTGGTATTCCCAAAAAATCTGGTGGTCCCAACTCCTTGAATTGTTTAGTAGTGACCAACCGTGAGTTGCCATTATTTCCACTTGCATTTTGAATAGGAGTCTGTCTCGTTTTGTGTTGCATGAATTCTAGAAAGCTCATAAACATACCATCGTTCTTCATTTGGTCGATGTTGCTGTTTTCATGAGGATTATTGCCTTATCCTAGTTATTGATTGGCGGTGTCTCAACGGTCTCATGTGCTCCATTGCTTATCTCAAAAATTTTAGATTTCATTCTCAAACACTGCCACAAAACAAGGATAAATTGACATACCACATTTTAGACACACTAGCGAAGGATTTACTCGTCTCTCCCCTCCTAGTTCTAGCCTCAAATCTCCGTTAGGGATCATATCCCTAAGATTTGATACCAACTGTGATGCCCCCAAAATAGGTATACACAATCCATTTTAAGTCGCCAAATACATGATACAGAATTCAAATACAAACTTAATTTACACAATTATTAATTGTCGTGCAAAATACGACAAATCATAAGCTGATAGTTTTAACATGAACACTACTACAAAACAGTAAATAGATAACGCGTAAAAAATATTGTAGGTCTTACAAAAACGTCGTGGTTAAGGGTGTCATCTATTTGACACATTTATACAACGTTTTTAAAACGTTATAGTTCGACACATTACACAACATTTTTTCTTAAAAAACGTTGTATATTTGTTTTTCATAAATTTTTGGATGCTTAAAAATGTTGTAGATACAATTCCATAACATTTTCTGACTTAAAATGTTGTGGTTTGATACATCAGACAACGTTTATACACATTTGTACAACGTTTAGAAAGTGTCATCTATTTAAAGCCAAAATGTATCAAACATTCAAAATATACCAATTACAAATAATATTACTATCCATACATCTCAAATTCAAAATATACCAATTACAAAGAATATTAATATCATACAATACGTTTACATGCATCCCAATAATACCAAACTATCATATAACATGTTTACAAAGAATATTGTCACATGCTTTTCTGAAGCCATCCAACTCCTCCTTGGCTTCCAACTCTTCCTTTGTAACATGTTAGAAACTCAAGATAATAGCTTCAAACATATATGTAAGAATGAACATGTCAACTAGGACATTACGACAAAATTGAGAACAAATAGGTGGTTGGTGGTGTCAAGAATTCTAAAATGCCACTAAACAAAACAGAATCTAGTTGGACTGGAGAAACGCAACAATTGATTTCAAGAAGTGAAAAATGTTTTGAAACAACAGAGAAATATTTTAAAGAACTTCTCGAAGATGTATATATGTAAGTTGTTCCACTTGTTTCCACAGAAGTTGAAAGGATCAACATTATAAATTATCTTAAACTCAGCTTCTCAAACTACCAGGTCACTTGTGCTGATTTTCTTTTATTCAGATAAGTAAGATGTACTCACTGAGTAATTAATATATGGGTGAACCCGAGTACATACTTCATATACTAGAAATGCTCAAGGGACGGAGCACGCTTAGAAAAGCAAACCCATTCATAAGAATTGTGTTGTAGGATACAAGAATACCTTCATTATGCAACGCCTCCAAGACGGTTAATAATTTCCTGCCCCTAGCACTAGGCAATGACTTCAAGAATCTGCGAGCCTGCTTTGTCTCTAAACTAGGAATGGCTTCAGAGTTTGCATGTAACTTGAAAACCATGGTATCCCCTGCTTTGCATAAAAAAGTATGTAGGCCTCCTGCGAAAGAGCATCTACCAATTTAGTCTCAGATGACTGCTTCATTTGTGCATGCTCTACACGAATTTCACGTAAAGCCTTCTCAAGCTGCAGTGAGGAAGTTTTCACAGTGATACCAGTATATAAAAATAAAACAATGAAGGAGAGACTCGTGATTACTTGGTAACAAGGCTACTAGCCAATGTACATTTACAAACACCAATAATGAAATTAGAATGAGTCCACCTGCAACACTGCATATCTGGAATGATGAAATAACAGGAACACGTAGCTAAAATGCAAATTATAAACTTTGACTGTAGAATTTAAACATACACAGAGTGATACATATAATGTTGAAAGAAGTAGCTCTTCCACCTCTCCAGTCTTTGCTTGATGGCCCATCCACAGTCTCTAGTCTTTTCTTGATGGCCCATCCACAGTCTTTGCACCACCCTTATAAAACCAAAAAAAATTGGTCAATTTTCCCCCAGCAATTCAAACCAATAAATTTCTCATTCATGCAGCAAAGGAGCACTGTCAAGCACTGTTATATAATTGTATGTATATACGCGCTATAATAGGTAGTTGTATGATATCGACATCATTAATCGACAAGAAACTTGCAGTTTCAACCCTTCAGTCACAATGCATCTTAGATTGCTCATTCATGTAAAGTAATTGGGATAACTGATCGCTTTAAAATGACTAGTAGCTATACTATTACTGGTATTAACAGGTACAAGAATCTCCAAGTTGTGATCCAGGAGACATTCAGCAATGGCATTACGTATGCTCTTACTGATATTCAAACAAACATTTCGTCAAGAATCAATATAGGAAATAACATTTATTTGGGGAGATGAAAGTCCCATAAGAGTGCACTAACCTTTTAGTTGAAAGGAATGCAAGAAGAAGGGCTGAGTAAGCTTCAACAATCATTTTCTCAGCTTCTTTCTCTCCCTGTAATAGAGCATCCTCATCATCCTGCATATTGTAAAACAGTTCAAATGTAGGAATTTATTTAGAACCAAATTCATTGTGATTTTCGTACATATAATCAAGCTTTTCTCGTTAAGCCCACTCAACTTTCCCTTTAAGCCCACTCAGTATCAGCTCAAAATAGTACATATTCTATACATTCTTTATGGGACCAAAAGAAGTCTATCGGCGCCTAGCTGGCTCAATTCATGATAAGGGTCTTGGACAGAGTTTTGAATATTCAAGTCAAACACTAAAATGACAAGTACATATAGGAAATGACTGTTCAAAGAAAATTCAAGCCAAAGAACAACCAACATTGTGGGAAAACTCATCCAAGAAGGCCATTCCTCAAAGTATTATTCAGAAAATAAGATAATCAAGATTTAAAAAAAGAGAAAAAATTAGGAAACATCATGTGCATTTCATCACACGACACCCTCTTCTTCTTTTGGTTCCGCCTTGGATGGCCAGTTTTACATAGTGCCTACATATATGTATGGCCAGTTTTACATAGTGTCAGTTTTAAATAAAAAAACATGGTAACAAATCATTCTTGCAAAAACATCATTTAAATTAAACATGATAAAAAAAAACTTAACACACACACAAGAATAACAAGAATAACAAACCAAAATTCTCATTGGTACATTACCTTTTCGGCAGAGTTAAACTATTCCCCTATCAATGAAAATGCACAAAAGATAATAAATTTCCATATGCGAGGAATATGCTAGAGTTTACTGACATGAGGCAGCTAACTTTGTAGAAACTACAAAGTAACATAAAGAATATTAGGAAAAGCCAGAATCTGAATTACCTGACCCAACTTGATATATGTAGCACCTATACGTTCAACAAATCTTCTCAAGTAAACTAAGGATAGTAATCTAAGCTGCAGCTGAGTTGGTAATCCAGCAGATGATTTGGTCTTCACTACATGGACTTGTAGGTTGAATTAGGGATTTTTAGTCTTTAAGTCATCTGGGATTTTTACAGAAACAAGTTGACTAAATGAATGAGGGAGCTTTAAGTCATCTGGGATTTTCTCAGTGTTCACTTGATTAAGGACCTTGTAGAAGTCTCTAATCAACCTCTGCAGCCACATAGAGATGCAGATTCAGCTTAACAATTATGAAAAAAAGTGTTGTTTTCAAAGAAGACTGTTAAGGTTAGATTATAGATTGTTGGTGAGGGGAGAGTAATTTGTAAAGTAGGAAACAAGATAGAAAGTTTTATTACCCCTGAATCATCAACCCTACCAAGAAGCCTTGGTCCTAAACGCCTGCCTAAACAATTTGAAGAATGGATGAAACGAAAGAATGAAACCAATTGTATGTTGATACAGACATGTTAACACATTTAAAAAGGCAGAAAACATTTTTAAAAAAAATGTAGCAAACATCAATAATTTGAACAATATATAGATGTAAAAAGTGGTTTATACAAGGCAAGGGCACCTAAATGCAAAAGCAAAGACAACATCATGATGATACAACAACAGACAAACAAAAGAACATATGCAGATGCAAAGCAAGAAAATAATTGCAATACAAAGTGCGCCATCTAAACTTGGAAATACTGCTCTTTACAGAAAAAGCAATGGCAGCACATAAAGACAAAAGAACACAAGCTGAAATGAATAACTGAGCACATATTATAATGCTAGCGGGTTAGGAGTATAGATATAATTTTGTACCTCCACAATTAGAAGAGAAAGTTTGTAGAACTCAGTCAAAAATCAAAATATAAACCAATCCAATCAAAACTGTGGTAAAACAAGTATTGATAACATTTAACATCAATTCCTTTTCGCCCAAACAACAAACCCATCATTTTAAAACTATTCATTTTTCCCATCATGAGCCAACTTAGAAACAGATCTAATCAGACATACATTATAACACTAGTGTCATAGGGCAAGCTGATGCAAAGAATACTGAACAAAATTAAACATTATCAGCAAAATTAACTAGTTTCAGATCTCTCATAAAAATTGGAGCCTGAAATATGGAGAAAAAGATGCAATTGTACTCCCAATCTAATATAATTAATAAATAGATATTTCACCAACAGTGAATAATTCACAAATGCCATTGAATCGAATTAAGATCTAGGTAAATGAATCCTGATATATGTATAAATAGATACATTTAAGCAATTAACAGGTAACCATATACCAATTAATGAATAGAAAAAGAGGAGGGTTACCAAATGAAGAGCACTTGTTGACGCCTTCAAGGGTCACAAGAGCAGTGAGAATGAAGACAAAAGGTAACAAAAAAGCGAGGATGAGAATCATATCGAAAAGCGTACGGTACGAAATGTGGCAAGCTACGACCTTAATCTTCATCAAGTCAATAAACCCATTGCTGCTCGATATCGTTATACTTCTCATGCTAGGTGAGAAGTGAAGCTGCATCGTCCCCTTCCTCTACCTCCAAAACCCTAATAATTGATCCTCCACTTTCTCCCAAAATCATCTGGGATTAAGTCAGACACCTCACTCTAATTGGTCAAAACCTTAGACCCGTTCAAACGTGGACAAAGTTGTTTCTTATTAGAGCGTGGACAGAATTGACGAGATCAGGACGGATTGGGGCCTTCATGAGGTCCGGTAAAGGGAGGGAGATGGTGGCGGCGGGGCCATCGGTGGCCATGTCGATTCAAGGGTTTGAATCGAAACCAGGGGGCGAGCAGCGGCGGCGGCCATTTCTGATGGTTGTGGAGGTAATGAGTGAGAGAGAAGAGAGGCTAGGGTTTTGGGCTACAAGAGAGTGGTGTTTTATTTTAATTTCAAATTCACTTCCGCGTTTTTTTTGCTCTGTGTTTTTACATACATAACATTTTTTTAAAAAAACGTTATCTATTTAAAATTAAAAATTGGTCTTATAAATAAAAAATATTTTTTTTATATGTATCTACAACGTTTTGTTAAAAAATATTATAAAAAAAACACCACAATATTTTTTTATAAAAACGTCATCTTTTAAGTGTTGTCTTTTTATGATTTTGTACTAGTAGAATATTGTCTCGTAGACAATATCCAAACTCAAATAAAGTCCCCATTACAATTATTTTCAAATTATTTCATAAAATAGTGAGGACTACTATAGCCACCATTTTAGATCATCACTCCACTCTCCGACTAGTCCTAACTATATTCTCATTTCTTGAAGAGAATAATGAAACAAAAGGATGAGCTCAACTTGTAATAACCATAAATTTTCAAGTCACTTTATAAATAGATATATCAATTAGGAATGATAAAACAAAATTTTAATTAAATAACAAGTTTGTTATGAGAATTTTATAGGAAGTCACTCTTATGGAATAATTAAATTAGTGGACTAGCCTAAGAATGTAAACAATCAAGGGAGTTGATTAAGATGATGAATCCTAATTGAATATTCAATTTACTTGTAGGTGGCAAGTCTAATTCGGTTATGAAAGTAAATTGGTATTCTTGATTAATGGGTATGTGTAATAGTCCAAGTAGTAAGTGTTATTAGCGGGCTAGCCCAATTGGATGAATAATCAAGCCCACTAATTTTATTGGAAGTTATACCTTAATGGCATTAGTTAAATGAATTAACTTAGCTCACCATGTGAAATTAATAAATAGTAGCCCAAGTAATATAAAAATAAACTTGACTACTAATAGCCCAAACTAATTAATTGTAAGCCCAAACATTAATTAAAGAGGCCCAACCCTTGGTCCATGAAAGAAATGACATTTAATCATTATAGTAAGTATATAACACAATAAAAATAAATCTATAATGGGAGAAATGGTGGTGTATGGCCGGCCACTAAGGGACATAATGGGGAGAATTTGAAATTTTTATTAAGCTTGTCCAATATCTTGGATATAATCTTTTGAAACCAACACCCATGACAAGTGTCACCCTCCTAGCATGCCCAATACATAAGTTTAGTGACTAAGCAAACAAGTAATGATTAGGGGAGAGAGTTAGTGGGAGCATGCTTACACTTTCAATTATACACATTTCCACTAACTTCATTTCATTTGCATACTTACACTTCAAAGCTCCTTAGCTAGAGAAATAAAGAGAGAAAAAGAGAGAGAGGATTTTGACCAAGAGGAAGAAGAAGAGGGTCTTGAGCTTCATGCATGCTAAGTTTATAAACTACTTTGGGAAGATAAGGAAGATAGCAAGAAAAACTAGGTATTGATTCTCTTCATTTTTAAAGTTTGATTTCTTATTTGATGAATTTTTGATGAAACAAGAGTCTTAAGTTTGATCTTTGAAAAACTCTTCATCTATTGGAGTACGAATGTTTTATATGACGATCAAAACAATTTTGAAGTTGAATATAAGATCAAAAGAGAGATTTGTACCAAATGGATAGAGAAAGGAACATGCATGCATGCACTATGAAATTTTATGATAAATTCTTGTGATGCATGTTGGATATAGTTAATATCAAGATTAGAGTGTTATATCATGGGTTTATCAAAGGAGAATTGTGGATTTTTTATGAGTTCATGTGATTGAGATTGGGAAAAGATGTTAGATGAATTTTTAAAGTAATTTTTGTTTAACTAGTATGCTTTATCACGTACATGTTGAAATCTACAAGTGATATTTGAGGTTTTCTTTCTTGATATGATATATGCATGAGTTAAGGGCTAAACCCCTTTGGAATCACTCAAATATGTTTTAAAATGAGCGAGTTCTGAATTAAATCCCAAACTACCCAACTGTTGAGAACATGCTACTGATCAGTCACTTGTGGACTCTTTTAGGCAACCAAAACAAACTCTAATTTGGTGTTTGATATATGGAAAATGTAGTTTGAAAAAATACGAATCCAACGATACTAAAAGGACCCAAATCCGAGATGTAGATCTCGAGATATGAGCATTTTCGTAAAGGACCTCAAATCTGGAAAACGACTAAACTGTTATGAATGTCCTTGCGGATCAGTCCACTTTGACACTGATTTTCGGGACCTAAACAGAGCAAAATCTGATATTTGATGAATGGAAATTGGATTACGAGAAGATACGAATCCAACGCCTCCGACGAAACCAAAATCCAATTGTAGACTTCGTTCTACAAACGTTTTTCGTGAAGGACCCCAAATCTGAAAATGTTGAGCGAAAATTTGAGCGTCAATATGAAGTGTAATGAAAATGGGTTATTGTAATAAATAACTTTAAAGCCACTAATGGGCTAGTAGGGTAATTACATATAAAATGAAATGTAATTAATTACTTAATTATTATTTAAATGATGTTAAGTAATAATTAAAATGAGTTAGTGTTATTGGGATAACTACTTAATTAAGATTAAATAATAAATTGAGTTAATCAATTAAATAATAATTATTTAATTAATATTATATAATGACTAAAGTGTAATTAAGTAAGATTAAATGATAATTACTTACTTACTTTGACATGAAAGTTTATAGAATTAATTGTTTATGATTAGGATAATAAATAAAGATGAATGTTAATTAAATATCCTTTTAATAATAATACGGAATAATTAAAGAAGAATGAAGTGAATAAATCAAATAATATTTATTCAAAGATGAGGGAGTTATTAATTATTATTTAAAGACAAATAATAATTTAATTGTCCATTACTTAATTAACTGAGGAGTAATAATTGGTTAATAGTAAGTAATAACTAAAGGTAAATGGTTAATTACTATTTAACTTATAGTAATCGAAGGAAGAAGGGGTTAACAATTTAATGAAATTAAAATAACTCCTTAATTAAACGATGATGATAAATTGCTTAAAGATCTAATATGTGTTTATCACTTAAGGAAAGCCTTATTAAATTATTAAATCGTTAACCTAATATCAATTAAATGTCTTATAGGATTAATGATAGTACATTAGATGCATGTACTCTGTGAATGTATTATTGGTTAGATAATACTACGAGTAGGCGTATTGATGAACAAATATACGCAGTACTATTTGACAGATCTACCTGATCAATGATAGGTCATTCAAAGATTGTTAATTAAAGCTAGAAAGTTGTAGCTCACTGAACAGGAAAGTTTTCTAACTCAAACTCGACTTATTATTGTTCAAGTATGCTGGTTGATAAATATTATTGATTTTTCTACATCCTGATGAATTATTGTGAATTGTACTTGGTGAAAATTGAATTCCTATTCTATTATATGTTGAACTGCTTATGAGATAGATCTATACTAGTTGTGTCAGCTAGATCAAGCATGTTTAAAGTTTTTTAATTCAAATTCGTTATGAGATGGATCTATGCTAGTTGTGTCAGCTAGATCAAGTATGTTTAACATTGCTTATGAGATGGATCTATGCTAGTTGTGTTAGCTAGATCAAGCATGTTTAAAATTTGTTAAATCAAATTTGTTTTAAAGAGTTATGCCTATTCAATTGATTTGATAAGGACTTTTGACTGAGAAAGGAATGTTATTGAGGCATCATATTGGAAACCATTGTTGCTGTCTAGTAAGTGTTTATGCATATTACACCGGGTATGAAAGGCTGATCCCCTTGACTACCAAACCGTAAAGGACCAGTTTGAATAATGACACCCTTTGCAAATGTTCATGGTCACATTGGATCACTCAGTATCTATGGTTCATGGTCATGGAAGACCACTCTGAACCTATTATTCAATATTCGAAGAGTCAAAACGGATGTAAAACAAATTCGTAGTGAATGAATTTGCTTAATATGTTAAAACATGAAAATAGAATATGAACATGAGTTTTGGGTTACGATTTAGTTTGGTTAATTTTTTTTGTAAATTGTTATAATTCTAGTATGTTGTATTTCTATGAATTATGAATCCATAGAGTCGAAAATCAACTAATTCTAACCTAAAATGAAGAAGTTATGAAGATTTGAATTATGTACATTGCAAAATCTGTAATCTGGGTGAAGCAAGTCTTGGTATATATTCAAGGCCGCTAGATGGCGCAAGCGTCTTTGGAATGGTGAAGGAAATTGGCGCGCCCGCGCCCATAGTGTGTCAAGTGTGACTGTTTTGACCTGTTTTGGTAAAACGACCATAACGTTTTTATACGGACTTCAATTGAGGTGATTTAAAATGATCCGGAACGAGGATGAATAGACCTACAACTTTTGTTCTTTAAGTTTTTCAATTTGAGGTTGTTAGAAGGGGTCAAAATGTCCATCTTTGGGACTGTTGTGTTTTAAGAGGCAATCAGAGGGTGTCGGGTATGCACGTATGTAAGTGTAGTGCTTCTGACGATAAAAGATGTTGTTCTAAGTTATAAAACATGAATGTTAGTAAATATAATGATGCTTAACATTGATAAATGATGTATTAGATAAGTTGTATAAGTATACTAAGCATACACAACAGAGACAAATCGGGCGTGTGACGAATAAACGTCGAAATGTTGTGACAAGTGTTAATGAACGTAAAAAGTGTTTTAAGTCAAATGAAATGAATATTATAAGATATTAAATGAGGTTAATATAAAACCAATAATGATTTCTAGCAAGACTTAAACACTTGAATGAACTTCGAGTATGAAATATAGTGAGATGTAAGTCGACAGTTAACACAATCAAATTGAACATTGTGTATTGATAATAGGAAGGGTTATGAGATATAGAGTAAAGTTTAAATTACAACTACTATGCATTTCTATATGACTAATAGTTGATGTGTGTCGACGTCGGGATTTTTTAGTGTCCCTTTTCGTTACTTGTTCTTTAGTGTTCTCATGTTAATGTGAGATTTGTTTGAAAAAAACAAGTGAAAAAGGTTCAACATGTATAATGTCGACGATTTGACTTTAAGAGTCGCCAGTTGGTGTATTTAACTGGTTGCACTAACGCAACTAAAAAGGTTTGCACATTGACCCAGTGATGATATGACATCGCTAAGCAGTCTGTGAAACCGAGATTCATTGAGTTCTGGGGCTTTATTATGCGGAGGGAAGGTGTTAGACACCCCCTGACATCCGTGTTGCCACGGTGACCGCCACTTTTCAAAGAAACTATTATATGAATGTGTGTGTGTGGATCAATGTGCAATTATTTGGAAGTATTGCTATGCCTCATTCGCACCTATATACAAAGGGTTTGAATTTATAGAAAAATTCAGCTTTTTAACCAGATATATCAATGAAGTTTTGTAAAAAGAGGTTTTTCAAACCACATGCTCAATAGTAATTGAGGCCTTTGATACTTCCATTTTATTATTAAATGTTCGGCTTGTTTGCTTTTATTTTTGAGATGCGAGACATCTTCGAGAAAATAATATACAGGAGTGCCAAACTCTTCATGGGCATGACAGCCATCCAAGGAAATTTAGACATCAGAATAATGTACAAGTCGCACATACAATTTGAAAAATATCCATCATGGGAATCTGAATCTAGATTGATGAATCGAATCTGTGATCACATGATTCCTAGGCTCACATGATACCGCATAATTTGTATGGAAAGCGATAGCGATTATATATATAAAAGTGTAAATATATATATATCTGAGACATTATCAACCACCACGAAGCAACTCCATGGGGGATCGGAAATGTAAATATATAAAAGCGGTAAATATATATATATGGACATGATCAACCACCACGTAAGTAAACCTGTGGGACGAAATGTAAATAAAGTCAAAAGCGATCAACCGCCATTAAGTAAACTCAGTGCAGATTTGAAATGTAAATATATATATATATATATATATATATAAGCAGTAAACGCACCGGATGTAAATCCAGGCTCATCGGATATGTCCGACAACAATTATATATATAAGTATATATATATATATATATATAAGCGTGTAAATACCGGATATAAAATCTAGGCTCATCAGGATATATTCGACAACAGTTATATATATAGTATATATATATAAAAGTAAAAAACGCTCTAGACATAAGTTCAGGCTCATGTATGAAGAGTCGACCACAATTTATATATATATATATATATATATATATATATATATATATATATATATATATATATATATATATATATATATATATATATATATAAAGAAAGGAAACGCTTCTAGACATAAGTCTAGGCTCAATCAAGGCATAACTCGATAATGTTAGTCCATATATAAAATATATACATATATATACGTATGTAATGAAAACCACGGATTGAATCAAGTCCGGGCAAACACACACAACACAACTCTCAATGTGTATAACAGTGTGTGCTAATATGAAAAGAAAGGCTTTATAGAATGTAAGAAGGCTTACAGTGGGCTGCCAATGTAGACTTTTATGACTCTATGTGGATAAATACTCAGCTCTCGGCGGATAAAAGTATAGCTATATGTGAGCTAACAGATGTTTAAACTGAGAAAACACTCAATATGGGTGTGTACAGAGTAAATTGGACAGGGCTTCCTCGCCTTTTTTCTTTCTTCTCTCTCTTCCAAATGGCAGACCCCAAGGTCTATATTTATAGATCGATGGTCAGCAGTGTACTGCAGTAGTCAAGATTACACTTCTACTTGGTGGTCGAGGTGTCCACGGGCTTCAGCGGTCCTCCGCTATCTCAAGTACATGCACTCGTGCACTATAATATTCGCTCGAACTTGCAGAACTTCAATCCGAGCATCCGAACGAGGTATATGTGACCTTCTTCAGACCGCTTGTGTCAAGAGTTATGCAATGACATGGATTTGAGGTTATACGAAGTCAGGAAGAGGGGACCATGCCCATAGTCTTCAAGCTTCAAATTCTATCCAGTGTACTGCCACGCGTAATAGTAACTCGGGATTGTAACTCCTCGATTCTTGTGGTATATTATTGTATGTATGTATGTATGAAGTGTTGAGACGACACGCAGGTGTTGATGTGGCAAGATGACGTTTGAATATTTGCCGGGGTTATCGCCGGTTTGAGTTAAAAGCAGACGTTGCTCAGGGATATATCTGAGATTGGACTGCTGTAAATGTTTGAATGCCGCAAGGTCATCTTGTGAGTGTGCTTGTCTACCCGTTGTTAGCTCCGGGTCTGAGGGATGAGTGCCTCGGTAGGAGGTTTGAGCTTTAAGCTGATAGGATGTGTTTGAAACAAGCCTTTCCGGAGTTATCGTCAGAACTGCAACAACACTCCTTGGGGTTATCGCCAAGGACGAAACTCGAGGTTATCTTCGTGGGTGAAAATGATCCTTCCGGTGTGTGTTCTGGGGTTTGGAAATGATGTTCCCGATGTGTGTCCCGGGTTTTGAACTTGACCTTCCGGTAGTATCCGGAATGGATGTAAGCTGTCTTCCAGAGTTATCACCAAAAGACGAATCTGCCCTCCTGCAATGTTAGTAACAGGTGTGCAGAAAATTTCGAGTGTCTACAGATGCCCCTCTTTATCATATTCATGCAATACAAGGCATTGATAGGATAAAGAATCCTAGACACTTGAAATGCAAGTAAAGTAAACATGATGTTATGTGCAGCAACATGATGCAAATGTATGATGCATGATTGTCAGGTAATCCTGTTGGGATGACAATCACTGATAGCTTGGACATGCGATCCAAGTCTTCAAGGATGTTGACGTTGGGGCTATCACCAAAGTCTCAAATCCTAGACACTGGCTTATATTCCATAGAGGTGCCTCTTGTGTGCAAGAGATCTGTGGGGATAAAGCTTTGTCTTTTTGAGGATGTGTATAACATATTTCCTCATTCTGTCGGAGTTAATGCCAATGAATTGTTGTTGTCGGGGTTGCCTCGACCTTCACGATGTGTATCACCGGATAGATCCCTGCTGGGTGCATTGTCGAGGTTGCTTGACCTTCCTTGATCGATGTATGTGTCAATGGTCGCACTGCGTTGTAAACCCCTGCCGGGGATACGTGGATAAGTTGCTTCAATGGGTTTACTTGCCATCGGCTGAAATGATGTCAAGGCTACTTGACCCTCATTGATGTGTGTATCAATGGTTGAGAATGCGCTGTAACCCTCGCCGGGGATACGTAGATGCTTGAAATATGTGCGTTGTGACCCCCACCGAGGATACTTCATCAGTTTATAACTTCGACATTGTAACCCCCGCCGGAGAGGTTTATCATTTCGTGGTTTTGGCGTTGTAACCCCCGCCGGGGAGGTTTAACATTTCGGGTTTTGGCGTTGTAACCCCCCGCCGGGGAGGTTTAGGGATGTGACCCTGCAATGACGGCATCGGGCCTTTATGGGATATTGCCGAGCATGATTTGTAAAAGTTGAGCTCATCGGTATAGTATACCCTGCATTCAGGTGAATACCAATGAGATGACGGGAGTTCAATTCTGACTCATACAAAACCAGGATTTCAGACTATTCCGCTCAATCGCGTAGCATTTTTGTTCCTGATTTGGCCTTTTCAGCTTATGAGACCTCCTTTGCAACTCTAATTGGAGAAAGCCGGAGGTGTGGGACCCATGTAGGAGTGCCGCAGATAGAGACTGCTAAAGAATTGCAAGCAGTGGACTCTGCTACCAACCGCGGGCTATATAAAGCCCAAAGGTTGCTTTCATAAGTCATTTTCAAGTTCATACTGCGAAGGAAATCGAGAGCTCTTCTTCAAATCATTGAAGTTCGGCATCTTTCTCGCATATTCTACCACCTGTACAAGGCGTTCTTCATTCATCCGGTAACATATGCATGTATTTTTTTCCAATTTCTATACGTTGGAAAATGACTTATCACATGAAATTCATTTAGACACATAGTAGTGAATATGCATGCTGATATGACTTGATAAAAAATATTCAACATAGCAAATGTTAGTATTAAACCATGCTGAACATAATGATGTGAAAAAATTTGACTTTTTAAAACAGTCAAATTGGCACCTTTTACTATCATTTCTTATCCTATCTGAGGACAAATGAGTAAAGGTAGAAAAGTAAAATAATCCTGGTAATTAGACTACACTTACGAATTTTTTATTATGATGTGATAATGCATGTAGGATGTATATGACTGTGTATAGGTGTGCTACGGAATGGCCACCTAGTCATGCCTATGTGCATGTGGATAGTCCCATTTACAAAGGGGGCTATGGAATTTTTTTTTCAAAATGTAGGAATTGAGTAGCCATGCATTTTTAACTCTACTGTAGACGTATGTTAAAACAATGCATGCATGCATGTAATGCATAAAATGCATTTTGAAAAGCTCCAGGTAAGAATTTTTTCCACACCCTTTCTGAGGTGATTTGGAGACTTGTTGTCCAGATATTATGGATCCGGATCAGCCGAGTAGTTCCCGTAGGATCACTTCAGGTGTACGGAGGAATGCTTCTGAAGAGCCTCAGCGCCGGTCTATCAGATAGCCTCGTCGTCTAGTGGAGGCGGTGATACGTCCTATCCGGGTTGAAGTGCCGAATGTCGAGGACGAGGAGGAGGATGTACCAATTGAGGTTCCTGCTCCTGTTGTACGTGTTCCCCGTAGGAAATTGCCAGGTATTCAAGTGGAGAAGCCAGATCTTCTGGGTGACTTGAGTAGGCATCCTTCAGCATACCTGCACGCAAATGAGGTATGAAGTTAGATCTTTAATCTTCCTTATTTCCTATTAATGAGGAGTCAAGGATTCTGATGTTGATCTGCATTTGATGTAGGTTCCCGGCTTCACACAACCTCGAGGGAACTGGTTTAGCATCCATTCTATGTATCAGGCTTTGCAAGATGACTACAAAGCGATTGTATATGGCTGGGGATTTGGGACGTTCTTCTCCATTCTTCCCTGTCGCTGTCTCTGGGGTTACCTCAGGGTATTGTCTGAGCGGTGGTTTCACCAGACTCAGTCACTCCATTTGTTGGACTGTGAGGTGATGATGACGCCGATGGATTGGCGGTTTACCATAGGTATGGAGTTTGGAGGGGATCCAATGCCTTGCATGGTGGATACTACCCCTACTGCCGTCAGATCTTTGTTGGGAGTTCCGGCGGAGGCGTTCAAGGGCAGGAATATTCTTACAGGTCCTTTGAGCGTAGATGCTATGAGCGGGTTGTTGAGTGAGCCCATACCCGATGATGTGAGAGTCAGGGATCGCATTCTTCGGCGATTGTTCCCGATGGTTAGGATTCTACCCTTTTCTGCTGGTGAGTATTTCTCTTGTCTTTTCCCATATATAGGTTAAGAGTGTTGACTGACAGCAGATGTTGCCTTTATGTTGGTAGTTTTTGGCCTATGAGAGGCTTCCATGTTTGTTTCATGTGAGCGTGTTAGGTTTAGACACCTATCCACGAGGACGGAGATGGCATCATTCCATACTGGCAGAGGTCCCTGTTGCTGAGGGTTTCACCCATAGTCGCCTACAGCTGGAGTTGTTGACAGCGGATGTCATCACATAGGTTCCCTACTCTGGGGAGCATTTGGGAGTTAGATTTGAGGATGGGTACCCGACTGGAATTGAGTACGTCATTTCCACCCACAGGATTCCTTTCTTCACAGATGGAGGATGGGAGCTCTATTTAGGAGAGCGTGCTATCAGGAGCACTACAGGAGAGATTCACATGCCGATCTTGCCTCTTGCTAGGCGTTATTGGCCTGTTTCGCAGTCACCCGTCATTAACATCCCATTGTTGGGGATTGACGGTTAAACTTTGTCAGAGGGCTCCTGGACTCAGGAGATGTTCCAAAGATTGGTGGACCCTCGCACTACCATTGGAGCTCGTAATTACCGTACACACGGTTTATGGGGATATGGTTCCAGGATCCGTGATGATGACGGATTAGCTAGCCTGTGTTAGAGATCTGACTTATGTGTGCAGATTTGATGATTGACCTGCGGTGGACCTAGGACACATCTTTTCATTCGGCATTTGGGCAGAGATCCTTCAGAGGTAGATACTTTTGATCCTTCCAACTCTGGCGCTAGCCCCTCAGGTGACCCATATGGCTTTGCCGGTGAAGATCCTCCATTTTATCGGCCTAACATCCCTGTAGATAGAGATCCAGTGACTCAGGAGGAGTTACAGCAAGTGGATAGGATCGATGATGTAGACATCGACACCATTGACTTTTTCTGATGTATTTCTCATTATCTCTTTTGATAGGCCTCTGTTAGCTGCTGGGTAGCTTCACCCCATTCTCGCTATATCTTTTGATAGGCCTCTGTTGGATGTTGGGTAGCTTCGCCCCATTTCCCTATATTTTAGCTGTACAGAGATGTATTAGATGATGATATACTTAGGAATGTATGTACAGTTTTCCATTCCCTATATCATATTGTCATCTATTGTATCATGCATGTTATTATGTTATGCATATGTATGTATGTCCAGAGATATTCAGCATTGACCCCTGAATGGTCTTATGACATGGCCCGTACATATGTCTTCTTCGACAGTTAGCCGCATTGATCATACCCCACCATTTTTGGTGGTATCTGGTATGTGCTCATGGTATGATAGTATATCACCATCAGACATGGTGATCGTAGATGATTTGTTACAGCATACTATGACCCTGTTGATGTTTCAGGTTCCCATAGGATTTGTAGAGGGTATGCTAAAGCACTGGGTATCGGACAGACAGGTTTTCCGATTTGGGACCCAGGAGTTGACTCCTACTTTGGAGGAGTATGCACGGTTGACAATGCTGCCGCTGGACAGACCTTGCGTACATATGGCTATCGGAGATATGAGCAGACAGTTCATAACCCTCACCGGATTGAGACGTAGAGTGGTACATGACGAGATTACATCCGGCCACGTGATATCCCAGCATTTTTTGTTTGACAAATTTGGCTCTGAGGATAGTTATACAAGGCATTTCAGGGATTTCACCACACCGTAGGATCATTGGCGTTCAGCCAGAGTGGATGTGCTGTTATTGTGCGTATTGTCATACGTGTTCATGCCACGATATATGAATGAGCTAGATATCAGCGTCATTATGGTAGTGAGAGCTCTCAGGGAGGGTCATACCATTATACTGATGATCATTGCAGAGACCTTGAGGTCAGCTACATACTGCTGCACTTATCCAGCAGGAGTGTTTACAGGTAGCTTAGTCATGCTGTATGTGTGGTTTATGTCACACTTGAGACCGATTGGCACACTCAGACGGAAGGGGTTTTGCTTCACCCATGATATAGCCATGTCATACTCCTTTCAGCCTACGGAGTGTATAAATGATGCATCGTGGTCAGCTTTCCTGGCAGGGATTAGGGATCCGTTTGCTATATTGCCGTGTTCAGGGCTTAGCTCACCCTACAGCTTTATTACTCATGCTCCGGGCATGAATTATCTTCCTCTGGCTGGATTGAGGGGCATGATTACTTACCATCCACTGGCCGTGATGTGTTAGTTTGACTAGTTTTAGGATTTTCACCCTTATGAGGGGGTAGTGAGTCACCGCCGCTTCATTAATTTATTATCGGAAGGCAGATCCGGGTTGTATACTGTTGGGATTGGGCCGAGAGTCGTGGTGAGTTTTCTCGTCACCATCAGGGTTGTTCTGCAGAGTATTCCGCATGGATGGAGATAGAGACTGCATTGGCTGCGGTAGTATCCATAATGCAGGATGTTGATTCTGACGATGAGGAGCCTATAGAGGAGGCTGACATTCCCACCGATGACTTGGCTGCCGGGCTGCCAGCATTTGTGATGGATTCCCCCACCCCGAGTGCCACTGTTACTCAGTATTCGACCCAACATTTAGAGCAGAGCTTACATCTGATGACCTATGATAGAGATCAGGCTAGGGCCACGATGTTGACAGCTCTTGATGGAAGAGACGCTGCTCTATTAGAGAGGGATGAGGCTAGATCAGCCAGGGATGCATTGATCATGGAGCGGGATGCTGCCTTATCTACTAGGGATGTGGCCATTGCTTGATGCATACTTGGTGAGATCCCGGATGATCGTCGGTCTTGCCGACATGAGTGCTACATTGATGAGCATTATGCCACCATGCGGTTAGCCTCGATCCGCTAGCTTCGTGTAGATACCATTGGGGTGAGCTTACAAAGATTACCTCTGTCTTCAGAGAGGGATGCCATGTTAGATCTGATAGTCCGCATATATACAGATCTGTAGATAGCTTTGTATTTTCCTGCACAGACTAGCTTAGCCATTTTGTCATGTACAACACATATGCATATATCAAACAGTATTATGTATGGCAGGGAAATATATTTTGATTCACTTCCCTTTTAGTTATGCCTTGATACTTGCTTGATATTTGCCTATTTCTTCAGGGCTTTGTTGTGAGACCCCTGATTTTATGAATAAAGATTTAAATTTCTCGAAATATTTTTTTCGAATATTATGGTGTGGATTTGATATAATGTTATAGTTGTGGATAATATTTACAAATTTTGCAAAGTAAGCAAGTGGTTATATAATATTCGATTGGTCGGGAAATATTCGTTTTAACAGGGAATATTCGTAAGATGGCACAATCATTGGTGGACCCCACAACGGAAGTATTATCGTAGTAAGAAAACGATAGAATTATCTTTTATTAAAAATAACGGCAAAAGTTTTATCGTTAAAACTGTTGAACTACCTGATAGTAAAAGTACAGTAATACACGTGGTTGCATAGTAGCACACGGTATTGATTATTGATACTTACGTGAGAAGTCACTCAGTTATACTCAATTATTGCTACAGTAATTGCTGCATCATATCTCTCATATTATTGATTCGATTATTGTCACAAAGATCATCATCGCATAATATGATATATTATTAAATCAATAATTGAGGCGACAAAGTTATTCATATTATTAAATTGAAATATTTACAATGTCTAGAAGTTTCATCAAGGAGAGGTTTGGTCATCTAATTGCGCCAATAAGGAGAAATCCTTATCGAAATCCCCTCTTTCCTAGAACGACTGGGTTGTTAAATATTGTGAGTTATAATATTAATGATGAATAAGTTCGTGTTGATTAAAGATGAAATTGATAGTTCCATTGTGTTGGAATTATTAGTGTTAGTGGAAATTGACATTTATTTTGATATTAATTGATGTCTGGAAGTTATACTGACCAGTCGGGTAATTAATCGGATAAATGAGCAATTAATTGAAATTAATTCATATGATTATAACTATTTGTTCACATGTGTGTACTATTGATTCACATTCTTGTACTATTAGGGGAGTTAGTGCAAGATTGATAATACTTGCATGACTAAGTTAAAAATGGAGGTATAGATGGAGGTACTATACTGTAATTTGTATTTTCACATGATTATAACTATTGATTCACATGATTGAACTATTGATTCACATTATTTACTATTAGAGGAGGTGGTGCAAGTTTGATAATACTTGCAGGACTAAATTAATAATGAAGAAAAAGAGGAAGGTATTATACTGTAATATTTCGAGCCCCAAAACATGCAATTATCGAAACTATATTTTCCTATAAATAGAAGCTCATTCTTCTTTCATTTCTCACCAATTCACTAAAGCTTTAGAGCAATTATTATAGAGAGAAATTATAGAGAGAAAGAAGAAGAGAAGCCTGCTACCACACTATTCCAATATCTAGTTTCTTCTAAGGTAAGGGGTATTATTTCTTTCGTATTCATGAAGAGAGCTTCTATTATTCCATTCTTTATTATTATGTTGGAATAACCTGTCTATGCGAAGTACCGCATACATGGTGAAATTCTTCTATTATCCCATTCTTTATTATTCTGTTGGAACATCCCGTCTGTGCAGATTACGTATGACCTGGTTCCATTCTTTATTATTCTGTTGGAATATCCTGTTTGTGCGGATTACGCATGACCTGGTTCCATTCTTTATTATTTTGTTAGGAATTACCTGTCTGTGCGGTCTATCGCATGCCTGGTGAATTCTTCTGTTATTCCATTCTTTATTATTCTGTTGAAATGATTTGTCTACGTGGATTACCGCATGGCGGGCAAAAATCCATTTGCAGTTTCATTTATTATATTATACTCAGTTGGTTAAAGTTTTGGCTTCTATACTCCATGAAATTAGTAGAATATCCTGGATATTTGCGCTTCATCAAGTATCTTTTCATGGAAATATTCTTCTGAGCATTCTTGAATTTTACTCCACAAAACAGTATCATGTTGACAATTTGGACGTTATTGATTTCGGGATAAATTAACTTATAAATCTTTAAAATTTATTCTTGAACTTGTTTTATTAAATTATTATGTCATTGTCATCATCTTCATGCTTATATTGTGATGAAAGTCATCTTGGCTTACGTGCATAGATGGACTCGGTATGATTATAACCAGGGATCATTCGGTATAATCAAGACCTGTAATATTATAAATGATGTGGTAAAAGTCCTCAGTGGCCTGTAGACCATTGATGGACAGTTTTAGGTATGATTATGACTAGGGATTATTCGGTATAGTCATGACCATTGATAATTTAATAAATATCCTTGGCCCGTAGTGCAGGGATGATTCGATGATGTGGTTTATTTATTAAGCTGAGTCTTAGCGATAAAAATTGATGAAAACATTTTAAATCATAGAAGATAGTAGATATCATGCTCTACTTGACTCTTCTAATGGATTGCTTATTCCGCTGCAGTTAAACTTGATGTCTATTGTATTTTATCAGTTTAACATTGTTAAAGGCTAATGATAATTTATCCTGCATTATCTTAGTCATAATATTTCTTACTGGGCTAGTTGAGCTCACCCTTTTGCTTTCATTGTTCTCTTCAGGAAATGAGAACGTAGCCGGGACTAGTCGGGGAACGGAGTGATGGCCCGAGATGGTGTTATAGTAGTCCTCACTATTCTATAAAATAGTGTGACAATAAATGTAATGAGGACTCTATTTGAGAGTGGATATTGTCTAGATGACAATATTCTTGTTAAAACTCTCAGCTATATTTTGTCGTATTTTACACGACTGTTGTATAATTAAGTTGTATTTGAATTTTGTACCATGTATTTGGCGACTCAAGATGGGTGATGTATACCTGTGTTGGGGGCGTCACACTTGTGATCTTGATGCATTTTGAAATTATTCTTGATAGGTGAACATTGAGACGTCGCAAGATCTCTCAGAATGGATTCTTGATCTATATGTATCCCTACCATCTTTGGTGTCTTGGGACTGGTATCTGTATGAAATATGGAGAGGAGGATGGTTTTTCCTCTCTAAGATTGACCGTACCACAGATGGTCGCTAGTACTTCTATTTGTGAGAAGCCTAGTTAATTCCATCTCTTATGGGTTGGTATTTCTCTTTGAGGCATGATCGCAACTTAGATGGTCACCGAATCTTCTATTTGTGAGAAGAGGTTGGGTAATTCAATCCCTTTGATATGAAACCGATGAAATGTGGTGAATTGAAGGTTGATCCCAATACCGTGTGACAAGTACTTTTATTCTGGTAGGGGTTAGACTGAACCACAAATGGCTGCCTACGTACTCCTATTGAAGAGGAGATCAAGTCTGCGTAGTTCGAACCTGGTGTAAGAGGTTCAACGCTGAATGTGAAAGGCAGAAGCTTTATTGGTGAAGAAGGGTGTAGAAGTATTTTTGTTGTTTTTGTTTTTGTAGAGGAAGGGCATAAATGTTTTTGTTGTTTTTTATTTTTATCGCGACCGGGCCATATAGAATATGGTTGCCTACATTACCCGGGTATCGGGAGATCGGTCGACGTAGTTCACCCTCGTGACGAATAATCGTGACCAAAGAAAAGTGTGAATCCCATGTGTAGGCTATATACTGCGGGGAGAAGAAAGTTTGATCCCATAATGGGGATAAACTGTAGGTGTGGAAAAAGTTTGATCCCGTCTTCAGGACAAACTGCAAGCGTAGAAAAGTTTAATCCCGTCTTGGGATAAAGCTGTAGTGTGAAAGGTTCAATCCGTCTTCAGGATAACCGAAATTGTATGCAAGATTTGAAATGAGGTGAAACCAGGCTGCTGGTTTGAAGTGTATGTTTCCCTAAGGGGCAGAAGAGTTTGTAAAAAGGAGAGGGTTCAAAACCGGAATGACTGGTAATTTGATGATCAAAACCAGGATGTTTATTTGATGGTAACTTCAGACATAGTACCGTTTCATGGTGTCCAAGTTGATAAGCTGTGGAAATTCATCGCCATCTATTTCCTGCAATCTAAGAGCACCTCCTATCAATACCTCCTTGACAATAAATGGGCCTTCCCAGTTAGGAGCGAATTTTCCCTTAGATTGATCTTGGTTGTCAATGATCTTCTTTAAAACCAAGTCATGTTGTTTGAACTGCTGTAGTCAGACTTTTCTGTTGTAGGATCGTGCAATCCTTTGCTGATATAACTGACCATGGAAGATAGCCGCGGTTCGCCTTTCGCTATTAGAGACAATTGGTGATACCTGTCTTGTACTCATTGATCTTCATCTAACTGAGCATCCATCAACACTCTGAGGGATTCCATTTCCACCTCTATGGGGAACACTACTTCCATCCCATAGGATAATGAGTAGGGGGTTTCCCCAGTGGAAGTACGCATGGAAGTTCTGTAGGCTAATAAAGTCAGAGGCAAGAGGTCAGGCCATCCTTTGTGATTGGCGGACATTTTCTGCATGATCTCTTTGATGTTTTTATTAGCCGCTTCAACAACACCATTCATCCTTGGACGGTAGATGACGGAGTTATGGTGTTTGATGTGGAATTTTCTGCATAACTCCTCCATCATTTTGTTGTTGAGGTTTTTAGCATTGTCTGACATAATGACCTCTGGTTGTCCCTATCGACAGGCGACATTGTTTCTGATGAAAGCAATGATGACTTATTTAGTAACCCTGGGGAAGGATGTTGCTTCTACCCATTTGGTGAAGTAGTCAATCATGGTGAATATGAATCGATGTCCATTACTGGCTTTGGGCTCGATGGGCCCGATCACGTCCATTCCCCACATTGAGAAGGGCCATGGCGAACTCATATTGTGGAGTTCCCTTGGAGGGGCGTGGATAACATTCCCATGAATCTGACATTGATAGCACCTCTTGACGTGATCATCACAGTCAGCTTTGAGTGTAAGCCAATAATGCCCTGTTCTAAGGATCTTCTTGATAAGTAGGGGTCCGCTCATGTGAGGGCCACATACTCTACCATGGATCTCATCCATGAGTCTCTGAGTTTGGACTTTATCCATACATCTGAGGAGACCTATTCCTGTATCTCTTTTATAGAGTGCATCTCTGCTCAGGTAGAATTTCATAGCAAGTCGATGGATCCGCCTCTTCTCAGTTGGGCTCGCCTCAGCGGGTGTAGATCCGTCTCGTAGATACTTCTTGATGTGCTGATACCAAGGGTTGTGGATGGGAGGTAGTTCATCCGATAATTCTCCAACATAGTTCCCATAGACTGGGGCTTTTTGTATTGCAATTGTAATACTTAGCGTGTTTTCCTTGTCAAGTATGTGAACCAAGGAGGCCAACGTTGCTAATGCATCCGTAAAATCATTCCTATTATGAGGAATGTGTAGAAAGGAGATTTCTTCGAACTCCAAAGCCATCTGTAGAAGTTGCCGATGGTAAGGCAACAAATGTAATTCTTTGGTTTGATAGATTCCCGTGGATTGTCTCGATTACCAATTCGAGAATCCCCAAAGGCGATTAATGCTTTGATGCCCATTAAGCGGGCAAGTTTTAGCCCCATGATCTGACCTTCATACTCACGGTGTGTTGTTGGTCTTTGATAAATCGCAATTTGACTGGCGACGGATATCGCTCTGCATCTCGGATATTAGAAGCGCTCCGCTTGAGCCTTATGTGTTAATGGCTCCATCAAAATACATTTTCCATATACGACATGTATCGTACTGATGTTGTTGTTGAATTGTCATTACCCCTTCATCGGGGAAGTATGTTTCCAAGGGTTTGTAGTCCCCTGCAGGTGCGACGACCAGTTGATCCGTAATTCCTTGACCTTTGACAGACTTCTGCATCATGTAGACGATGTCTAAGAGCCATCATAGCTCGCTGATAGGTTTCCCCGACATTGATGAGGCCGAATGACAACCGTCTGTAGCAAAACGTTCCCCAAGGCGTGATGAAAGCAGTTTTCTCACGGTCCTCCTCAACGACCATAATTTGATGGTACCCCGCAAAGCAATCAGCAAAGGAGTACATGTCGTATTGAGTAGTGTTGTCAATAAGAATGTGGATAAAGGGCACGGGAAAGCTATCTTTAAGGCAAGCTTTGTTCAAATCCCGATAATCCACGCAGACTCGCACCTTTCCTCCTGGTTTAGGCACAAGAACAATGTTGGATATCCATTCCGGATATGTAGACACCATGATAATGCCAGCTTGAAATTGTTTCACAATTTCTTCTTTAACTTTTAAACTCCACTCGGGTTTCAATCGCCTGAGTTTTTGCCTAACTGGCTTGAATCCTTATTTGATGGGAAGGTGATGAAGAACAATGTCAGTGGATAAACCCACCATGTCTTTATTAGACCATGTAAACACATCCTGGAATTGGGTTAATAGTGTAACCATGTCATTCCGTTGGTTTGGGGTAAGGTCTGAACCAATTTGGATTAGCTTAGGGTTTTCTAAGGTTTCAATATTAAAAGAAGTTGTTTGGTCAAGGTTGGGTTTGGGTTTGTCTGCGACCCATTCCTTAATCTCTTGAGGTGTCTCAATGTCCTCTTGTATATCCATCAAGTCTGAGTCTAACTTTGCATCAAAGGCACCTCATAAGCAAGTACATGCACATCTAAATTCAGAGTCCTAAAATATAATATGCTTTCACTTAATATATGCAACTGTTTGATCATACAAAGTGTTAGCATGTACTTGATAAAATAACTGTTAGTACTATAAAGAAAAGCAAGTAATTAAAGTTATCTACAGGGCAGAGGGATTTTCTGCCCATTTTACCCTCATCGACCAATGCATGGAGTACTGCTCTAATTATCGAGGGCAAAGTCCTGATGGACTGTAGTGATGGAAGGATCGTTATTGTCCTCCTTCTCCCGAATGATAACCATGACATCTGGGAAATCATCATCTGGGGTGTATCTGTTTGTATGTTCATCATGAACAATGACACGTATACCTGCCATTATCAAGGCAATGTCATGTTTACATTTTCGTTCATTTTCTTCCACTTCGGGATCAGGAATTAGCGCCTCTTTTCCTTTGATTGGCACTGGCTTAGGAAACAGCATGGCCGTAACATGGGTTGGCACCTTTACTAGAGATTGTATCAACTCATGAGGTAAAGGTAAAGAAAATCGCCGTGAGGCGGAAGCTTGAGGAACCGGCTTATGTTTATGAAGATTCCTGCAGCTGGAACTGGCAGAATAGCCTAGTTCAGTTGTTCCAATTTGACTGGACACTTGAATAGGGTGCTTAATACCCTGTTTGTCTTTACCAAGCCCTTGTCCAGGTTGATGACCCAATGACATCATTTCTTGAGTGGCCGACATAACCTCGGCAGAAATCTTGGGTACGGGAAGTGGCGTTCCAATAGAATGGTACTGTGTGGTACCCACTTCCAGAGTATAAAAACTGGTCGGCTTAACTTCAAAGTTAAAACTGATGATTGGCAGATCTCCTTGTTCAGGATAATCCGGCTCAGCATTAACAGTGACTAGACTGTTGTTGACAATGTATTTGAGTTATTGATGTAATGTGGAGGGAACGGCTCCAGCCATGTGTATCCATGGTCTCCCCAATAGAAGGTTGTATCCTGAATCTATCTTAAGGACGTGGAAGGATACATTAAATGTATTTGGACCAACCTCAATTGGCAATTCAATCTTTCCGACGACATTTCATCGGGATCCATCAAAAGCTCTGATAACCGTATGGCTGCTTTG
This sequence comes from Panax ginseng, assembly GCA_020205605.1. NCBI lineage: Eukaryota > Viridiplantae > Streptophyta > Magnoliopsida > Apiales > Araliaceae > Panax > Panax ginseng. The sequence continues at coordinate 59,959,500 of CM035134.1, read as the reverse complement.
GATCCGCTTGAGATTGACATTCATCTTCACCAAGGTGGCATAAGGACAGATATTTAGAGATGAGCCTCTATCTATCAAAACTCCAGCTAGCATGTACCCGAAAGATAAAACTGCAATGTGCAATGGCTTGCAATGACCAGTCCCTTCGGGTGGTATATCATCATCAGTGAAGGATATCACATTGTTGTTGAAAATGTGATCAACCAAATGTCAAAAATTTTCCACATCCACTGATTTTGGCAAGTAGGCTTCCAAAACCTTCAATAAGATCTTCCGATGATCTTCGAAAGAGAAAACCAAGTCCAGTATAGATATCTGGTGTGGAGCTTCTCGTAAGCTTAAAACCAAATTGGCTTCATTGTGGACCATAGTGCGGAGTAATTTTTCAATCTTCTCCATGGGAATCTTCCCCTTTGCTTCACAAATAGGTTTCATAACCCGTTGAGGAAGATATAGTGGATTTTCCTTCGACACTGTAGCAGTAGTATGAGACGTGGATCCTTCAGCTTCTCCATAATTCCATGGAAATTTGTGTACGCTGACAACAGGATGTTGTAGTCTGAAGGGTAAAGAAATTGGCTCTTGTGCGGCCACTTTCAATGGATTGTCAGCTCCTTTGAGTTGAATTGGTTGTATGGGAAATACTTTGACAGTCTCATCATCCACTTCAGATATAACTGCTACTGATCCCTTCTATTTGGTAGGACATGCATTCCCACTCTTGAGTTGCACATTGTAATCATCTGCTAGTTGCAGGACATCGCTATCAATAAGATTCTGAATAAGATGGTGGAGTGCTCAGCATTCTTCTGTGTTGTGATCGCGAGAGTGTGAATGATATTGACACACTTCATCAGAATTGAACCATCCTGAGCGGGGATTGATTGGAGGCAGAAGGAAGGTAATTCTTCCTTCGTTGATCAACATTTGCAGTATCTCCTCCATAGATTGGCGTAGATATGTAAATTCTCTCTGATTGGCAAAATCCCGACGGGCTTTAGCATTTGCTCTCTTTGCAACCTTATCCTCCATAGCTTCTCTTTCTGAAGGTGGTGATGGAGCATTCATAACAAATGAAAGGAGATAGGCATGCTCCTGCCTAATTAATTGACGTGTGATTTGATGCTGGTGGGTCACCAGTTCTGCCAATTGCTCAATTTGTTTGCAAAGAGCTTTCATCTTTCGTTCCATAGTAAACTGGAACTTTGCATAATCCCATTTGTCAACACCATCTTTGATGATCGGGGATGATTCATTGTTGAAACTGGAACTCTGTCCAGTGCTCCAACTGATCATGTTGACCTCTTCTTCTTTGTGTTGAGGGAGGGGATTGTCTTGCGCATGAGATTGATCTTGTTTGGTGACCACGATCTCACCATTGTCTATTAAATCTTGGATCTTCTGTTTCAAGGCCCAATAATCTCAAGTATCATGTCTAGGTGCTCCGGCATGATAAGCACACTTCCGAGTAGCATTAAAACCCCTCCTATTAGGGTTGGCTGGTGGAAGAAGATGTGTAATTTTCTTCTAAGTAGTCAGAAGAGAAAGAATATTCTCGAGCGAGTCCCCTAAGGGTGTGAACGTCCGAGGTCGCTTTGCATCTCCACCTTTAGGCAATTGAGGGTTTGAAGATTGTGCTTGAAAAGGGGAGTAATTTCTCCTCTGTATAGGCATGCTTTGATTGCCTTTTTGACCTTGTAGTATCAAGGAAACATCCTCCTTTTTCTTTTTATGGACCCTCCGTGGGTTGTTTCCATAAGATCCGGACTAGATGTGCTCAGCAACAGCTTTAAGAGCCGCTAGGTCTTGAATTTTTCCAGACGTCAATCCCATCTAAGCCATCTCTCCGTGCTTGATCATTTCAGATAATGGCTTGCCAATACCAGCTAAGGCTCTCTCATAGAAAGGCGCTTCCTGTATATCTCTGAATGTCATGACCATTTCTAATTCCGTCATGGAAGGAATAACTTGAGCAGCAAGGCGCCTCCACCTTTGAGCATACTCTCTGAAAGACTCATTAGACTGTTTCTTGACCTTGGTAATTTGGTACCGGTCAGGAGCCATCTAAGACTGAAAACTATATTGAGTGAGGAAGGCGTGAGCCAGCTCTTCCCAGCTATGGATCTTTGAGTTGTCTAATCTGGTATACCATGAACGGGCTTCTCCAGTCAGACTTTTCTAAAACAGCTGCATTATGAGCTTTTCATTTTTCGCATAAGATCCAAGTTCTCCAATGAATACCTTTAAATGGGTATAAGGATCCCCTAATCCATCATACTTTTCAAAATTAGGGGTTTTTAATTTCTCTGGATAATGAACACCAGGAAAGATGCAAAGGTCAGCATATGAAACACTTCCATGTGTTCCAATCCCTTTGAGAACACGGATAGTTTCCTCCATTTGGAGGACCTTCTTCCTGATATCACCAGTGTTTGGATCTCCTTTGAGATGGGTGTTTTTAGTGTCTTTGTTGGTCGTATCCAACTGAGGTTCTGGAATTATTTTTTCCAAACCTTGAGCTCCTCCTTGTACAGAGGATTCTGTATGTGTAGATATCTTTGTACCTTGAGTAGATTGATGCAATTCTTTCAGCAGAACAGACAAATCTGTAATTTGTTTACTTAATCCGTCAAATTCTTCTCGGGAAATAGTATTAGACTGGTTAGAAGAAGACATGATTGGTTGTAGGCTCGTGGCCTTTTTGGATTTTGAGCGGGTAACAGGCCCAATGATTTCCCTACAAAAGACTTATATAGTTTAGTCTTAGGGATAATGTAAATGTTATCATAACATGTCCATTTTAGGAATATTGTCCTGCAAAACCGAGTGTTAATTGATAACATGCATGCACAGATAATCTTCATATTTTCCATTACATAAAGATGAAAATAGAATAAAATTAAAAGTAAATGCTTTTACAAGTAATTGAAAATGGAAAGCATGAAGAGACTTTCCTCCGCGTTTGGTTTATCAGAGGTTGACCTATCTTAGGGTTACTCTCGCGGCTTTTTGGCATGAAGGTTCCCAGATCATCGCAATCTACTTGACGGGAAATTAATCTGGTCTTTCAATTGGAGCGAATCTGGCTGGTGCCTTTCCTGAGCCCTGTTGGAATTATTCTTCCTACGAGTCTAGTAATCAAACACCGACAGGATAGCCTCCTGGTGGAGGAACTACACAACATACATTCACATACAACGTGTCTCACCGTTTATGCAAAATGATGACATCTGCGAAGCACTAATATCACAGATAAGATATTTAGCAGTGCAGTAAGTAAGATGCATTAGTACACATTCATCATAAATGTAAATGCAATATTCACACACAAGCATATAACATTTTTGAAAAGCTTGTAATAGCGGCTTAAGCCCTCTTACTGGAGTCCACAAATGAGTTGCCACCTATCGACGTCGGGATTTTTTAGTGTCCCTTTTTGTTACTTGTTCTTTGGTGTTCTCATGTTAATGTGAGATTTGTTTGAAAAAAACAAGTGAAAAAGGTCCGACATGTATAATGTCGACGATTTGACTTTAAGAGTCGCCAGTTGGTGTATTTAACTGGTTGCACCAACGCAACCGAAAAGGTTTGCACATTGACCCAGTGATATGACACTGCTAAATGGGTCTGTGAAACCGAGATTCACTTGAGTTCGGGGGCTTGATTATGCGGAGGGAAAGTGTTAGGCACCCCCCAACATCCGTGTTGCCACGGTGACCGCCACTTTTCAAAGAAACTATTATATGAATGTGTGTGTGTGTGGATCAATGTGCAATTATTTAGAAGTAGTGATATGCCTCGTTCGCACCTATATACAAAGGGTTTGAATTTATAGAAAAATTCAGTTTAACAAGATATATCAATGAAGTTTTGTAAAAAAGTGGTTTTTCAAACCCTGTGCTCAATAGTAATTGAGGCCTTTGATACTTCCATTTTATTATTAAATGTTCGTCTTGTTTGCTTTTATTTTTGAGATGCGAGGCATCTTCGAGAAAATAATATACAGGAGTGCCAAACTCCTAATGGGCATGACAGCCATCCAAAGAAATTCAGATACTGTAAATAATGTTCAAGCTGCTTACAGCTGAAAAATGTCCATCATAGGAACCGAATCTAGATTCAGTAGACTGAATCTGTGATCACATGATTCTTAGGCTCACATGATACTGCAATTTGTATGGAAAGTTCCAAATCATTCCCGCAGGAGATCCGGACCCTAAGCAGTTATACATATAAAAGCTGTAAATATATATATACAAACATGATCAACCACCACGAAGCAACTCCATGGGGGATCGAAAATATAAATATATAAAAGGGGTAAATATATAGGGAGAAGGGTTAAAAATGCCCCTGACTTTTACAGCGATGTCTACCAAGCACCCTATACTTTTTTTTACAATTTTTGGGTCGATTATACCCCTACCGTTGACAAACATGCCAAATAGACAAACAGAATTAACACTTAGACACATTTTGCTTACGTGGCTGCCACATAGACGGATTAAATACTAATATGTAAAATACTAAGATACTAAAATACTAAAATACTAAAATAATTAGAGAGAAAATTTCAATTCCATAATCAGAATTAAAATGCTCCTCCTTCTCTCTAAATCTCCAGATCTCCAGATTCTACTTCCAGATCTCCAGCTACAATCTTCCTCCTTCTCTCCCCAGTGGTTTTAAATTCCGACCTGTGGTGGCCTCCCTCATTTCCGCTTAACACATCTTAAGTTCTACACTAGAATAAAGTGGTCTCTTCACTTGGACGATAGAATCTCCTTCTGACCACTAGAAGTCCGACGAAGTGAGAGTCATGAATGGGTGGCACTAGCCGTCGATGTTCGGGAACTCTACGGCTCGCATGATTCATCTAAACTTATGCTACTCGACTCACAACTTTTATTTGAGGTTGAGCAAAGAAAGTAAAAACATTTAGTGGAATGAGATCTATTATCATCAATTGCAATCAAATAGGCTCGAACCCTTAATCCGGTGCCACTTGAGCATCACAGCAAAATCAGATCAGTTAGGTCCCGACCGACAAGCCGAGTCAAGTGGAGTTGTTGAGCCAAACTTGGCTAGCCAATCTTTAGTGGTGCGAATGGAAGCACAAATATCGGGTGTGCTAATAAACTCAAAAGGATCAAAAACAAGACGGAGGTCAAAGTTAGAAGGAGAGCTAAAGAGTTGAGATTTACTTAAAAATCGATATGCAAGAGATGAAATGGGTAAATTTGGGAGTTTGAAAAAGGAGGTTTTTATGGTTTGAGAAAGGCCTATCCCAAAAAGGCTCAAGAGGGTTTTGGCAAAGAATGGCTCTTATTGGTGCTTTGAGATGGATTTGGGAAGTTTTGGCAATCGAAATGGGCCATGGGACTCTTAAGACATAGCCAAAGTCGATGGGACATGATTTATTGGAGGAGTTATTCTTGGTGGGTCGTCCGAGAATGGGGGAGGCTATAGATATAGAGAGAAAAGTAGGAGATAAAGAATCAAGAAACTAGAATTCATGATTCTTTGTTCAATTGTTTTTTCCGGGTTTAGGGTAATGATAAAAGATGGAAAAGCGAGAGGATTAATCTGGATTATGGGGAGGATTGGTTTGAGTTCTTCTTGTGATGGTGAAATTTGGCTTTGGTCAGTCGATGTTTTTATTATTAGTATTTTAGTATTTTACATATTAGTATTTAATCCGTCCATATGGAAGCCACGTAAGCAAAATATGTCCAAGTGTTAACTCCGTTTGTCTATTTGGCATGTCGGTTAACGGCAGGGGTATAATCGACCCAAAAATTGTAACGTTAGGGGTACTTTTGGACAAAAAAAAAGTATAGGGTGCTCGGTAGACATCGCGGTAAAAGTCAAGGGCATTTTTGACCCTTCTCCCTAAATATATATATATGGACATGATCAACTACCACGTAAGTAAACTCGTGTAGGACGAAATGTAAATAAAACTATAAAAGCGATCAATTTGCCATGAAGTAAACTCTAGGAAGGACGAAATATATATATATATATATATATATATATATATATATATATATATATATATATATATATAAGCAAAGAACGCACAGATGTAAATCTAGACTCATCGAGATATGTCCCACAACAATTATATATATAAGTATATATATATATATATAAAAGCGGTAAATGCTAGGATATAAAATCCAAAAGCTCATCGAGATATGTCCATAACAAGCGATTATATATATAAGTATATATATATATATATATATATATATATATATATATATATATATATATAAGTAAAAAACTCCAGCACATAAGTTTAGGCTCATCAGACAGAGTCTGACCACAATATATATATATATATATATATAAGCAAGTAAACGCTACAGATATAAGTCTAGGCTCAATCGAGGCATAACTTGATAATGTTAGTCCATATATAAAATATATACATATATATAAGTATATATATATGCATGTAAATGAAAACCACGAATCAAGTAAAGGCAAAAACACACACAACACGACTCTCAATGTGTATAACAGTGTGTGCTAATATGAAAAGAAAGGCTTTATAGAATGTAAGAAGGCTTATAATGGGCTGCCAATGTAGACTTGTATGACTCTATGTGGATAAACACTCAGCTCCCGCCGGATTACAGTATAGCTATATGTAAGCTAATAGATGTTTAAACTGAGGAAACACTCAATATGGGTGTGTACAGAGTAAATTGGACAGGGCTTCCTCGCCTTTTCTCTCTCTTCTCTCTCTTCCAAATGGCTAACCCTAAGGTCTATATTTATAGACTGATGGCCGCAGGTGTACCTGCGGCAGCCGCAGTTACACCTACGGTTGGTCGAGGTGTCCCCGGGCTTCGCGGGTCCCATCGTCTCGAAGTACGTACACTCGTGCACTATAATGTCCGCTCGAACTTGCAGAACTTCAATTTGAGCATCCGAATGAGGTATATGTGACCTTCTTCGGACCGCTTGTGTTGAGAGTTACGCAATGACATGGATTAGAGGTTGTACGAAGTCAGGAAGAGGGGATCATGCCTATAGTCTTCAAGCTTCAAATTCTATCCGGTGTACTACCACGCGTAATAGTCACTCGAGATTGTAACTCCTCGGTTCTTGTGGGACATTGTTGTATGTATGTATGTATGAAGTGTTGAGACGACACGCAGGTGTTGATGTGGCAAGATGATGTTTGACTCTTCGCCGGGGTTATCGCCGGTTTGAGTTGAAAGCAGACGTTACTCAGGGTTACATCTGAGATTGGACTGCTGCAAGTGTTTGAATACCGCAAGGTCATCTTGTGAGTGTGCCTGTGTACCCGTTGTTAGCTCCGGGTCTGAGGGATGAGTGCCTCGATAGGAGGTTTGTGCTTGAAGCTGATCGCATGTGTTTGAAATAAGCCTTTCCGGAGTTATCGCCGGAACTGCAACAACACTCCTTGGGGTTATCGCCAAGGATGAAACTCGGGGTTATCTCCGAGGTTGGAAATGATCCTTCTGGTGTGTGTTCCGAGGTTTGGAAATGATGTTCCTGGTGTGTGTCCCAGGTTTTGAACTTGACCTTCCGGTAGTATCCGAAATGGATGTAAGCTATCTTCCAGGGTTATCTTCAAAAGACGAATCTGCCCTCCTGCAATGTTAGTAACAGGTGTGCAGAAAATTTTGAGTGTCTACAATATGCATGATTATATAATTGTGTAGGGCACGTGAAGTGCAGATAGCTGTAAGCTGTTAAACTATTATTGGTAAACAACAATTAAGGCAAGTCTTTCAGTTCCTATTTGCTATGTGAACTTCATGATGAACTGTTTTAAATCTTTATTGCAAATAGCATGATGTGTTATATATATGTTGAAAGTATGAAACGATAAAGTCAATTTATGACTACGTTGATTGAGAAATGAATGCTGATTAAGTAAGAAACTCAATCTTTATACTTGTTATATGAACTGTAGCATGTATGTTATGTTAGTCCAATGTTTATGATGTATAAGATGAACATGTTATTTATGTGCTACGTGTTGCATGAAAACTGTTAGATTTGCTGGGTTGTCGAGCTCAACCTTGCAAATAACTATTTTTGCAGGTTAAGGATTGAAGGTAACACTATGTGCTACTTGAATGATGTGGATCAAAAATAATACACGAAGATTAATATTTTAGCTAAAGATTGTTATTTCTTTAAACCATGATAAAGGTTCATGAGATGTACTCAATGTTTTATGATGTATATTAGATGTTGAGTTAAAAAGTTTAAGTTTTGTCCGTTGTATAAAGGGTATTAAACCTGGATGTAAGTTTTATTTATTAACTCTGATAAAGTGAGTAATAAACTAAGTATCAAAGGTAGGTAAAGATAAAAGTTTAGAGAAATGTACTTGATAAATCACAATAATTATGTAATAATAAACTGTAAAGTTTGAGTTATCTGATATGCAAATGTTATCAGATTGAAATTTAAGATTTTATATAATAACTTTGACTAAGCGAATCATAAAATAAAATTGATTTAGAGATCTGTAAATGATAAAGGTTTTGATTTAAGGAATTAAAGTAAGAAGACATAAAAGTTTTGATTTTTTTTGCTAAGTTTGTTTGTATATAAAAAGGACCAAATACAATGGCTAAGGGGCATACCCAGAATATAGTAGCATCATCTAAGTTATATAGATGATGATACGATACATGGAAGAGAACCTAACATAACAAGTTAAACTAACAACCAAATACAGTATTGATTACAGATTGTGGCCTTGATGAAAATACAGTTGATAGTAGCCAACCCCCCACGCGGCTCATACCTCATGTTCGCACACCTCATGGTCGCAGCCCGAATCCACATGCTCGCCCAAAGCCATGCTCTCCCGAAGGCCATGAACTGGACACAACCACCTCCTCGCCCGAAGGCCATAACCTGGGAGGAAACAAATAGGATATCGAGTTTCCAGAGGAGAGGATTCCACCCTACCCAAATTCTACCATTATTATGGAAGTCATAGTTAAAAACCCATTCCCAGTTCATACACAGTTTTCTTGAAATTTTGGGAGCTTTAGAAGATTTAACTCTAGTCTCAATTAAACCAATAATAGAAATATTATAGTCTGCAATGATTTGCTTAACATAAACATGTTTAGGCTTTTTTTAAACCTCTAATATTATAGGATGCTAACATAATCAAACTGATGGGGGGGGGGGTGTTACCAATTTTACCCTTGCTTTTTCTCTTCTTAGCAGCCTTTGGATTTTCCATACCTATGATTTGTTTATTTTTTAGGTCCTTCCCTTCTATTTCATCTATCACCTTGAGTTTACTAACCAGAAGAGGATTCATGGCTACAGGTGAATCTATGTCTGAGCCAATGATCTGGTCCTCTTGAGTCATTGGAGCAAAGGTGTTGGATATAATCATAGCATTGCTGCGAATTGGGGTAACCGAACCAGATTTTACTCCCCTCCCCACTATAACCCAGTCATTCATGGAGGACCCTTCCGTAACGATCTTGATAGCTGCGTTCCCAGTCTTTGGTACTCCAGTGGAACAATTTCCAACAATAGCTTGCATATTTGCCATCTTTTCCATCTTTGTCTTACCATCCAAAGCAGACTGCATTTTATCATTTGCATCAGACCTTGGTTCTTTAGGGATCTACTGGTAACTAGCTTTAGGACATTTGAGGGGAGAATACCCAAACACAAGGCACTTGGGACAAGTGGGGGGTTTACTTTGGTATTCCACCTCAACCGAGGTAAAAGAGTATTCCAATGCTTCATCTTGCTTGGTGGCTACTCGAATAGAAGGAGGAAAAGAAAATGAGGCCTTGACTTCAATACAAGCTCTGGCAAAGTTCCAGAAATCATTCTTAGATGTCATCTCATCCGTGAACAAAGGTTTACCAATTGAACTAGCAATATAACTAATACCTTCGTCAGACCAATAAGAAAGAGGAATATTACTGAGTTTGACCCATATTGGAAATGTGTTACATTCAATTTTTGAGAACTCAACACCTTCTTTCAATTTCTGAAGGACCATGATCTTAGAAGTGAAGTGCCAAGGACCAGATGCCAGAATATGATCACATTCCAAAGCTGAACCAAATTTGAAAATGTAGTAGCCTTTGTTGTGGAGGAAAACATCAGAAAGCCCAAGATGACCTCAAAGTCTCCTAGCTATAGGCTCAACTACTTTATAGGGAAGAGAGGAGTGAAGGAAGTATCCCACTAGACTGGCTACCCAGATTTGGTTGCCTCTACGGAGCATATCGTCCGGAGGGATGACAGATAATACCCCATCAACAGAAGTCGAAGTAGGTGGGTGGTACGAAAGGAGCCTAGAAGACCTGACATTAGCTTTACCAACCACATCACTCCAAGTTTTGGTGGTGGCTTTCTGACCTGGTGTAGGGATTTCTCCTTCCTCGAGGGAAAAAATAGGAGATTTTGAAATGGCTGACCCTAAGAGGCCATTTTTGACAAGACCTGAGTTTGTGGGAGACCGAGCCAAAACCACTGGTTTTGAGCGTCCACCTACCTCAGACGCCGGGGCTGATCCTTCCGGCCTAGAGCCCTCACCAACATATAAGACATGTTGAAGATCTCCACCTAGGTAGCTAGATGAATGTAGGGGGATATCCGGTTTAGGACTAACCACAGGTACCTCGTGTTCACTTGGAAAATGGACCTTCTTACCATCCGACAAGAAATGTTGAACATCATTTGTAGTAATTCCATGAGCAGTTAAAAAGGACATTAAATGCATGTTTTCTTCCTTTCAAACAGAGCTTCCTCCCTGTCTTTCTGGGAAAAAAGATGAGTAGCTGAGAATATTTCCCTAGCACTGGCCCCCATAGCATTACCGATATCCATATCTTGAGCCAGAGTATTGGTTGACGAGTCCTCAGAGCTAAAGTTGGTTCCCGTACCACCCAAAAAGGGGGCTGACTCCGCCATATCCTCGACTCCAAGATGAGGAGGTAGAGATTCCTGTGAGTTCGGATGAGAGACTGCATACTCAGCAAAAAGGTCTTTAGAAAGACTACTCTTTGAGTTCCCTGCCGAGAGATGGTTGTGGCTGAACATAATGGAACAGAGGAAGACGAAAGATGGAGAGGCATTTAAAAGAACTGAAGGCCGATTAGAAAAAAAATAAGAAGATGAGCAACAAGAATACAGAAAAAGGAGTGGGAGGGGGAAGTCGAAAAAGTTAGGTAGGAAAGAAATGAAATTCCAGAAAGAAGGGAAATGTGAAACTCTTAGAAGAGGAAGAGGTGAGGAATATAATGATCTTAAAAAGATCCTTAGAGAAAGAATTTGGTTGTAGAACCTAATGAATAAATTTTGAGGATGAGATTTTTAGAAGAAGGGGTGAATGTAATGTCCCGAGAGTTGGAGAATCTAGTACATGATAATGATCCTTGGAGAAAGATAATGAACGGGTCAAAGAATATGTAATACTCAAATATAATTGAGTCTAAGTAAAGGTTATGAAATAAAACTTACAAGAATTTATTGAGAAGAATGGTTGGAGTGGTAATAAATAAAACTTATATTAAGGTAATGTGTTGAAGATATGCAATGATAAATTTTGAAAAGAGATTTGGTGATAACCGAGTGTCGATGTCATGATTTTTATTTGTCCCTTTTTTGTTCTTGTTCTTTGGTGTTCTCATGTTAGGTGAGATTTGTTTGAAAAAACAAGTGAAAAAGGTCCGACATGTATATGTCGACGATTTGACTGTAAGAGTTGCCAATTGGTGTTTTTAACTGGTTGCACCAACGCAATCGAGAAAAGGTTTGCACATTGACCCAGTAATGTGACACTGTTAAACGAGTCTATGAAACCGAGATTCATTTGGGTTCGGGGGCTTGATTATGCGGAGGGAAGGTGCTAGGCACCCTCTGACATCCGTGTTACTACGGTGACCGCCACTTTTCAAGAAACTGTTATATGAATGTGTGTGTGTGTGTGGGTCAATGTGCTGTTATTTAGAAATAGTGCGAGGCCTCGTTCACACCTATATACAAAGGGTTTGAATTTGTATAAAAATTTAATTTTAAACAACATATGGCAATGATGTTTTGTAAAAGAAGTTTTTCAAACCCTGTGCTCAATAGTAATTGAGGCCTTTGATACATACATTTTATTATTAAATGTTTGGCTTGGTTGCTTTTATTTTCGAGATGCGAAGCATCCTCGAGAAAATAATAAATAGCAGTGCCGAACTCCTCATGGGCATGAAAGCCATCTAAGGAAATTTAAACACTGTGAATAATTTACAAGCTGCTTATAGTTGAAAATGTCCATCACGGGAACCGAATCTAGATTCAGTGAACTGAATCTGTGATCACACGATTCCTATGCTCACATGATGTTGCAGTTTATATGAAAGGCAGTAAGCAGTTATATATATAAAAGATGTAAATATATATATATACAGACATGATCAACCACCACGAAGCACCTTCATGGGGGATCAGAAATGTAAATATATAAAAGCGATAAATATATATATATATATATTTATATAGATATGATCAACCACCACGAAGCACCTCCATGGGGGATCAGAAATGTAAATAAAGCAATAAATGCGATCAACTACCACGAAGTAAACGCCAGACGGGACTGAATGTAAATAAAGCAGTAAAAACGATCAACCGCCACGAAGTAAACTTTAGGCAGGACGAAATATAAATAAAGCAGTAAAAGGCCACGAAGTAAACTCCAGGCCTGACAGAAATGTGTGTGTATATATATATATATATAGTTATTTGTTTCTAGTTGCCAGTAAGATCTAGTAGTCTGTTCATTCGTTTACTATTTTCAAAATTTTCTCTTTTATTCTTATTCCGAAGTCACCTAACTTACTTCAGTCCACCTTGTTCGTGTCTACCTTTTGTAAGTCTCTTGGGTGAGCAAAGGTTTCGTATATAGAACATGTGTATGAGTCTGCCTAAGGTAAGAGGGTATGAATGGAAGAATAATGAATAAAAATTTATTTTGAAAATCAGAAAAGATGAGTAGATTATTCAGTGTCTAACTCCTCAACTAGTAAACCGGCCTACTACTTTTACCTCCTGCTCTGACATATAGTTAACCAAGAATCACACGATTATGAAAACATTAGTCAAGCTTTACATAATTGGAACATACCTAGAGTATCTCCTAAAGAAATTTACCGATTAACATTTTTCGATAACTTCAAAACCGATTATAATGTTAAAATCTGAGAAAAAGTTTATTTAATTAACAAAGAGTATGAAAATTGTAGTCTTTTATCTCCCGATGTCATTAAAAACATAGGAAGAAAGGTTACAATTTTATCCACATTGGTCTAGTACAAGTTGCAGTTAAACCATTGAACATTAAGGGAATTAATTCAAGCATCTACTTTTGTCTTAGAGATGCTAGGTTCCTGAATTACTTTCCCAGTATGATAGGTGCGATGGAATCAAGTTTGCACAATGGACCTATCCATTTTAATTGCTTTTCTGATTTCACACTAAGCCTTAGTGATCAACATCTATTAAAAGCTTTAACATTAAACATTAAAACATCTGGTGAGATCACTCATATGATTGAGGGTTCTCAACCCATAGCTTTGATTTACAGGATTTATTATAAGACCATGAAAACGAATTTAAACGTTCATGCTCTTAATAAAAGTCCTAAAGATCAAACTATATTAATTCAGAGTTCAACTAGTGATGCTAATATTCAAATCCCGAGAACCATCCTCTGGAAGGATATTACGTTACCTAGTCAATGGACTTTACCCAATGAAATTCCACAACAACCTGTAGTCAATAATCTGTTAAATATTGAAAATGTTAAGCAATTTTCTGATGGAACAGGCCAAGATAAGTTTTGAGCGCATGCAAGACCGATTATTATTGAAGATTTTACTAGTTCTTTAAAGCACCTTCGGGTTCACACTAGAAGAGATAACCAAGTACTCAAGAATCCTTCGATTAGGGATATTAAATTAAAGGAATCCTTAATCAAGATCAAGCTAGTCACCCTTGCTATGCACAAGTTGACCCTGTTGAAGAGGAATCCTCCTCTCCTTCTTCTTCTGAATTTCTAACTCAGTCAGATTTTGAAATCCCTATTAATAATCAACTAAGAGTCATTAAAAAAGAATTCATATTAGATTGGGACAATCTTGTAAAGAATTTTAATTCTAAATCTAATAAAGAAAAAAGACACCGGGCCAGCTTCCAATCACCCTTCCAAAAAGGAACGTGATAAAATGGTTAATAGATGGAAACGTTTTATTAACAGTGAAAAAAATAAACATTACCTTTTACGATTGGTATGATCAATATCAAGGTAAATATAGTGTTATTACTAAAACTCAATGGATACGAGAAGATAAGTCAAAAATTTCTTCTAGTCATCCCCCATTAGAAACTGTTCTAATCCCAGTTAAAAATACATCTGTTGTTGCCAACCTTTTTAAGATTTCAGATGGTAACAAAGATGATAAAAAAATAATTGAACATTTAAATTTTAGTAATAAATATCTAGCAACTGTAGGAAGACAACTAGATAGGATTGAAGAAAAGTTTGAAGAAACCATTATCAAAAAACTCGATTCAAAAATTGAACATCCTTTAATAAGTTTACCAGAAAATAGAAGTAAATTAGATCTGCCTAATGATGATAGTGAACTTGTTCGATCAATTGATAAGTTATTTAAAAAATTAAAAACTGAACCCGGTCCAAGTGGCACTATTGCTACTATTGATCAAGTTGAAACTGATATTGAAAGTAGTAGTCAGTCAGATCGTTCTGATACTGATTCAATTCTGAACTTTAATGATCAGTTAAATAAATTAACAGTCAAAAACACTAGTATAACCAGAAACTGGTATTCTAGACCTACTCCGGATCTACAGTTCGAAGAGAGAAATCTAGATAAACAGTTTTTTGTATCATCTAATAAAATCTATGAATGGAATATTGATGGATTCAGTGAACAAGAGATATTAAATAAATTGAACCACATGTCTATGGTAGCAAACAACTATATAACTAAATTCAACCTGTCTCAGCCAAATATTGTTGAGTTGTTAGCTAGTGGATTCACTGGTATTCTCAGATCTTGGTGGGAAAAATATCTCACTGAAGATACTAGATTATCAATAATTCATGCTATTCAGATAGACGATGACGGCAATCCCATCTTTGATGAAGATGTTGGTATTGGTCCGCCAGATGGTGTTAATACTTTAATTTTTACCATTATTAAACATTTTGTTGGTACTCCCAGTAATATTACTAAGAGAATTAACGACCAGTTAAGTAACCTCACTTGTCCCACCCTAAGTGATTTTAGGTGGTATAAAGGTGTTTACCTCACGAGTTATGTTATGAATCGATAGTAACAAACCATTACGGAAAGAAAAATTCGCCAATGGTTTTACCTTCATTATTCGCATATAAAGTTCGTGAAGAGTTAAGCAAAGATTTAGGATATATCGATTATGATAACCTAACATATGGTGACATAATCGATTATATTCAAAAATTGGATTAAAATGTGTATTGACTTTTAAATTAGCTAAACAAGCCAAGAAAGAAAAAAAGAAAGCTAAATACGAAGTTAGACACGTTTCGTGAACAATATGAGTTTACCACCACCGTTGCTCCCTCCGTAAGGAAGCACCCGATAAACATATTGATTATCATAAAAGTAACAAACGTCATAAATAAAGACGCGAAATATAGAAAAGATAAAAATCAAGAAGATTATTATAGTAAACCTAAACCCACAAATAAAAAATATAATAAAAAATCATCTAAAAATTTGATAAAAGTAAAATTGTTTGCCACAATTCAGAAGCGTAAAGGGCATTACAAAAATGAATGCAAAATAAAAAGAAATTATCTCAATTAAATATCTCTAGCGAAGATATCGAACAATTATTAGAACTAATGAGAATAGAGAACAATGTCGCAGTTATGATGAAGGTTCCGATATTCCTTATTCTTCTAATAGCAGTTCTAGTAATCATGAAATGAGATAGTGACAATGATTTAAGTCACTATTTGTACTAACAATTGCAACGAAAAGTGTGCATTAAGCAAATCAATGTAATTAATAAAGATGAAGAAGAAAGCTCTCTCGCTAATTGATTTAATCAAGAAAATTTTCGATCCCGAAGTTAAAATCTCAGATATACTAAACAATTAAAAAATTTATTGACTAAAGATAATAGAGTTAAGGATAAAATTGTTAATGCTAAAGTTAAACCAGTATTTAGTCTGAATAAAACCCTAGAACGATTTAAAACTCCGGTTAAGGAAGTAACCCTTCCCGAATTAAATCAAGAAGTCAATAAACTAAAAAAGGAAATTTCTAACCTAAAATTAGAAGTCTCTAATTTAAGAAAAGATTTTGATGACAAAAGATCCGACCTTCATGTTCAAGATTCTTCCTCTAGTGAGGAAGATCACGATGAACCTGAATCATCTGGTACTAAGGAAGAAACTGATCTTTTTGTTCAAGGTCTTTTACTTAAAAGAATTAAGGATATCACCATCAAAAAATGGTATATTTCCATTAATCTAGTTGTCAATAAAACCTTTTCAATACAGCTTCCTGCCCTAGTTAATACCGGCGCAGATTTAAACTGTATTCAAGAAGGCTTTATCCCAACTATTTACTATAGGAAAACTAATGAAAAATTGAATTCAGCCAATGGTAGTCAAATGGAAATTAAATATAAGTTACCTAATGTTTATGTCTGTCAAGATAATATGTGTTTTAAAACATCGTTTGTTTTAATCCATAATCTTACTGATAAGATCATCTTAGGATTACCATTTATATATTTACTTTACCCTTTTACTACCAGTAATGAAGGATTAAGTTGTAATCATTTAGGAAAGAAAATAACATTTAAATTTCTTATTAAACCAAAAGAAAGAGATTTAAAATTTATTCAAGAAGAATCTATTTCCAAATCATTAAATTTATTAAATTATAAATCCACTCATTTGAATTTCTTAAAGGAAGAAATTAAGTACAAATGAGTTGAAGAACAGCTACATAATAAAGAAGTTCAAGAAAAAATTGAAGAGTTAAAAATCTATTTAAAAGACAATCTTTGTTCTGATTCTCCTAATGCCTTTTGGTATCGGTAAAAACATGTTGTAAGGCTCCCTTATGCTAAGGAATTCAAAGAACACCTAATTCCTACTAAGGCCAGGCCAATACAAATGAATCATGAACAAGTAGAGTTATGTAAAAAGGAAATTAATGATCTCCTTAGTAAAGGTTTAATTAAACCCAGTAAATCCCCTTGGTCTTGTCCTGACTTCTATGTTAACAATGAAGCTGAAAAAGAAAGAGGTGTACCTCGACTAGTCATTAATTATAAACCATTGAATAAGGTTCTAGAATGGATTAGGTATCCCCTTCCCAACAAAGACTACCTTATCAATAGATTAAGTAACGCCACAATATTGAAGAATTTGACCTTAAGTCCGATTTTGGCAAGATTGCCATTCATCCCGATGATAGATACAAAACAACATTCACTACTCCGGTTTGGTCATTACTGAATGGAATGTCCGTATTTGGCCTAAAAATGCTCCCTTTGAATTCCAAAATATTCTCAATGACATATTAAACCCTTTCACCATTTTATTGTCGTTTATATCGATGATATTCTCATTTTTTCAAAGGCCATTGAAGAACACATTAAACATTTGAAATCGTTCTTCAAGACAGTTAAAGATAATGGTTTAGTTCTTTCACCTTCCAAATGCAAATTTATTTCAGTCGAGTAAGGTTTCTTGGTCTTAATATCTTTAGAGGACAAGTTCAAACCCATTGAAAGAGCTATTCAATTCGCTGACAAGTTTCCTGATAAGATAACCAATAAAACCCAACTGCAGAGATTTCTTGGCTTGCTCAATTATATTGGCAAGTTTTACAAGAATCTTAGGAAGATTTGCAAACCTCTTTTCCAGCGTTTGCAAGATAATCCTCCACCTTGGACTGACGTTCATACTTCTGTCGTCCAACAAGTAAAATTTTACGTCAAGGCATTGCCCTGTCTTGGCATTTCCAATGATTTAGCGTATAAAATTATTGAAACTGACGCTTCAGATATTGGATTCGGAGGCATTCTTAAACAAAAGTTAACTACAGATTCCCCAGAAGAAATTGTTCGTTTTCATTCCTAATTGCATGGAATAGTACACAATTAAATTTACAAGATTATTAAAAAGAAATACTTACTTTTTAGTATTATGTATGAATAAATTTCAAAGTGATCTATTAAATCAGAAATTTTTAGTCCGTATTGATTGCAAGTCAGCAAAATATTTCTTAGAAAAGGATGTTGAAAATCTAGCCTCTAAGCATTCTTTTGGTAGATGGCAAGCCATATTGAGCATTTTTGATTTTGATATTGAATACATCAAAGGTAGTAACAATTCAATTCCTGATTTTCTCACTCGGGAATTTATCAATATAGGTACTATTCAGACATGAGCATTAGAGGATCATCTTCCTCAAGGGGTCCGGGTCGCCCTACTGGCCCAAGTAATCAACCCAGAGGAACTTTGATTCCTCACCCAGTCACCCCAGTTTATCAGTCAAACAAATTCACAGTCCTTGGAACACTTCCCAAGCCATATAGTTCAGCTTTAACTAGTAAGCTTGAACCAATTGACCCTTTTAGTAATCCAACCAAGGCTTCATCTTCAGCTCCTAGTCATCCTCCTTCTGAGCATATGCTTAATTGGGAAAATTACCTTTTTCATATTGAACCCTACATGAAACCAAAAGATGACCCCATTAAGCTTGCTACCCAGTTTTTTCCACCTGGATGGTATTTCCAGCCCCTGGCTCCTTATAAATCTCTTGTATTTTATAAGAATATTCTTCTGGAAACAGAGTCAGTAAACATTAAACCAATTTACGCCAACAATGATAAGACTAAAGTTCTTTATCATTCTTTATACATTAAACAGTTTGTTCAAATGTTTGATTGGGGGAAAACCCCCTCCGATCTTATGAATCTCTCTAGTCAAGATAATTCTTTCTGTTATTATGATTATATTGAAGCTTGGTACAAGGTTCTCCTTCACCAAAATGAATCACATAGTCATTCATAGTTCATTCAATTTGACCATAAATTCAAGAGCCCAATCCCCTATTGGTTTGTTCTTTGGTGGTATAGGTTAGGTTCTACTTATGACCTTCTTCCCGACCTCCTTAAAGTTCAACTAAATCATTTTAGCAATCACAGTAAAACAGATCCAAAGAATGACGGAGTTCCCCTCACTCTTTTATTTGTTAGTAA
This sequence comes from Panax ginseng, assembly GCA_020205605.1. Taxonomy (NCBI): domain Eukaryota; kingdom Viridiplantae; phylum Streptophyta; class Magnoliopsida; order Apiales; family Araliaceae; genus Panax; species Panax ginseng. Next base: position 59,940,174 of record CM035134.1, on the reverse strand, counting down.
ATATAAGATCCCTTGGATTCTTAAATGGCAGTACGTAATTCCACCTCCCTCTACTCCAGTCAATGGTATTCAGTCAGATCACTCCCTCGAGTTTCTCGCCTCTTTTATGTTAAGTGGTGGGATAAATTCGACATTAACAGAATAGTTGGTCAGGTTCAGCAGGAATTTCCTGTTGCTCAGCTTTCCTCTTCACCACAAACCATTCCTCAGGCTAGTAAAGAAAAAGAGTCAAAATCCAAGTCAAAAGAGTCTAAAGTTAGTCCCACTGGTTCAGCATGTTCTAATAAAATTTCTGATTTTAAAAATTGTTCCAGTAAAGAATTAATAAAAATTTCCCAACCACTCAACAAAAGGATTGACGAAGCAATACATGAAGAAGCCTCAGTATGTTCTTCATCCTCCAGTCATGGTTCTCCTAGTAACCTCAATGATGATAATGACCCATACGGCACCATCAACCTACAGGACGCTCAGGATCCATTTGCCTGATGTCCTCAGTTATTTGCACCTGTTCCGGTAGCCAGCTCACCAATCAATAAGAAGAATCTCATGCTTTTCCACCGAAAGCAGCCCCAGTCACATGCATCTGCTCCAAAAGACAAAAGATGCTCTCTTTTCCAATCAAAGCATCAATGAGTCAAAAGTTGTTACCATTTGGCCAAAAGCGTCAGATTTAGTCAAAAGTAATTACTATTCATCAATAGTAAAGTAAGTATCAGTATTTTACTTTTTTATGTAATTATTTTACCCCATTAATGTAATAGTTCCCTTCCTTGATCTATAAAAGGAAATCGAACTTATTTGGCAGAAAGAGGACTTCAAACTTAGTAAGACTCTAAGTTCCTTCTCGATTTAATCTTAGGTTTCTACCAATCGCTTAGCCTACTTAACCCTCTTCTCTTCTTCTTTAAATGTTTCTTTTAATAAGTAAGTTAGTTTATTTTTGTGTTGTTTGTAAATATTTCAATTATCAATAAATTTGTTTTTATTTAGTAATCAAAATTGTGATTAGTTGTTGTATGCACTACTTTGTTTGTTCTATTTCTTATTTCTATTTCCCCAAAATATATATATATATATATATATATATATATATATATATATATATATATATATGAAAACTTATACATGATATATATCGATCCTGGCTCAGTTTATTATTTAATGATTTGTCGCTATATATATATATTACGCATTCGGATATAAAATTCAGGCTCATCGAACAAAGTTCGACAATAGTTTATATATATATATATATAAAGCAGTAAACGCTTTAGATGTAAAATCAAGGCTCATCGAACAAAGTTTGACAACAATTCATATATATAGGTATATATATATATATATATATATAAGCAAATATGTGACACCCCCAAAATAGGTATACATCACCCATTCTGAGTTGTCAATACACTGCAAACAACTACAATTTTATTATTACAACAAGAAACTGTGAGTTTAAATCTGAGATATTGCCATCTAAACAATATCCACATACAAATAAATCCTCATCATAATTATTGATACATTATTTTACAAAAAATGGTGAGGACTACTAAACAACTCTCTAAAACCATCATTCCATACCCCATCTGTACTTGCTACATTCTAGCATTCACGAGAAGAAAAATGAAACAAAAAAGGAAAAAGGTGAGCTCAACTAGCCCGATAAGAAGAATATTATGACTAAGATAATATACAACAAATTATCGTTAGTCTTCAATAGGGAAAAATTTAATAGAATACAATAGACAACAAGTTTTAAATCAATACTCGCAGCGGAAAATATTAATTCATAGAAGAGTTACGTAGAGGATGAAATCTACTAATTTCAATGAATTTAACAGTCCATCATCAATATTTTTATCCCTGAAACATCACTCAATATATATCTGGAATCATATATTCATCCTTGCACTACAAGCCAAGGACATTCACCAGTTGGTCATGTTCATCTAAACACCTGTTCATCTTTGCACTACGGGCCAAAGATATTCATCAGAAATCATTCATCTTTGCACTTGCCAAAGATATTCAATAATATCATCATTTAAGACCGAGGATGATGAAAATATTTTTTTTAAAGAAACGAATCCAATGAAAAACAAAATGACAAGGATTAAGGATTAATGGTACTTTGTTTTATCCACGCCCAAAAATACCTCAAAAATAATCATAGTGGTGTAAAATTCAAGAATGATCAAAACATGGATACAATCAAAACTAGTATCCACAATAGATATTTTTGACGAAAAGGAAAATTTTCATTTTTCGATGAATAGTCTTAAGATTCGTGAATAGTCTCAGTATCGTGAATAGTGCAGTATACGTAAATAGTAACTCCGACACCAAAAGTTCCAAATTTGATAAAACTTGGATCAATATTTCAAAGATAATGATATTGAAGAAATAATATCATTACTTAAAAAAAAAATATATCCTTACCTCGAAAATACAAGATTTCTAAGCTGGAATAATCGGATATAGGCTATAACTTGAACTTTCACCGTATAGCAATACTCAAAGTATACTCAAAATACTCACAAGAATAAACTCGATAATATAGAGAGAAAACTTGATTTACGGTGTGATTTTCAATTCTAACCTAAGCACCTATTTATAGGAAATTGCTTAGAACACCAAAGCGAAAATTTAATATAATAATATATTTATAAAAAATTTCTATGCCATCCTTTGGGAATCTGAAATCAGCCACCTAGCATGTGATTAATGAGGCTCACAACATATAAAAAATGTTTTGTTATTTTAAACAATTAAAACTTCCAAAATCAATTATTTGAACTCCGGAACTTCAATAATTCACAATAAATAGCCCTTTTGTCGGAGAAAATTGAATCACGCTTGAGTTTTTATAGGAAATTCAATTGTCTACAACTTTACAGAAGAAAGGTTTTCAAATTCCAAATGAAATTGACCGAAATCCACAAACCAGGCGATTTTACGGTTATAATCAAATTTCGGTCAATAAATGGGGTCCACCAGACATGTTTAACATGTTTAAACATTTATTGCAACAAAAATACTCTTCCTCCTCGTATACTCATATATCCCACATTCGTTGTAAAAATATCACCATTATTATATTATTAAAATATAATATATATATATATATATATATATTTAAATGAATTATTTTATCGAGAAAAGATAAAATTTCAATTTTCAACAATTGTCACATTAAAAATTTTCTCCATCTATATCCACATAAAATCAATATTTTCCTCATCATATGAATCAATAATTAATTATTCACAAATAATATTACGTAATCACAATATTGACAACCGGTGCAGAGGGGCATTCCAATAAGAATTTCTCTCCTTCTTGCGCCGCAATTAGGTGACCAAACCTCTCCTTAGATGTAACTTTCTAGACATTGCCAATAATGTTATCTAATAATATTATTCAGATAATATGAATTATTGCTTCGATAATGAAAAAATTGTGTAATGACAATTATTGAAACAACAAGAATATAAAATATCAACACAACAATTATTGAACCAATAAAAAATCGAGCAAAGAATTATCGTAACCATTATTGAGTAATGCCTTCACGTAAGAGTCAATAATTGGTGCAATACCGTGTGTCATCTTGTGCAACAACGCCAGACATCGTGTTTTAACCACGGGTATTCCAACAAAGGTAAATAGTAACAATTACGCCGCTTCTTTTTAAACAACTTATATTTGTCGTTTCTTCTCCTCCAATCTTTTAGTTATGGGGCCCACACATGGTCGCTACGTGCCGCATTTAATATTCCCCGACAAAGATTTAATATTCCACGACCAAACGAATATTCCCAAACAACAATGAATATTTTATAAGCACTTGCTTATTTTGAAATATTTGCGTATTTTACCCATAACTATCCACATTAATCACATCAACCCTTACTATTTCAAAATAATAATTAGAGGAAATTAAATTTCATTTATTAATTATTTGGGGTCTTACAACCTCCCTTCTTATGAAATTTCGTCCTCGAAATTGACATATAAATACACAGTGTTTTGGAAAGATGAGGATACCTCGCTTTCATTTACATTTCCAATTCCGTGTCATTTCTTCTATAGCATGGTTCCTCCACAAGACTTTAACTTGTGGTATAACCTTCGTCGTAGGACATGCTCCTTCCTATCCAAGATCTTGACAGTACCTCCTCATACGTTAAGTCTTGACTATCTCGTCCTGGTTCTAACTCAATAACGTGGTTTGGGTCTTTCACATATTTATTTAAGTATGATATGTGAAACACATTATAAACACGAGACATACTTGGAGGTAAAGTGAGTCTATAGGCTACATTTCCTACTCGGTCAAGAATTTGAAATGGACCAATAAATTATGGATTGAGCTTTCCTCTCTTCCCAAATCTTATAACTCCCTTCCATGGGGCAACACGCAACAATACATGATCCCCTATACTAAACTCCACGTCCTTTCGATGAAGATCCGCATAACTCTTTTGTCGATCCTGTGCCGTTTGTATGCATTGTCTAATCATTTGGATCTTTTATGTGGTCATACGTACCAACTCGGGTCCCAACAATGTTGCTTCACCCACCTCGTCCCAACATACTGGAGAGCGACATTTTCGTCCATATAATGCTTCGAATGGGGCCACACCTATACTTGCCTGATAACTGTTATTGTAGGAGAATTCTACCAATGGTAAATACTTATCCCAACTGCCCTTGAAGTCTAGGACACAGAGTCTTAATAAATCTTCAAGAGTTTGAATAGTCCTCTCTGATTGTCCGTCCGTTTGAGGATGGCATGCCGAACTGAATCGTAAATCCATACACATAGCTTTTTGCAAGCTAACCCAAAATCTTGAAGTGAATCTTGGTTCACGATCCGAAACTATAGATACTGGCATGCCATGCAACCTCACAATCTCATTTATATACATACTAGCAAGACGTTCAAGAGAATAAGTCTCCCGTATCGGCAAGAAATGTGTAGACTTGGTTAATCTATCAACAATAACCCAAATAGCATTTATGCCTTGAGAAACCGTGGGAAGACCCAGAATTTAAATCCATGGTAATGTGTTCCCACTTCCATTTTGGAATCTCAAGTGGTTGCAATGGTCCCTTAGGCACTTGATGCTCCGCCTTTACACGTTGACAAGTTAAACATGTTGAGATAAACTTTGCAATCTCTCTCTTCATATTGTTCCACCAAAATGTATATCAAAGATCACGATACATTTTAGTACTTCTAGGATGGATTGCAAATGGTGTATTGTGTGCCTCCATCATAATCTTGTACTTCAAATCAGAGTCGTTAGGAACACAAAGTCTAGAGTGGACTCGAAGTATTCCTTCTTCATCGATTCTCGCTTCCGGAATAGCACCTTCTTGTACTTTCTTCTTCATATGCATCAGCTCCGGGTCGGTGGCTTGAGCAACCTTAACTTTTTCTATTAAAGTTGGCTCTATGCGTATACTTGACATCATCGCACTCGTTCCTGCATATGATCTTCTACTCAACGCGTCAGCTACCACGTTCGCTTTTCCAGGATGGTATTGAATAGTGTGGTCGTAGTCTTTCAATAGCTCGAGCCAACGTCGCTGCCGCATGTTAAGTTCTTTTTGAGTGAAGAAATATTTAAGGCTTTTATGGTCTGAATATATCTCCACTTTTTCCCCATAAAGATAGTGCCTCCGGATCTTTAGCGCTGAAAATGGCTGGCCGCTAACTCTAGATCATGAGTAGGATAATTCCTCTCATATTCTTTAAGTTGTCATGAGGCATAGGCTATGACTTTCCCATGTTGCATGAGAACACATCCTAACCCTTGCCAGGAAGCATCATTGTAGATAACAAATCCATCAAGAACCAGATGGTATTGTTAGAACAGTGCGAAATAAGTCTCCTCTTAAGCTCTTGGAAACTCTTCTCGCATTCTTCACTCCAAAGCGAATTTTGTATCCTTCCGAGTCAATCGAGTTAGCAGAGTAGCGATTCGAGAAAACCCTTCCACGAATCTCCGATAATAACCATTAGACCCGTAAAAGCTACGTTACTTGATCACCGCCCGTCTTCGGTTGCTTCTAACTTTGTATTGCTTCAATCTTCGCCGGGTCAACAGATACTCCATGTTTTGAAACCACGTGCCCAAGGAATGCTACTTCCTCAAGCCAAAACTCGCATTTCTTCAACTTAGCATATAGCTTGTTTTCATGAAGCCTTTGGAGTACTAGCTTCAAATGGTGCTCATGATCTTCACGGCTTTTGGAATATATGAGGATGTCATCAATAAAGACAACAACGAATTTATCCAAATATTCTTTGAATACTCGATTCATCATATCCATGAAGCCGTAGGAGCATTAGTCAATCCGAAAGACATAACTATGAATTCATAATGCCCATACCGAGTTCTAAAGGCAGTCTTGGGAATATCCTCAGTTCTAATTTTCAGCTCATGATATCCAGAACGAAGATCGATTTTTGAAAAGAATTGTGCTCCTTGCAACTGGTCAAACAAGTCATCAATACGAGGTAGAGGATACCTATTCTTGATGGTGACATGGTTCAATTCCCGATAGTCAATACAAAGTCGCATACTCCCGTCTTTCTTCTTTACGAATAAAACAGAGCACCCCAAGGAGATGTACTAGGGACGAATGAAACCGATGTCCAACAATTCTCGTGAGTTGGACCTTTAACTCTGAAGTTCAATAGGAGCCATTCGATATGGGGTTTTAGAAATGGGCTTTGTACCAGTTCAAGGTCAATAAAGAATTCAACTTCACGTTCGGGGTAGAGCAGGAAGTTCTTGTAAAATACGTCAGAAAGTCAATAACAACAGAATATTATTCAAATTTGACGTGTCTTTATTCAAATCCATAACATGGGCTAAGAAAGTTTGACATCCGCTTTTTAATAAACGAATAGCTTTATGATTAGATATGACGTTGATTGATTTTAATGGTTTAGTTGCTTGAATTCGTACAACAAGGTTGTTTAGGAATATGAAAGCTAACAACCTTACTGAAAACAATCAATTTTGGCATGATGAGTAGTTAACCAATCAATCCCTAAAATCACATCAAAAGCAAGTATCTTTAAAGAGATAAGGTCAAGCGGGTAAGGTGATGGTGCCAACTTGAATCAAACAATATTTATAAGCAGTGGATGTGATGAAAGTTTCTCCTAACGGAGTTTCCACAGATAGGTCAAAGTCTAATTTCTCCGAGTCAAGTTTAAACGTTGAACACAAGTAGGAGAGATAAATGAATGGTAGTATACCAGATATCTAGTAAAGTATAAACTTCACAAGAATTTATAAATAGCTTACCCGTGATCACCTCATTTGGGTTCTTCGCATTTTGACTACCACAACAAACGCTCTTTCGAGGAACCGTTGACTTTGACTTTTCGGGGGATGTCTTTTGAGTCACCGTCCTCATTGAACTAGGTTTCGCTACCGTGCAATCTCGGCGATATGTCCTTCCTTTCCATAATTATAGTATACCGAACTGCTGTGGGCGGTTTGACCGATATGTTCTCTTCTTTCCCGCATTTATATATATGATGGGTGGTCGTTCTCCTCCCTTGGAACCGATTCTGTCTTTGCAATCGCTCGTCTTCACATGGTCGTTGTTGAATCTCCTCTTTTAAAATCTCCTCCTTACTCGCTTCTTCTATTTTCATGGCCATGATTACCACCCGAGTGGTTACCATTTTTGTCCGTCTTTTTCTTTCTCCCTTTGGTTATTATTGTTTTGTTGATCGCTATCTCCTGGGTATGATCCTCGATTGTGGTACCTCGGTTGACCAGTACTCGTTATCTCGCGCTCTAACAATTGAGCCTCGTTAACAACATCCGAATAGAGAGAAAATTTATGAGAGATGAGATCTTCGACGTATGCCGGGTTTCAAACCTCTCAGAAACATCCGCGTCATACGTTCCTCATTCTCCACCAAATGAGGTGCAAACACGATAACTCTGCAAACTTCGCCTCGTCTTTGAGACACCGTCATGTTGTTCTCGCTCGATCTAATAAACTCCACTTCCTTCATATGACGAACACTTTCGGAAAGTATTTGTCATTAAATAGTTCTGAAATGTCTCCCAAGACATGCCGAAAGCAATTTGGATGGGTACGCTTCACGGACTCCCACCAAGATACGCCTTCGCCACGGAACATAAAGGTGGCGAATGGAACCTTCTGTTCTCTCTGTGCATCCCAAGACATCGAATATCTTGGTAATTTTCTTGACCCATGTTTCGCCATGATCGGATCCGGCTTTCCCTTAAATTCTGGTGGTCCCAACTCTTTGAAGCGCCCATTGTGACAACCCGTGAATTGCTATCATTTCCTCCTATGTTTTGAACACGAGTCTCCTCGTCGATTTTACATGAACTGCAAAAAGCTTCTAAACATGCGCTGCGTTCATCGTCCGATCGATTGGTGTTGTTAATGGGAGGAACATTGCCGACCTATTGCACGCGTTCTCCTCGTTGGTGAGTACAGGCATCTCCACGGTCTCATTTCCATTGTTAATATTCTCAACCGACATTCTCAAACATCGTCATAAAACAAGGGTTAATTAAGGATATCAATATATCACATAATATCCCTATATACTTGACCAACTATCAAATAAACTTAGGTAGGACACACTAGCGGAAGGATTTACTCGTCTCTCTCCTCCTAGTTCTATTCCCGATCTCGCCAGAGATCATATCCCTAAGCTCGATCTAACCTGTGACACCCCCAAAATAGGTATACATCACCCATTTCGAGTTGTCAATACGATGTGAAACAACTACAACTTTATTATTACAACAAAGAAAGCTGTGAGTTTAAATCTGAGATATTGCCATCTAAACAATATCCACATACAAATAAATCCTCATCATAATTATTGATACATTATTTTACAAAAATGGTGAGGACTACTAAACAACTCTCTAAAACCATCATTCCATACCCCGACTCGTACTTGCTACATTCTCGCCTCCTGAGAAGAAAAATGGAACAAAAAGGAAAAGGGTGAGCTCAACTAGCCCAGTAAAGAATATTATGACTAAGATAATATACAACAAATTATCGTTAGTCTTCAATAGGGAAAAATTTAATAGAATACAATAGACAACAAGTTTTAAATCAATACTCGCAGCGGAAAATATTAATTCATAGAAGAGTTACGTAGAGGATGAAATCTACTAACATCAATGAATTTAACAGTCCATCATCAATATTTTTATCCCTGAAACATCAATCAATATATATCTGGAATCATATATTCATCCTTGCACTACAGGCCAAGGACATTCACCAGTTGGTCATGTTCATCTAAACACCTGTTCATCTTTGCATTACGGGCCAAAGATATTCATCGAAATCATTCATCTTCTGCACTCACGGGCCAAAGATATTCATCGAAATCAATCATCTTTGCACTACTGGACCAAAGATATTCAATAATATCATCATTTAAGACCGAGGATGATGAAAATATTTTTTTTTTAAAGCGAATCCAATGAAACAAAATGACAAGGATTAAGGATTAAGGATTCGTACTTTTGTTTTATCCACGTCCAAAAATACCTCAAAAATAATCATAGTGGTATAAAATTCAAGAATGATCAAAACATGGATACAATCAAAACTAGTATCCACAATAGATATTTTGAATGAAAAGGAAAATTTTCATTTTTCGATGAATAGTCTGAAGTATTCGTGAATAAGATCAGTATCGTGAATAGTCCGAGATATCGTAAATAGTAACTCAGACACCAAAAGTTCCAAATTTGATAAAACTTCAGATCAATATTTCAAAGATAATGATATTGAAGAAATAATATCATTCTGAAAAAAATAATATCCCTTACCTCTAAATACAAAGATTCTAAGCTGGAATCTTTGGATATAGGCTATAACTTGAACTTTCACCGTATAGCAATACTCAAAGTATACTCAAAATACTCACAAGAATACGCTCGATAATATAGAGAGAGAAAACTTCAGTTTCTAGTGTGATTTTTAATTCTAACCTAAGCACCTATTTATAGGAAATTGCTTAGAACACCAAAGCAGAAAATTTAATATAATAATATATTTATAAAAAAATTTCTATGCCATCCTTTGGGAATCTGAAATCAGCCACCTAGCATGTGATTAATGAGGCTCACAACATATAAAAAATGTTTTTGTTATTTTAAACAATTAAAACTTCTAAAAATTAATTATTTCGGAACTCCGGAACTTCAATAATTCACAATAAATAGCCCTTTTGTCAGAAAATTCGAATCTCGCGTGTTTTTATAGGAAATTCAATTGTCTACAACTTTGCAGAAGAAAGTGTTTTCAAATTCCAAAGAAATTGTAGAAATCCACAACCAAGCGATTTTATTGTGTTATAATCAAATTTGATCTAATAAATGGGGTCCACCGACATGTTTAACATGTTTTAAACATTTATTGCAACAAAAATACTCTTCCTCCTCGTATACTCATATATCCCACATTCGTTGTAAAAATATCACCATTATTATATTATTAAAATATAATAATATATATATATATTTAAATGAATTATTTTATCAGAAAAAGATAAAATTTCAATTTTCAACAATTGTCACATTAAAAATTTTCTCCATCTATATCCACATAAAATCAATATTTTTCTCATCATATGAATCAATAATTAATTATTCACAAATAATATTACAGAATCACAATATTGACAACCAGGCAGTTCCCAGGAAAGAGGGGGCTTTCCAATAAGAATTTCTCCTTACTGGCGCGCAATTAGGTGACCAAACCTCTCCTTAGACAGAACTTTCTAGACATTGCCAATAATGTTATCTAATAATATTATTCAGATAATATGAATTATTGCTTCGATAATGAAAAATATTGTGTAATGACAATTATTGAAACAACAAGAATATAAAATATCAACACAACAATTATTGAACCAATAAAATAATTGAGCGGTAATTATCGTAACCATTATTGAGTAGTGCCTTTTACGTAAGAGTCAATAATTGGTGCAATACTGCAGTGTTATTGTGCAACAACGGCGTATTCTTGTGTTTTAACCACCGGTATTCCAACAATATAAGCGGTAATAATTTACTGTTATTTTTAAACAACTTATATTTGTCATTTTCTTCCTCCAATCGCTTTAGTTATGGGGCCCACACATGGCGCTAGCTTCGTCGCACGAATATTCCCGACAGTCACGAATATTCCACGACCAAACGAATATTCCCAAACAACAATGAATATTTTATAACCACTTGCTTATTTTGAAATATTTGCGTGATTTTACCCATAACTATCCACATTAATCACATCAACCCTTACTATTTCAAAATAATAATTAGAGGAAATTAAATTTCATTTATTAATTATTTGGGGTCTTACAAAATAAACGCTCCAGACGTGAGTCTAGGCTCAACCGAGACATAACTCGATAATGTTGGTCCATATATATATATATATATATATATATATATATATATATATATATATATACAGACAGGATCAAGAGTAGACCTCTTAACTAGTAGAACTCTCCTAAATAATAGAACTTTATCAAAGCAGCGTAGTTTTGATAAGACCACGATGGCATTTTTGTAAATACCATGCCACCATGTATTTACAAAAATGCCACCGCGTCTTATCAAAACTACGTCGTTTTGATAAAATTCTATTATTTAAGGCATTCTGCTATTTAAGAATTCTACTCTTGATCCTTTCTGTATATATATATATATATATATATATATACAAACAAAAATGAAAACCACGGACCGAAGTTCGGGCATACACAAACAACACGACTCTCAACGTGAAGAAGAGTGTGTGCTAAGATGAAGAGAAAGGCTTTAAAGTGTGTAAGAAGGCTTACAGTGGATTGCCAAAGAAGACTTCTATAGCTTTAAGTGGATGAAAACTAGGCTCCCGCCGATAAAAAAATAGCTATATGTGAGCTCACAAGTGTTTAAAATGAGAAAGCACTAAATATAGGGTGTATACAGAGCAAATTGGACAGGGATTCCTTGCCTTTTTTCTCTTGAATATGGCCAACCCAAGCCCTCTATTTATAGAGAAGGGAGTTGCAGTGTGTACTGCCAGTAGCCATGCAGATGCACTGCTGGGTGTCCGGTGCCCCCAGCTCCGTGGGTCCCTTAGTCTCTCAAGACGTGCACTCATGCAACATGATGTCCGCTCGAACTTGCAGAACTTCAATCCGAGCATCCGATTGAGGTGTATAAGACCTGTTTTGGACTGCCTTCGTCGAGAGCTACACCATGACATGGGATTAGAGGTTGTACGAAGTCAGGAAGATGGAACCATATCCTTTGTCTTCAAGCTTCAAATTCTATCCGGTGTTCTACCTTGCGTAGTAGTCACTCAGGATTGCAACTCCTTGGTTCTTGTGGGACATTGTTGTGTAGAATGTATGTTGACTGTTGTTTGTTGAGACGGTGTCATGTGGGTTTGAGGTGGCAATTTAGAGATTTTTCCCTTCACCAGGGTTATCTCCGATTTTGGCTGATAAAGCAGACATTTCTCAGGGTTATCTCTGAGATTGGATTGCTACAAGTGCTGAATGCACTCAGGGTTGTCTCTGAGGTGTGCATGTCCTCCCGGGGTTATCTCTGGGTTTGGGAGTTGAGTGCCTCGGTGTGAGTCCCGAGGTTGAAGCTAACTGCATGGGCTGAAACGAGCATCTCCGGGGTTATCTCTAGAACTGCAACTACACTCCTTGGGGTTATCTCCAAGGTTGACATTATCTTTCCCCTTGTTGTTTCTGGGACTAAGACTGAACATCTCGGGGTTATCTCCAAGATGAATCGACCTTCTCTGGTGGAATTTCTGTTATTTGCACTGCTTTCCCCGAAGTTATCTCCGAGGTGGGAAATGATACTCTCGGTGTGTTTTTCGGGGTTAAAACTGAACTTCTGGTGGTATTTTTGGGGTTAAGCTGAGCTGTCTTCCAGGGTTATTTCTGAAATAAGATTTTGTGCTTCTTGCAATGTTAGTAACAGGTAGGCAAAAAATTTCGAGTGTCTACAGATGCCCCTCTTTATCAAATTCATGCAATGCAATGGCATGGATAGGATAAAGAATACTTGACACTTGAAATACGATAAGATGATTATGATGCAATGCATGATGACATGATGCAAATGTATGTGGTTTGTTGGATTGTTCTCCAACATGATGGGATGATTGCCGACTCCCTGTTGCTTCTACCGGGGGAGCATTACATAAGAAGCCTGATAAACTGTCATTGACGCATGATCCACAGCTACCATGAATCTTTAGGATGTTGACGTTGGGGTTTTCACCAAAGTCCTTAATCCTTGATACAGACTTCACATTGAAGATGTATCTCTTATGTAAAAGAGATTCTGTGGGGATAAAGCTTTGTCTGTTGAGGATGTGTATAACATATTCCATCATCAGTCCTCCCTGATGTGGATGTTCTTCACTAGTTTGTACCGCCAGGTCTTTCCGCTGCTCTGTTGGAGTTACTGCCAACAGTCGGTGTTGTCAGGGTTACCTGACCTTCATTGACATGTGCATCAATGGATGAGATCCCTGCTGGGGATAATGTCAAGGCTGCTTGACCTTCGTTGACGTGTGCATCAATGGATGTATGAAAACCGGCTGGGGAAAATGTTTTAGGGCTACGGCACTGAACTGACGACATCAGACATTCATGAGGTATTGCTGAATGTAGTTTGCAACAGCTGAGATCATCGGTATAGTGTACCCTATGTTCGGGCGAAGACCAATGAGTGATATGTAAAGCCATAGTTTGACCCATGAAAACCAGGATTTCAGGCTATTCTGCTCAATCGCGTAGCATTTTTATTCCTGATTTGGCCTTTTCAGCTTGTAAGAATTCCTTTGCAACTCAAATTGGATCGATCCGGAGGGGTGGGACCCATATAAAGTCTTAGTAGTACACCAAAGAAATGAAATGAGGTGAACTATGACCAACTATGACGCGCTTTTAATTTGGCTGGTTAATTTCCCAAGTCATTTTTAAGCTGCATCACGAAGGAAATCAGAGAACTCTTCTTCAGATCTGCTGAGCTCGAACGACTTTATGCAAATTCTGTCATCGTACAAGTGTTCTACATTGTCCTGGTAACGTATGCATGTCATCTTTTCCAATTTTTATCCGTTAAAAAATGACATATCACATGAAATGCATCTAAACACATAGTAGTGATTATGCATGCTGAAATGACTTGATAAAAAATATTTAACATAGTAAATGTTAGTATTAAACCATGCTGAACATAATGATGTGAAATTTTTTGACTTTTGAAATTGTCAAATTGACACCTTTTTTTGCTATTTCTTATCCTATTTGAGGACAAATGAGCAAAGATAAAAAAAAAGAAAAATAATCCTGGTAATTAGGCTACCCTTATAGATTTTTTACTTTGATGTATTAATGCATGTAGGATGTATATGACTGTGGATAGGTGTGCTACTGAATGGCTACCTAGTCATGCCTATGTGCATGTCGATAGTCTTATTTACAAAGGGGACTATGACAAAATTTTTCCAAAATGTAGGCATTGGGTAGTCATACATTTTTTAACACTACTGTAGATGTATGTAAAATAATGCATGCATGCATGTAGTCATAAAACTGCATTTTGAAAAGCTCCAGATAAGAATTTACCACACCCTTTCTAAGGTGATTTGGAGATTTGTTGTCCAGATATATGGATTTGGATCAGCCGAGTAGTTCCCGTAGGACCACTTCTGGTGTGCGGAGGAGGGCTTCTGAAGTGCCTCGACCCCATTCCGTTAGACAGCCTCATCGTTTAGCGGAGGCGGTAATACATCCTGTCCGGGTTGATGTACCGGATGTGGAGGACGAGGAGGAGGATGTACCGGTTGAGGCTCCCGCTCCTACTGCACATGTTCCCCGTAGAGACCTCCCGAGTATTCAGGTGGTGTACTTAGAGCTTCTGGGTGATTTGAGTCGACACCCCTCAATTTACTTGCATACAAATGAGGTACAAAGCTAGATTTTGATCTTCCTTCTTTCCTATTGATGAGGAATAATGGATTCTGAGGTTGACCTACTTTGTGATGTAGGTTCCCAGCTTTACACAGCCTAGAGGGAACTGGTTCAGCATTTACTCCATGTACCAGGCTCTGCATCCTGACTATAGAGCGATCGTGCATGATTGGGGATTTGGTGCATTCTTTTCCATCCTTCCCCACCGTTGTCCTTGGGGTTACCTCAGGGCATTGTCTGAGCGCTGGTTTTACTAGACTCAGTCACTCCATTTATTGGACTGTGAGGTGATGATGACTCTGATGGATTGGCGGTTTATCACAGGTATGGAGTATGGAGGGGCAAGTGCCTTGTACGGCGGATATTACCCCGACTGCCGTCAGATCCTTTCTAGGAGTTCCAGTGGAGGCGCTCAAGGGCAGGACTATTCGTACAGGTCCTTTGAGCGTAGATGCTATGAGCAGGCTGTTGAGTGAGCCCATACCCTATGATGTGAGAGTCAGGGATCGCATTCTTCAGCGATTGTTCCTGATGGTCATTAGGGGTTACTTCATAGCTGATAACTCTTCTATGGTGTCATTCGCTTTGATCAGTGCCACACAACACGTGGACAGTATTAGAGAGTATGATTGGGGTTCCTACACCTTTGTCTATTTCCTCAGGGGAATGCACATGCGTTCGTAGGGCTTAACAGAGGCTTGGCAAGGATTTTACCCATTTCTGCTGGTGAGTATTTCTCTTGTAATTTCCCATGTATAGGTTAAGAGTGTTGACTGATAGCAGATGTTTTCCTTTGTGTTGGTAGTAATGGGCCTATGAGAGGCTCACATGCTTACGTCCAGTGAGTGTGTTAGGATTAGATACCTACCCACGAGGACGACGATGGCATCATTCCATACTAGCGGAGGTCCCTATAGCTGAGGGTTTCACTCATAGCCGCCTACAGCTGGAGTTATTGAAAGCTGGTGTCATCACATGGATTCCCTATTTTAGGGAGCATTTGAGCATTAGATTTGAGGATGGGTACCCGACTGGTGTCGAGTACATAATTTCCACCCGTAGGATTCCTCTCTTCACAGATGGATGATGGGAGCTCTATTTAGGAGAGCGTGCTATCAAGAGCACCATAAGAGAGATTTGTATACCAATCTTTCCTCCTGTCAGGCGTTATTGGTCTGTTTCACAGTCACCCGTCATTGATATCCCATTGTTTAGGGTTAACGATGGTACATTATCAGAGGGTCCCTGCACTTAGGAGATATTCCAGCATTGGTGGTTCCCTCGTACCATTGGAGCCCAGAACCGCACCACTCAGTTCATAGGGGATATGGTTCCTGGATCCGTGATGATGACGGATTGGCTAGTCTATGTCTGAGATCCGACTCATTTGATACAGATTAACAGTTTGACCTGACAGTTGGATCGGGCATATTTCTTTATCCGGCACTTGGACAGAGATCCTTCAGAGCCAGATAGTTTTGATCCTTCCAGCTCTGACGCTGGCCCTTCAGGTGACCTATATGGCTTTGCCAGTGCAGATCCTCCCTTGTATAGGCCTGACATCCCCGTGGATAGAGATCTAGTGACTCAGGAGGAGTTACATCAGGTGGACAGGATTGATGATGTAGACATTGACACCATTGTCTTCTTCTGATGTATATTCTCGTTATCTCTTTTGATAGGCCTCTGTTAGATACTGGGTGGCTTTCCTCCATTTTCGCTATATCTTTTGATAGGCCTCTGTTAGATGTAGGGCGTCTGTGCCCCATTTCCCTGTATTTTCTAGCTGCACAGAGATGTATTAGATGATGATATACTTAGGAATGTATGTACAGTTTTCCATTCCCTATATCATATTGCCATCTATTCTTTATGATGCATGTATTATGTTATGCATATATATGTATGTCCAGAGATATACAGCATTGACCCCTGGATGGTCTTATGATACGGCCCACACAGATGTCTTCTTCGATAGTTACCCGCGTTGATCATACCCCACCAGTATTGGTGGCATCTCGTCTGAGATCGTGGTATGATAGTATGTCACCTTTAGACAAGGTGACTGTAGATCAGTTATTGCAGCATATTATAACTCTCCTGATGTTTCAAGTTCCCGCAGGCTTCATAGCGGGTATGCTGGAGCATTGGATACTGGAGAGATAGGTCTTCCGGTTTGGCATCCATGAGTTGACTACTACTCTGGATGAGTATGCATGTTTGACGGCACTGCCTTTGGACAGACCTTGCACGCGGATGGCCATCGGCGACATGAGCAGACAGCTTATGACTCTCACCGGGCTGAGGCGTAGAGTTGTGGAAGATGAGATCACATCCGGTCACGTTGTATCCCAACATTTTTTGATGGACAAATTTGGCTCTGAGGATAGTTATACACGATACTCCAGGGATTTCACCATGCCGAATGATCATTGGCACTCGGCCAGAGTAGATGTCTTGCTACTGTGTGTATTGTCGTATGTATACATGCCACGGTACATGGATGAGCTAGATATTGGCTTCATCATGGCAGTGAGAGCTCTCAGGGAGGGTTACACCATTGTACCGATGATCATAGTAGAGACACTAAGGTCAGCCACATATTGCAGCACTTACCCTGCAAGGGTATTCACAGGCAGTTCAGTCATATTGTACGTGTGGTTTATGTCACACTTGAGACCGATTGGCACATTCCGATGACATAGGTATTGTTTTACCCATGAGATAGCCATATCGTACTCCTTTCAGCTTGCAGAGTGTACATATCTTGCATCTTGGTTCGTTTTCCTGGCAGGGATCGAAGATCCATTTGATATATTGTCGTGTACAGGGCTCAGCTCACCCTACAGCTTCATCACTCATGCTCCGGGCATAAATTATCTCCCTCTTGCTGGTTTGAGGGGCATGACTACTTACCACCCACTGGCCGTGATGTGTGTCAGTTTGACCAGTTCTAGGACTTCTATCCTTTTGAGGGGGCATTGAGTCAGCGCTTAGCTTCTTGCCATTTATCAGTAGAGGATAGATCCAGGTTGTACGCCTGTTGGGATCAGCGTGAGCTAACTGCATTTTCCATTAGTCACCCAGGTTGTTCTGTAGAGTATTCTGCATGGATTGAGACAGAGACGACATTGACTATGGCAGTATCCACAGTGTAGGGGATTGATTCCGACAATGGGGAGCCTATGGAGGAGACTTATATTCCCACCGAGGAGGATTTGACTAGTGGGTTGCCAACAGTTATGATGGATTCTCCCAATACGAGTGCTACTGTGATTCAGCATTCAGCACAGTATTTAGAGCAGAGTCTTCATTTGATGACCTTTGAGAGAGATCAGGCTAGGGCCTTGATGTTGACAGCTCTTGATGGGAGAGACGCCGCTCTATTAGAGAGAGACGATGCCAGATCAGCCAGAGATGCATTGATTATAGAGCGGGATGCTGCCCTATCTTCCCGGGATGTGGCCGTCATAGATAGTGCTTCTGTGAGATCCCTTACGAATGACATCTTTGCCGATATGAGTGCATACATTGATGAGCATCATGCCACCATGCAATTGGCCTCGGATCTGCTAGCTCGTGTAGATACCATTGGGCAGGAGCTTGCAGCGTTACCTCCTTCTTCGGAGAGGGATGCTATGTTAGATATGATAGTCCGCATACATACAGATCCATAGATAGACTTGTATTTTCCTGCATAGACTATCTTAGCCATTTTGTCATGTACAACACATATGTATATATCAAACATCATTATATATGGTAGGGAAATATATTTTGATTCACTTCCCTTTTAGTTGTGCCTTAATACTTGCTTGATATTTGCTTGTTTCTTCAGGGTTTGTGATCTTGATGTATTCTGAACTCATCGTTGATGTGTGGACATTGAGACATCGCATGATCTTTCAGAATGGATCATTGATCTGTGTGTATGCCCATAAGAAATTCGGCACTACTTTATACATTTTTTTCTCGAAGATGCTTCGTATCTCAAAAATAAAAGAAATCAAGCTGAACACATAATAAAATGGAAGTATCAAAGGCCTCAATTCCTATTTAGCATAAGGGTTTGAAAAACCTCTTTTATAAAACATCACTGCTATATCTTGTTAAAACTGAACTTTTATACAAAATGCAAACCCTTTGTGTATAGGTGCGAACGAGGCATAGCACTACTTCCATATAATTGCACATTGACCCCCCCCCCCCACACACACATTCATATAACAGTTTAAATTGAAAAGTGATGGTCACCGTGGCAACACATATGTCGGGGGGTGCCTAACACCTTCCCTCCGCATAATCAAGCCCCTGAACCCTAACGAATCTCGATTTCACAGACCAGTTTAGCATTGTCTCATCACTTGGTCAATGTGCAAACCTTTTCTTGGTTGAGTTGGTACAACCATTTAAAAATACCAACTGGCGACTCTTACAGTCCAATCGTCAACATATACATGTTGGACCTTTTCACAACTTATTTTTTTAAACAAATCTCACCTAACATGAGAACACCAAAAGACAAGAATAGAAAAGGGACAAATAAAAATCCCGACATCGACATGGGTGTTACAGAGATGGTATCAGAGCTTAGGCTCTTCCTTGGAGAAAACCTATTTAGGTTTGACCTGTGAGTTGTGGGTAAATCATTGGGTAGACATAAGAGTTTGATTCGATTTTGTTCTCTGTTTGGTTGGTCTGGATTTTGACCAAGTGTCATTAGCTCTTTGAGTTGTAGTTAATTTGAGAAAGGTGAGATAATTTGTTAAGATTATTATTGTTATGTGCTGGACCAATAATATTAGTTAAGGATTGTGATTGGATCATTAAGGAGAATAATGTCATATTTTGTTCAGTTAAGAAATGATTATACGATTATGATATGAGTATTTGTATCAGTGAGTTTTTGATATTGGAGAATTATTTGTTAGAGTTATTTCAGATAATTACAAATTATTATGATTTTGGAATTGTGCATTTGATTTGGGTTAGATTTTGATTTTTTGTTAAGTTGTGAATAATTTGAGGTATGTGTATCGGTGGGATAATATGATAAAGTAAAAACTATTAAGTATAAAGGATCTCTTGTAATTTTGAGTTGATGTAGAGATTCGAGGTAATTAGATTAATCTTTTAAAGTAAATGAATTTTGTGGTTATTTCCTAGTAGAATATTGGAGTTATCTTGTATGAAATTTTGAGTGATAGTATGAGGAGATCTTGGAATTTGTTGGGTTAAGGTTTGCATTAAGAGAATGATTTATTCATTGAATGATTAGATATATAATAAGTGACGAATCCAATAGATTTTAAGAGATTTTGAAAGCTATATTTTGCTTATGCAGATAGTAGAATATGTGATTTGAAGTTTGATATGGTGATGAAGAGATCTTCATATTATATTTTTTGGTGTAATAATATTTAAAAACTAATTTGGATTGAGGTTTGAATATTTTGAAGCTCTTGAGGATTTAGGAAGAGTTGATATAATTTGTGAAGTTGTTTCGTTTATTCCGATATCCTTAAAGTTTTGCATGAATTTATGTAAAATAAATAAATAAAACAAAATAATTTGTTAGATCCTAGTCATGTGCAGGACATGAACTTTTTGAAGTTGAAGATAATTTTAAATATTTTGGGTATGGGAATCGTATTTAGATGAGGAGAAAATTTTGTGTTTTTTAATTATGTTATGAAGAGTACGTATGTTTACAAGAAAGAAAATTGACGAGGAACAGCACCAGCTGTGGAGCATGTGGTTTAATTCAACGCAAAACAAAGAATCTTAACGGGGCTCGACACAGTAGCTTACAATTTTTTTGCAAGTATATGGATAACAACGAGGATCGATGGACATACCAGACTTGATCGATAAAAAGGGCGATGTTACATCTTAACTAAAATTTATGAATAATTATGTAATTTAAATAAAAATAAAACGTTTTGTAACTTATTTAAATTCCGAGGATGGAATTATTATTTTTGGAGGGTAGAATGTAATAACCCAAAATTTTGTTAATGATTAAACATTAATTTTATTTTTTCCTAAAATCATTCGGAACGGGAAGCAATATAGGAGATGGAGGAGTCTATTCGAGCGAAATATCCGTATCTTTTTGAAAATTAGGTTCGTTCTATTTTTTTATTCCGGGGACAGAATCCTTTTAAGGGGTAGGTGATGTAATACCCAGTAAAAAAATAAGAAGAATAAATTAAATATCATTTAAAATTATATTTTTTTTAAAATAGTTTAATTGGAATTTGTCTTTTCTTTGGGTCAAATAGTCATTTAATTTATGTGGGCTAATGTATTAATAAGTTATGGATAAATTAAATTGATAAAATTGGGCTTTAAACTAAGTGGGTCTAATTTATAATTGTGTAATTTTAAAATCCTATAAAAATTTGGAGAGTTAATAAATATATTAATTAATAAAATCTGTTTTTAAGTGAATAAATAACTAAACCTAATCTTATTTTCATTATACAACCTGAGAAAGAGAAAGAGGAGCCAAGACACCGCTTATTGCTGTAAATTGAGACAGACTTATTGTGTTTGTGTTTGTGAGAGAATTTGCATCAGGTTTGTCTTTTATACCTGATCAATAGTTGATTGATTATATATATATATATATATATATATATTTGTTAATAAGTATTCAATTTTAATTAGCGTTAGTGTATATATATAATGTGACGCCCCCAAATTAGGTATACATCACCCATCTTGGGTCGCCAGATACCACACTACATAAATCAAATACAAACTTAATTATACAATTGTTGGGTAATATACGACAAAACATAGCTGAGTGTTTAAACAAGAATATTGTCATCTAGACAATATCCACACTCAATGGAGTCCTCATTACATTTATTGTCACACTATTTTATAGAATAGTGAGGACTACTAAAACAACCCTCTGGACCGTCAATCTATTCCCCGACTCGTCCCAGCTATATTCTCATTTCCTGAAGAGAACAGTGAAAGAAAAGGGTGAGCTCAACTATCCCAGTAAAAAATATTATGACTAAGATAATGCAGAATAAATTATCTTTAACCTTCAACAAATATAACAACCGATAGAATACAATAGACAACAAGTTTTAACGAAGCGGAATAAGCAATCCATTAGAAGAGTCAAGTAGAGCATGATATCTACTATCTTCTATGATTTAAAAAGTTTTCATCAATTTTATCTCAGTAATACCCATTAACAGCTTCTTTATTATACCCAAGACAAAGAGAACTTTCATCATTGTCTTCACCGAACCACCAAAGATTATAGTTAAATTCACAATTCATATTTATAATCATGTAAATCAACAGATTTTCTCCTTGCCACAAAGGCTTAATAGAACGTTTACTTAATATCCTTACCCCAAAGGCTAAAGATATTCAAATGTAATAACAATGATCATATTTAATCAGTTGTCTACCTTTGCACTACGGGCCAAAGATATTCAACTATAAAACCAATGGTCATGATCATACCAATCAATTGTCTGTCAGTACATTGCGGCCAATGACATTCAACTATTAACTAATGGTCATGATCCGCTTAATCACATCATCGAATTATCATGCACACTACGGGCCAAGGATATTCGTTATTATCACCGATGGTTATGATCATGTCATATCGCTGTCCATCTTTGCACGTAAGCCAAAGATATACAACTATAAAACCAATAATCAACAGTCCATCTTTGCACGTAAGCCAAAAATATACAACTGTAAAACAAATAATCAACAGTCCATCTATGCACGTAAGCCAAAGATGACTTTCATCACAATATAAGCATGAGGATGATGACAATGATATTAGCAATAATCAAATGAAATCAAATCCAACGAAATCAAGGATAAATATTAAAGACTTTAAATTTATCCAGAGTTTAAAAATATCCAAATTGTCAACATGATACTACTTTGTAGAGTAAAATTCAAGAATAATATTCATGTACCAAAACTAATTTGGACAGAAAAGAAATATATTTTTTGGGTAAATAGTACCCCGTGAATAGTACTTCGAGAATAGTACCCCGTGAATAGTACCCCAACATGAAAAGTACCCCAAATACCAGAGTGAATGATATTAGAGTGAATAGTAATTGGGTGAATAGTAACCCGTGAATAGTAACTCGTGAATAGTACTCGGGCACGAAAATTGTCCCGAATACCCGAGTGAATAATACTAGAGTGAATAGTAACTGGGTGAATAGTAACCCGTGAATAGTAACTCGTAACAGAAAAATACCAAAACGATATTTAGTGACGAGTACAAAAGAAATGATATCCCAGATGAGTATAATAGAATATATGAAACTGCAAATGAATTTTCACCCGCCATGCGGTAATCCACGTAGACAGATCATTTCCACAATTTAATAAAGAATGAATACAAAGGATCATTCACCATACATGCAGTAATCCACATAGACATGTTATTTCAACAGAATAATAAAGAATAGTGTAATATCCGAGATATTTTTTTTAATGTAATTTAAGAATTATCAATAAACGAATGTATATGAAACTTTTGGGTGATTTCATTTATTAGATGTATATGTGTTGTACATAAATGTGTTATTTCAAGAGATGTGATGAGATGTATTTAAATGGTTGGTTTAGTTTTTTTTAACTATTTAAAGTGATTAAGTAGGGAATTATTTTACTTATTATGTGGGATGGTATTAAATCATGAGCTGGAGTTCGGAGCAGAATTTAGAGACGCGAACTGCGTATTCGAGTCTGAAACGTCGAAATTAGTCAGGATATACTGCAATCACGAAAAACTGTCATGGTTGACTTTTTGGTCAAAGTCAACCACAAATTTTGGGGATGATTTTGACGAAACGGATAGTCCCATGACGTCCGGAACGTTGACTTTAGTAAGAATTGATATATGGTTTGCAACGTTTGGCTACGAAGGGCAAAATGGTCAAAATGGGCATTTAAAATATTAAAATAATATTATAATGTATTTATTTAATTGGTCAGCGGCTGATGGGACCCATGAGACTATTAAATTGGGACAAGGGAGGGAGTATACGTATATTGAAAGACCCCAACTTATTATAAATAAATTTAAATTTTCTCTATTCATTATTCTAAATTAATAAGGTGTTAATTTGATATAATGCTTTAGTTATGGGTGAAATGTGCAAATTTTGCAAAATAAGCAAGTGGTTATAAAATATTCATTTTTGTCGGGGAATATTCTTTTAGTCGTGGAATATTCTTTTTGTTTCGGGAATATTAAATATTTAATTTTGAGGCGACCATTCATGGGGCTCATAATGTAATAATCGTGTCGAATGAAGAAAACGACAAAGTATGAGTTTTTATAAATAACGGCGTAATTGTTACCGTTAACACTATTGGATTATCTGGTGGTTAAAATACAGTAATACGCATAGTACATTGTATTACACAGTATTGTTGAATTATTGATTCGTATGTAAGAAGGCACTACTCAATAATTGTTACAGTAGTTACTGTTTAATATTTTATTTTATTGATTCAATAATTGCTGCGTTGGTAGTTTATATTATTGTTGTTTCAATAATTGTCACTGGACAGTATTTTCCATTATCAGATCAATAATTCATATTATTTGAATAATATTATGAGATAACATTATTGGCAATGTCTAGAAAGTTCTGTCTAAAGAGAGGTTTGGTCACCTAATTCTTGCTAGTAAAGAGAAATCCTTATTGGAAAGCCCCTCTTTCACGAGGAACATGCGGTTGTCATAATTGTGATTCTGTAATATTATTTGTGAATATTAATTATTGATTTATATGATAAAAAAATATTTATTTGATGTGGATATAAATAATGGATCTATTTATGTGGTTATACATGAAGGAATTAATGCTGAGGTATTTTATCAGTATTTCGTCGGAAGGGAAGTATTAAAAATCACCCGTTTGTGGATTTTGGATATTTTCTGTTGGGAATTTGGAAAAACTTTCTTCTGTAAAGTTGTAGAGAATTCGATTTTAGGCAGAATGGACATAAAATTCATATTTTTCTGATAAACAGGCTATTTTCTATGAATTATTGAAGTTTCAGAAAATAAAATAATTTTTATTAATTTATGGGTGTGACCCACTTTTTGGTTGGTGTTGATTACACACATGGGCTGCTGATTTTGTCCAAGAAGGCATGCTTGGATTTTTCAAATGGTAGGTGGCGTAGGAAATTAAAAAGAAATAATATTAGTTTATTATTTTAGTCTCATATGGCGTTCTAGCATTTTCCTATAAATAGACGCTTAGATTAGAATTAAAAATCACACCAGAAACAAGTTTTCTTTCTCTATAGATTATCGAGCGTATTTTTGTGAGTATTTATATACTTTGAGAGTTGTTGGTCGGTACAAGCTTCCTTCGGCTTTCTATCCGATATTCTGATCAGAAGTACCGTTATTTTGAGGTAAGGGATGTTATTTTCTTCTTAAATGATATTATTTTCTTCAATATCATTATGCCGAAATATTGGTGAACTTTTTAATCAAATTTGGAAATTTTTGTGTTTGGTGTTACTATTCACGATATCTGACTACTATCAAACCCAAAAATGAAAATTTTCCTTTTTGTCCAAGATGTCTATTTTGGCTACTATCTTTGATTGTATCCATGTTTTGATCGTTATTTTTGAATTTCGCTTCACAATCGGTTATTATGAAGTATTATTGATCTTGGATAAACTATTATACTGAATCCCTAATATTTGTCCTTACATCTCTTTGGATTCGTTTTTCTTTAAAATATTTTTATCATCCTCGGTCTTAAATGATGATATTCTTGAATATCTTTGGCCTGTAGTGCAAAGATGAATGATTAATCGATGAATATCTTTGGCCCGTAGTGCAAAGATGAAGCAGTGTTGAGATGAACATGACCAATTTGGTGATACAAAAATGAATATCTTTGGCCTGTAGTGCAAAGATGAATATTTGATTAAAGATGTATATTGATTGTTGTTGTTGAGGATAAAATATTGATGATGAACTTTTAAATCTTAGAAGATAGTAGAATTCATTCTCTACGTGACTCTTCTAATGGATTTTTATTTTTATTGCAGAATATTGATCTAAAACTTGTTGTCTATTATATTCTAATGATTTTTTCCTGTTGAAGACTAATGATAATTTGTTGTATATTATCTTAGTCATAATATTTTTACTGGGCTAGTTGAGCTCACCCTTTTCCTTTTTGTTCCATTTTTCTTCTTAGGAGGTGAGAACATAGCAGGATCGAGTTGGGGTATGGAGTAATGGTTCTAGAAAGAGGTTTTAGCAGTCCTCACTATTTCTGTAAAATAGTGTATGAATAATTATAATGAGGACTTATTTGAGTGTTGATATTGTCTAGAAGACAATATTTGTATTTAAACTCAAAGTATGTGTTGTCGTATTTTGCACGACAATTGTATTATTAAAGTTGTAGTTTTCTTTTTGTACCATGTATTTGGCGACTTAGAATGGGTGTTGTATACCTATTTTGGGGGTGTCACATATATTACATAATAGCTAAGGTGGGAGTACTTTATTTTATTCCTTAAAACCAAAATTCTTTGGGGGTGTCACATATATTACATAATAGCTATATTATTGTATTATTAAGTATTGTGAGTAACTAATCATTAGAGTTGGGGGTTATGGGAGTTGGAGGTTATGTGAATCAAAAGACCCTAGCAAGCTATACATATATACAAACACACTTTTCTTTTAAGAAAATTCCACCAAGTGAGTAATCATGGAGAGAAATTGAGAGCTTAAGAGAGTTAGAACAAATTTTGGAGGATTACTGAGGATTTGACAAGCAAAGAGAAGGAGCATCATATTAAACCAAGAAGAAATTCATCAAACGGTAATTCATGAACCCATTTTATTTTTATAAGAAAAATGAGAAGAAAATGCATATAGAATTGGTAAATGATTTGTTGTGGCTTTGTGTTGCCATGTTACTGTTGTTTGATGATTATAGATCATTAACAACAAAAGATATGGGTTAATCATGCATCAAATTCATAGAAAATCAAAGAATTAAGCAATGCATGCTCTACCTTTGATAAAATGTCTCTAAGGTGCTAAATTAATCAAAAAGGTGAAAATTTGTTGAAGTTTGATGTTGTGAAATGTGAAAACATGTGAGAGTAGATGATCTGGACATTAGGAATAATTTAATTGCATGCTAAAAGCAAAATCACGGATTTTTTGTCAAATTGAGTTTAACTAGTAATCTGTGATTTTTGGGGTTTTTTGGAGCCTCGAAATCATGGTGTATACGACTCGATTAGCGTATGTAATAATTTTATAAAATAGTATGTAGCATGAGGTACAACCTGTCCAAATTTCATAAGAAAAGGAGTTAAATTGAGCAAGTTATGAAAATCGTAAGCATGCATGTTGGTAATAGAATCTGCAGAATTCTGGAAATTCCAAAATTTTTTCAAAGTATAGAACTAGCGCTGGCACGTTTTTCTATGTAGCTAGTTTGTGGTCTTCGCATGCTAGTTTCATGAATGTTATATTTTTGTAAAATACCTTGATGTATGAAGTTTATTGTGTCCAAGTATCATGGTCATATCATATGTAGATTAGTGGGAATAAAATCGCAAAAGTGGTTGCAAGAAACAAAAATTTGATATCTTTCTTGGGACTGTTTGGATCAGTCCATTTCGGGGGCATTTTCGTCCACTGTGTTGTACTTTAAAAATTCGGGAAAAATTTATAGTATTAATATAAGAAGATATGAAGGTTCTGTAAAAAATTGAGAATTTTTGGCCACACGGTTTGAGAGTTATGAATTTTACGGTTAAGGACACTTTATGAGAAGATACCCGGATAACTCTTTGTGTATAAGTCCTAAAATTACGAAATTTTTACTGGAAGTACATGTGTATAACAGGAGGTAACCCTAAAAATTTCAGAATTTTTGGAGCTAATCTCGATTTATGTAAAATCGGAGAATATTTGGCTATTATGGACTATTTAAAACTAGTAGATGAATTTTAAAAATTCCGGGAAAATTATATGTTCAATGTGGGACTATATTCTACAAAGTCCTAGAAATAAAATATTTTTGGGACTGATTTGGTATTTTTTATATAAATGATGCTGTATGGATAAATGAATTTAATTATATACGTGATGTCATAATTATGGAAAAATGAGATTTTCCGACTTGAGACCCTTAAGTATATTTTATACAGATTTTTGGTAGAGTTTTGGTCCGAAAAATGTCACAAATTTATGTTTTCCAGTTTCTTTTATTTAACCACGTGGCCTACTCATAGCAACATGTTAGGTAATTGAGTTGTATTTGAATACGTGTGAGTTTAATCTTTTTATTAAAATAAAAGGGAACCATTACACTTTAAAGTGGTGTTCGAGAACCAAATTACTTAATGTGACACATGTGAATAGGTTACGTGAAGGGCTAGTAGATAGCAGTAATTGTAGAAGACGTAACATGAAAGTTTCTTACCCTATTTTTTATTATGAATTTATTCAACTCTTATTCAGTTGATTGCAACGAGGGTAAGTTTGGGCTTGTGATTAATTAATCATTCATGCAAGCTCCTTTATTGTAAAGTTCTATAACTTCAATTATGATGCGAAATGTTATTGATGATTATTCAGTTCCTATTGCAACTGATATACTTTAAAGTTCGTATTCCCTTAATGAACTATATTCAAGCATGCTTTCTAGTTTTCATTCTAGCTAGATGTTATTAATGCAAACATAGTATATTGTTTGAACAATTCAAACCCTTTGAAGCTATTTAATGTTTACTAATCCAAATTGCTTTGGTGAGGTCCCGCGTGAATATTAAGATGAACAACTCGAATAATCGGGCAAACAGACGTCGGGCATATAGTCCCATTTATGCTTATGCGTTTAAACTTTATACTTGTGCACAATGTAGGTACGATACGATAAGTGATCACCGGAGTTCTTCAGAGACCAATTTTACAATCTATTTGATTGTTAAACCGTCTGATAGTTTTTGATGAAACAAAGTAATGTTCAGGGTATCTAACACCCCTTAGTATGCTATTGAGAACTCCAGAACTCTTATCTTGATATTTATTTCAACTGTTGAGGAATATTCATACCAATGCTTTTACTTCTGATGTATTTTCTCAAACTACTTTATATACTTGCTGGGAAATTTGTGCTCATTCTTGCTTAAACCTTTTAGTTAATTTGATATAATGAGGGCTCGGGCAAGGACAAAGGAAAGTCTAAGATGAAATGATGAGAGTTATTTATGTAATAATTATATTTCCGTATATTATGTAATGTAGCGATAAACGCTAAGTTTAAGTTTCAGTTTATTAAAGGTTGTAAAGACTTGGGACTTTATTTTGAATAAGTATGTAATAGTTATTATTATTATTATTATTATTATTATTATTATTATTATTATTATTATTATTATTATTATTATTATTATTAGAGTTACTTAGATAGATGATGATGTATGTTATATCGTGAGCACCATGTCCTGTAATCGATGTTACACGAATTTGGGGGCGTCACAGGTTGGTATCAGAGCCATAGGTTATAAACTTTGGGTGGGGAAACCTTAGACTATAACCTTAGGGAATTTAGTGGAGGAAATAAGGAGATGAACTCATGTAGAGTTTTAGGGGTTGTGTCAAATCTATTTTTCTAAAACAAAAACATCTATTTTAAAATACTAACCGAGTTATTTTTCTTGTTTGAAGGATGTCAGGAGAAGCGGAAGTTAGAGATATCCACGTTGTGAGTGAGCAGTTGGTGACACCTGTACCTGAGCCTATAGCTGAGGCAGTAGCTGACTCAGACCTAGAGGAGTATCCTGAAGAGGAAGGGGAGCCCGAGGAGGACTCGGAAGAAGCACCTGAGGATACTTTATTGGATGAGTTGATGGATAGGATTACGGAGTTGGACGACAAGGTCCATGAGTTGGAGGAGATGATGTCGGGAGCGAGAAGTCTGCAAAGATTACATGAGGCATTGGTGCACCACCTGATAATTAGGAACAGGGATTTGGCTGACAAGCTGCGGGCATCAGACCAGAAGGTGGATAGGCTAAAGGATGAGAAAGAAGCTATTAGGACCCACTTGGGACATACCATTAATGGGTTAGAGTCGAGGATACAGAGTGTGACGCCCCCAAAATAGGTATACATCACCTATTTTGAGTCACCAATTACATGGTACAGAATACAAATACAATCTTTAATATACAATAAGAGAGCTATGAGTTTTAATACAAATATTGTCTTCTAGACAATATCCACTCTCAGAATAAGTCCTCATTACATTTATTGTCACACTATTTAACAAAATAGTGAGGACTACTAATACTATCATCTAGACCGTCACTCTGTTCCCCGACTAGTCCCGGTTACGTTCTCATTTTCTGAAGAGAACAGTGAAAGAAAGGGTGAGCTCAACTAGCCCAATAAGAAATATTATAACTAAGATAATGCAGAATAAATTATCATTAGTCTTCAACAATGTTAAACTGATAAAATACAATAGACATCAAGTTTTAGCTGCAAGAACATGCAATCCATTAAAAGAGTCAAGTAGAGAATAAAATCTACTATCTTTTATGATTTAAAAGGTTTTTCATCACTTTTATCATTTGGGACTCAAATTTTAATAAATAATCCACATCATCCCGGCACTACGGCCAAGGATATTCATTAGTATCACAACCACAAATTATCCATGCACTACGGACCAAGGATATTTGTGTATTTATTAATGGTCATGATCATGCCAACAACTGTCCATCAATGCACTACGGGCCAATGAGGACTTTTACCACATTATTTGTAACATTACGGTTATGATTACACCGAATAATTCCTAGTCATAATCATACCAAGTCCATCTATGCACTACAGGCCACAGATGACTTTCAACAAAATATAAATATGAGGATGATGACAATGATATAAGAATTCAATAAAACAAGTTCAAGAATTAATTTATTCAGGAACTAATAACGTCCAAATTGTCAACATGATACTTCTTTGTAGAGTAAAATTCAAGAATGCTCAAAAGAATATTTCCACGAAAAGATACTGGATGAAGCGCAAATATCAAGGATATTCCACTAATTTCATGGAGTATAAAAGTTAAAACTTTAACCAACTAAGTATAATAAAGAATGGAATAACAAAAGAAACCACCATGCATGCTATACTTCGTATGGACAGGTTATTCCAACAAAATAATAAATAACAGAACCGTGTCGGGCATATATACACCAAGCGAGATATTCCAACAGTAATAATAAAGAATGGAATAAAATGAAATCACCATGCATGCGATACTTGACAGGCAAAGTTATTCCAATAGAATAATAAATAACAGAACCGAGTCCCGTAAAGCGCCTTGCATACGTGATATTCCAATAGAATAATAAAGACGGAACCAGGTCCGGCGTAAAATGCACAGACAGGATATTCCAACAGAATAATAAAGAATGGAATAACAACATAATTTCACCATGTATGCGGTACTTCACATAGACAGGTTATTCCAGTAAAATAATAAATAATGGAATAACAGAAGAATTTCATCAAGTATAGGGTAGACCGCGTATACAAGTTATTCCAACAAAATAATAAAAAATGTAATAACAGAAGTTCTCTTCATGAATATGAAAAAATAATAATACCCCTTACCGTAAAAGAAACTTGATATCAGAGTAGTGAAATAGCAGAATACTTTTCTTCTTTCTCTCTATAGTTTCTATCTCTAGATTTTCAGTGAATTAGTAAGAAATAATGAAGGAATGAGCTTCTATTTATAGAAGAATGGACTGAATAGTAACCAATCCATGAATGGCCCAGATTGATTTACTTTAAACGGACGGTCCAGATTGGTTTACAATAAAATATAATATATTTTATTTATAATCTAATAAAACGAATAATTTTATAAAAGTATTCTATTTTATATAAAAAGATTTTACTATACAAACACTATTCAGGCACTATGCAAACACTATGCATAATAAAATATAATATATTCTAATTATTGTCTAATAAAACAGATAACTTTATAAAAGTATTCTGTTTTATATAAAAAGATTTTACTATTAGCCTAATAAAACGAATAACTTTATAAAAGTATTACATTTTTATATAAAAAGCTTTTCTATTTTATTACATTAATAATACTAATAAAACAAAACTTCATCATCATTATTATTATTCACACTATTAATCGACCGAGTCGTTCCGTGAAAGAGGGCTTTCAATAAGGATTTCTCCCTATCGACGCGTATGATTAGGTGACCAAACCTCTCCTTGGCAGAACTTCTAGACATCGTTAATAATGAAAATAATAATATTAATAACTCTGTCATCTCAATTATTGATTTAATAATATATAAAATATCGACAATAATTGAATAAAACTGAATGACTTCTCACGTAAGCATCAATAATCAATACCGTGTGCTACTATGCAACCACGCGTATTCCTGTACTTTTAACACCGGGTGTTTCAACAGTTAACGGTAAAACTTCCGCCGTTATTTTCATAAAAATATTTTTGTCGTTTTCTCAATCCGACAATAATTTTGTTGTGGGGTCCACCAATGATTGTGCCGTCATACGAATATTCCATGTTTAAAACGAATATTCCCCGACCAATCGAATATTATATAACAACTTGCGTACTTTGCAAAATTTATAAATATTATCCACAACTATAACATTATATCAAATTTATTCCATAATATTCAAAAATGATATTTATAGAAAATACATTTTTATTCATAAAAGTTGGGGTTTTACAATCTCCCCTTCTTATGAAATTTCGCCCTCGAAATTAGGGTACGTACCTGGTATATCGAAGAGGTAAGGTTACCTTGATTTTATTTCAGATTCTAACTCCCAGGTCATTTCCTCAACATTGTGGTTTCTCCATAAAACTTTAACTTGAGGTATAACCTTGTAGCGTAGAATATGTTCCTTCTTATCAAAGATTTGAACAGGAACCTCTTCATACGTTAAATCTTCCGCTATTTAATCCGGTTCTAACTCGATAATGTGGTTCGGGTCTTTCACATATTTACGTAACATGGATATATGAAAAACGTTATGAACACGAGACATACTTGGTGGTAAAAAAATCTATAGGCTACAGTCCCTACTCGATCGAGGATTAAAAATGGGCCAATGAATCAAGGATTGAGCTATCCTCTCTTTCCAAATCTCGTAACTCCTTTCCATGGAGCAACACGTAACAACACATGATCTCCAATATCGAATTCCACGTCCTTTCGATGAAGATCAGCATAACTCTTTTGTCGGTCTTGTGAGGTTTTTATCGTTTGCGGATCGTTTGTATCTTTTCCATAGTCATACGCATTTAACTCCGGATCCCCAACAACGTTTCTTCACCCACCTCATCCCAGCATACTGGAGAACGACACTTTCTTCCATACAACGCTTCGAATGTATGTGACGACCCCAAATCCAGGTACTTGAAACCCGAACTCGGTTCTCCACGATACCATTTCTTTAAGCTGAATAATACTAAATAATAATACATTCGAACTTAATTTACATACATCAAAGTTTACTTCCCCAAGTACGTGACCTTCAAATACATTCCTTACAATACTTGAATAGATACCAATACAACTATAACCATTAACTCATAATACATACTTATTCAATCAGCTTTCCTTTTCCTTTGTTCGTACTCGAGCCTTGGATTGCTCATACATAATCGAAAACATTTAATTTAAGCAAGGATGAGCATTTAAGTGCCCAAAGAAGTAATAGCAATTATATATAAGCTGAAAGAATATAAGTATTCTCTTTACATAACACTTCTACAACGAATTGAAAGTTGTGAAGTAATCTATACTGATAAAAAATTCACATAACAACTCTCTTTCAAATTCTTTAAATTTGGCTCTGGCTCTACCCTTGAATAGGGTTTAAGAAACATACTATGAACATTCTTTTCATTTTCAAAAGGTTTAGCGGAATTCTATCCTCAAGCAAGTCATAACTTACTTAGCACGGAGGGTGATCATTTTCATTGTACCTGATGATTGATCAATACTACATAACTTGAACGAAATTCATCGCTCACTCTATCCGCCTTTATGCAAAAATCTTCCCATATAGGGATGTTCATCCATGCCCGGTTCCAAACCCAGAAGGTTTTAATCTTGCTCAACAATAATATGTAATTCAACATATATATACGGGTAATTTACAAAGGTGTATCAACATGTGAACAAATGCCATGATTATCCAAGTGGGGACACTTGTATAACCATTTATAGAAATCAATGAACAGAATATATATCTGAGCTAACATGTCGATAATCAAAGAGTACATAATGCATGACATGGGGATAGAATAATTCAAACTTCTTACTCATGTCCATCAGATAAAGGAAGTGCAAAGGTAGGATACTTACCGATTCATCGATTACAAATCTCAACTTAGGTTTTATCTCTTTATCACAACCTATCAATAATCAGATCATTCGTTCGATTAGAACAATATATCTTAACACATAGTACTGTCTATTATAGTCAGCACATAGTCTAATCACATAATCACAGTGATCATACTTTTAGTTCCTATTCTATACTTGAAATATTTTTATACATTTTTCAAATATCTCATCAATGCTCTTACAGTAGTCTTTTCTTTCTTTTATAAGGTCGATATTTGTTTGCTGCATCGACAAAGACTTTATTGGGTAAATCTTGAGTCTAAGACTCTTATTCTATACCTCAACATCGTAAATATCGGACATCTTATTTTTAATCATTTTTGCAATTTCGTAAATTAAAAATTTTAAAATAATTCAAATCATCACTAAAGGGCCTATAGTGATATAAGCTATTACTATAGGTGTTCTTCTTCAAATTTAGAACTTCATAATCGGTTCTCAAGTCACTAGTTTGGTTATTATATAACTTTCAAATATCGGAATCATAATTAAATGATTTAAACATTAAACAATTCCATTATCATTAATAGTTTAATTAATACTAAATTATTAATGAAACCATTGCTAAAATATAAAAGTTATTTATAATAACTCAAACTATTTTTAAAACATTTATATTACCTAAATAATTACCATTAATATTTAAATATTAATGTACTATTTATCCAAATATTAAAAGTCATTAATTATAACTTCAAATATTTTTAAATCCTTAATATCCTCTTTAAATGGTTTTAAATAAATAAAACCATTTTAAAACTATTTATTTAATATTAATCATTAAATAAACTAAATATCATTAATATTATCTTAATATCATTAATATTTAATTATTAATGAAATTATCATTTAAATATTAAAAGTTATATTTTATAACTTAAAATATTTTTAAATACCTTATTTTCATTTAAAATGATTTTTATAATATTAAAATCATTTTTAAACTAAATTATTTAATATAATCATTAAATAACTTTAATATCATTAATAATTATTAATTAATGAAATTCATCACAAAATATTAAAAGTCATCACAAATAACTCATTTACATAATCAATTCCAAGCCAAAATAAACATAGTAAACTAACTAGTTTATTAACAACACTAACTAAACTTCAAAAATTCAAACTTTAACTAACAATTAAAAATAATAACATTACAAAAATTAAATAAGAAACATACCAGGAAATATTTAATTCCACTGATGAATACGCACTTCCACGCCAAAGTTTAACTAAGGAGATCTTTATAAAAAGTCCTCCCACAACAAAGCCTTTCTCAAAAATTAGAGGCCTTATTGTTGGTGAATGAAACAAAGGCCAAGCCATTCTATTTATAGGTTTAGAAAATGGTGAAGTTCTCAATTTAGTCGATGTGGGACTTGGTTTATACTAATTTTTCAATAGCTCACTTTGCGATTTTCTAATGAATTGCTCATAACTCCGATTAATCTGATTTTTGGATATGTTATACATGGTATGTAAGACTATTTTAAAAAATTACGAATTACCCAATTCGGGTTCATTAGGTAGCCCAAACAGTGCGTTAAAAGTGGACGTTCATAACAGTTTTCAATCTCGTTTCAGCTTTACCCTCTTTGGCTAAAATAGTCACAACTCTTTCATTTTAAAACATTTTTGAGCGATTCTTAAGCCCACCTTGAAGTTAACTCTGGGCTACAACTTTTATTCTTTGACCATTTCCAAATTCGAACACATCAGCCCGTAAATTCCGTTCAAATGGATCGCACCACACTTGTTGGGAAGTTTTGACACCACTACTTTGAAATGTCATAACTCTCTCCTCCGATATCGGATTTAGTCCGCTTTGAGTCTATGAAAAGCTTATTCGGTGTACTATAACATACCAAAAGCCCGGAAGGTTTTGGAAACATTAATCGATCAAACAAAGTGTCCCAAATAGCACATCCTGCCGACTTTCGCTTTTGAGAAATTTGACACATTTCCTTCCAATCACCATAATTCCCTCATCCGAGGTTGGAATGAGGTCATTCCAAAGCCTATGGCTTCCTAACTCAGTGCACTAAAACATATCAAAAGCCCAGACCTTTTAAAGCATAAAAGTGGACGAGAATGCCCCCATTACTGATCGCCTTAAAAATAGTTTATCATGATCTATTCAACCATGTTTGACAATCTATAACTTCTAATCTATATATGATATGGACTTGATTCTTTTTGCAGATTAAAGGCCACATATCAGGATACACATAACAACTTTTGAAGAACAAAACTCATGATCGAGCAAAGAGTTATGGCCTCTGACATTTGGTGAAAAAATAACAGAATTCGGTTTTTCCAACTTGCTTAAATCTTCAAATCCGTGCACTTTGATGTTATGGGTCTTTGATTTATCAACCCATATCATCAACTATCATTCTATTACACAACTTTAAACAATCAATTGCATCAAATAACATCGAATCAAAGGATTTCTAGGTTTAGTGTTCTTATACTCTTTTTGCCAAAAATTCTTGATTCTTGCTTCTGATTTGTTATGGGTGATGGTTGGGCTTTGTTTAAGAGTGTATGGGCAATCTTGTACAAGGCAATTAAATTTAATATTTAATCACTAGATTTAATTCTTATAATTTACCAATTAACTTCTATCCTTTGGTAAATTAAAACACTTATACAATAACATCGAAATTAAACCTGGTAATTAAAATTAGGGTTTCTCAACGTCATCAATTAGGGTTTCTAATTGACCATTAGTGGTTTTTAATTATCTGTGTATGTTACTAAACACGATAATTCACGGTTTCTAATTTCAACCGGTTAGGGTTATAATAATTAGGGTTTGTCCTAATTATCGACATCGTACAACGATAATTAGGGTTTCTTCTAATTACCGATATTCTTATTCATAGTAACTTCATATACACGATACTACTCGTAAATATCCCATAATCGAAGTTTAATAATTAGGATTTCACAAAGACGGTAATATGTTATGACCTAATAATCGTCATTGCTCAATATTATCTGTCTGCATATACCCAAAGTACATAATTATGGTAGTCTTTGTAAAATCATTATATAAATAATATAATATTATTATTCTCATCTCTTGATCACAATCCCAATCCGGGGTTTGGATCTCATGTTTGACTTATTCTTCGTACACACAAGATCAATAATCAAGTTAAAATAATTAACTTAAATATTCTCGAACAATTCATATAATAAAATATTTATTATATAAATCTAATTATCACTTCATATATTATTTCCAATCATGTTTTCATGGAAAATAATTAATAAAAACATTTCTACTTACGTAAATTTATTACCATATAATTTGTGGTAATTAATAATTCCAAAATTATTTCTAATTTTTCAAGTAATAAATGTATTCGCATTTATCGTTCACTTTACTTGACACTTAGTCTCGTCATTAAAAAAAAAAAAATTTTACGCATAAAATTTCTTATTTATTTTATATAGTAATTCTCGGGTTATTACATTCACCTCCTTATAAAGATTAGTCCCCGGAATCACCGCTTTAAAACTTATATGCGAGGAAGGTACATAGCATATAATCATTGTAACGTAGATCTCAATCATACTTGATCGAATCGATCTTTAATTATTCATCATAACACTTGTCATCCGATTAAGCGAAATATAAGATATATAAGTTATTCAAATAGCACTGGAGTTCATTTCCATTTTGCCATCAGTATCCTGGACCGTCACGTTGTAAACCCTCGGAGTTGCTTTCGTTGGGTTACTGGTGGAGTTTGGTCCCGAAATAGCTAACGTCCCATTGCTTCTCCCCGTGGTTACGTTCCTCGCCCCATTCCTCTCGTGTGGATGACGTTCCTCACCTTATGCTCACGATCGATCCACATATGAAGCATCCATCGATCATCCTTGAGTTAGGCGGTTGGGAGAGATATGACCCTCTTGCTTGCACTTGTAGCATATAAACTTGCCTTCTGGACACTCGCCAGAGTGATTCTTCCCCAGATTCTTGCACCGCACTACCGCTTCTTTATACCTTCCTGCTTTACTTGCATTTTCTCGAAAAATTCCTCATTCTTTTCTCACCCCTATTCCCACTACTACTTTCTATCTTTATTGTCCTCCCGACTTGCTTTTGTTCTTCTTCTCCTTATGGTAGAGGCTCATGACCTCACTTCCCCTGTTCAAAGAATGATAGCCTTCTCCATGAGTCTTTGTAAAAGTATTAATTTACAAGATCTTGACACTTTATTGTAGAGCCGAGATTTTAAGCCCGGCTCAAATCTCCTTGCCCTCCTAGCCTCTCAGATCCACTTGATGTGGAGCAAACCTAGCTAACTCATTAAATTTTGCGGCATACTCTCAAGCGATCGTATATGTTATCCTGCTTTAACTCCGTGAATCTCACCTCCATTCTAGGCTGCATACTAACAGAGAGATAGTTTTGAAAAATAAATCCTTAAACCTATCCCAAGTAATTTCTTCTTCTCCTCGAGTCTTATTTGCCTCCCACCAAAAGTTAGCTTCCCTTTCATCATATAAGTGGCAAAAGCGGTCTTTTGCCCCTCATCTACTTTTAGCGATTACTAACGCCTTTCTCTATCTCGTTCACCCAAGTCCGGGCTTCTATAGGTCGGTGATCCTCAATTCTGGTGGTCCTACTGACTTTGAAGTCTTTGAATTTTGCTAGCGATTGTGCGCTAGTTTCCATAATCGGTGTTCCCTCTTTGCATAGTCTGGAGCTACCATGTTTGCAAATTTTGCATCGATTCTAAGGTTGTCGTTCCTCAAAGATTAGTAGATTCTTCTATCCTTTGGTTTCGAGTTTGACGTCTTGTCGGCATTATCGGTTAAATAAAACCATAAATTATACCTTACATTTTAAACCTTATTGCATAAGATTAATGTATTAAACTCGTTTCATTTCTCAAACTTAGATTCATATTCATTTATCGAATATTTACACAAAGACATGTCCGCTTTAATCAATGACCTATCCCTTTGTGACTACGAAAGTCGGGATTTAAAATCTTAACCAACATAAAAGTTAAAAATAGTTCATTACTTATCACACATATTACATACATAACCCATACTACTTATTTACCAAGCCTTTTTCTCGGACATTCATTCGCTCGATGTCCTTCCATCCCACAATTAAAACATCCACCTTTCTTATAGTCGGGGCAATGAGGAGAGGTGTGTCCTTCACGGATGTGTCGCTTGAGGCTCCATCTGGTCAATTTGGATTTTGAGCTTATCCTGCTCTTCCATTGTTTCCATTAACGCCTGACGCATCAACTTTTCTATCTCCCACAACCTTTCCAATGAAGAAATCTTGTTCTCCAAATCTCGCACCTCCGTTGATGCTTGGCGAGCTTCAACTTTAGTGTTCGAATCACTACTGTCAAATCCAACATTTTTGGATCTGATGCTACATTTTTCCACGATAGCCACCTCGTCCGATTTGGGTTCTTAGTGAGCTTCTATTTTATCTGTTGGCCTCGATATTAGCTTAGGGTGTGAATATGATTCTTCTTATTCACATATCTTTCTCACCGGACATCTACATACATAAGTTACCCACGATTAATATATAGTATATATACACAAAGAATCAAGAGTTTATATATCGTTGTCTCTTATTTTGATTGACGATAAATTTATTCAATTCTCATCAACGCCTATCTCTCGCCGAAAAGGCGCTCCATCCACTCTGCATCGAATCGCATGAAGGTGATGACTAAAGCCTGGTCCAAGGTATATATCTGGTGTCTTTGGCTTCTATTTCAATCTTCAACTGTCTTATCTGAATATCTCCCTCTGCTCCAACCTCCCTCATAACTCGGCTAACTCTCTATCTGTGCTTACAACATTCACACATATCATCACATGCTACCCAATACACCTCTCACAAGAGTAAAAGTTTTCAAATTGTGTTGAGGGTCATATAGACCATGAACACATAGTTTTAACGGTATTCATACCATGAAAACAAAACATTACGGTATGTTTACAATCACAAAGAAGGTAAACTACCATTAATAGTACTTTAGGTGATTAGCCTATTGTACCCCTCAACGTCATGCATAACGATTAATCATACCTAGCGAATATTTACGCCATTAGATTGGATCATTTATCCAAAATAACATTGTTCACCTCAGTCTTATCATAGGATTCCGCACCAAACAATTTGGTTCGGGAAATTTCTTTCAATGAACACTTAGAGTTTTCATAAACATTAGTCTAGCTGATTCAAATAGCATAGACTTATATCAATAATTCAATTCAATCGAATTATTTAGATGTAGCCAAACCCGTTGGCAAATTAAACTTTTGAAAACATTTTTTCGAGAATGACGTCATGATGCCGTCTTGTATTAACAATCCGTTGAGGATCCGTCATTGTATGACTTTGTCATAACACATCATACAATAGTGGAACAATGACTTCAAAGTCAAATTCACACTAAGTATTCTGTATTTACAACTCCATCACATTTTTATCATCTCGCACTGAAGTTACATGGTACATGAGTGATAATTAAAACAAATTTTGATATTTCAAATCATTTGTGTCTAACCAAAATAAGTAGCATAGAATCAGTATTTTAAACCGTTTCAAAAATGATTACAAGTCTACATTTTTGTTTTCAAAAGCACATAGTGCGTATTTAGCTTGATGTCAAAAATTTTGAAGTTTAGCATAGCTAGGAGTTTAGGAAAACCTAACACCTTCACTAAAATTCATTTACTTAACAATCTATCTGTTCCTGTAATCCATAACACTCCATTCACACAAAACTATACCCAGTTCATCAAACCACACTTATGAGTTCATAAATTGCCACAATCATATGAGTTTAAGAACTTATCCTAGTCAGACCTTTGGCGTCCATTCGCTGAGGGGTTCATAAACATTTCATATAATTATGAGTCAAGAATGTCTCATAGGTATGAGTTTTAAGAACTCGAACTTAATCTTATATTCTCTATCTATGACCTATCTACCTGTTATACACCTGAGAATGGAGTCATCCTATTAATGTGCATATAACAATTAGCGCGACACAGACATTTCAATGATTATAAGTGCCAGAAACTAAGTGGTTTTTACACCAAGTACAATTCAGCTCCCATACGAAGAATTTTATACAACTCAGTTGCCGACATGAGTCCTCAATTGAATCCCCTATCTAACACTAACCCCATTCTCCATAATGAATTTAATTCAGATTTATAATTCTCTTCCGGATCTGTACCAATTGATAGTATAATTCATACACGGCAATCTTGTCAGTAAACTTTCCAATCATCGATTGATTCCTTTCGGTCATTATAGCCTTTATCGGATCACGGGTGATCTCATCATCGTATATATTACGATTTAGTTCTATATCTTGATCATTTTATTTTACGATCTCTCATAATCGCACTTTCGGTCTTTTAGACTCAATCTATTCCCCACACATCTTTGTTTAACTTTATAATCAGAGTTAGGGAACTCTGCGTCTTTACACTCGCCGAGATTCATCTTTGAATCTTATCGACCAACTAACTCTATATGAGTTAATACTTATCCTAATCATTGCGGTTATTAGTCTCAGGTATTCCTACCTAAGCTTCATAACCAACAGCTTTGATACCAACCTGTGATTTACCCCAAAACTGTGTACTTGAAACCCGAACTCGGTTCTCCACGATACCATTTCTTTTAAGTTTGAATAATACTAAATAATAATACATTCAAACTTAATTTATATACATCAAAGTTTACTTCCCCAAGTACGTGACCTTCAAATACATTCCTTACAATACTTGAATAGATACCAATACAACTATAACCATTAACTCATAATACACACTTATTCAATCAGCTTTCCTTTTCCTTTGTTCGTGCTCGAGCCTTGATTGCTCAT
Source organism: Panax ginseng (assembly GCA_020205605.1). Lineage (NCBI taxonomy): Eukaryota > Viridiplantae > Streptophyta > Magnoliopsida > Apiales > Araliaceae > Panax > Panax ginseng. The sequence continues at coordinate 59,897,697 of CM035134.1, read as the reverse complement.
ACATAGCTCGAAAACATTTAATTTAAGCAAGGATGAGCATTTATGCCCAAAGAAGTAATAGCAATTATATATAATTTGAAAGAATATAAGTATTCTCTTTACATAACACTTCTACAATGAATTGAAAGTTGTGAAGTAATCTATATTGATAAAAATTCACATAACAACTCTCTTTCAAATTCTTTAAATTTGGCTCTCGCTCTACCCTTAAATAGGGTTTAAGAAACATACTATGAACATTCTTTTCATTTTCAAAAGGTTTAGCGGAATTCTATCCTCAAAGCAAATCATAACTTACAGGCACGGAGGGTGATCACCCAGATTGTACCAGATTGATCAATACTACATAACTTGAACGAAATTCATCGCTTTCACTCTATCTCGCCTTGCATGCAAAAATCTTCCCATATAGGGATGTTCATCCATGCACAGTTCCAAACCCAAGGTTTTAATCTTGCTCAACAATAATATGTAATTCAACATATATATACGGGTAATTGACAAAGGTGTATCAACATGTGAACAAATGCCATGATTATCCAAGTGGGGACACTTGTATAACCATTTATTGAAATCAATGAATGTAATATATATCCGAAAGCTAACATGTCGATAATCAAAGAGTACATAATCATGCGAGGATAGAATAATTCGAAACTTCTTACTCATGTCCATTGCATAAAGGAAGTGCAAAGGTAGGATACTTCTTTCGATTCACGATTACAAATCTCAACTTAGGTTTTATCTCTTTATCACAACCTATCAATAATCGGATCATTCGCTCGATTAGAACAATATATCTTAACACATAGTAATCGTCTATTATAGTCAAAGACATAGTCTAATCACATAATCACGTTGATCATACTTTTAGTTCTATTCTATACTTGAAATATTTTTATACATTTTTCAAATATCTCATCAATGCTCTTACGTAGTAGTCTTTTCTTTCTTTTATAAGGTTCGACATTTGTTTGCTGCATCATTAAGCTGACTTTATCGGGTAAATCTTGAGTCTAAGACTCTTATTCTATACCTCAACATCTCAGTAAATATCGGACATCTTATTTTTAATCATTTTTGCAATTTTAAATTGAAAATTTTAAAATAATTCAAATCTGTCACTAAAGGGCCTATAGTGATATAATCATGTTATTATAGGTGTTCTTCTTCAAATTCGTAACTTCATAATCGGTTCTCAAGTCACTAGTTTGGTTCATTATAACTTTCAAATATCGGAATCATAATTAAATAATTTAAATATTAAACAATTCCATTATCATTAATAGTTTAATTAATACTAAATTATTAATGAAACCATTGCTAAAATATAAAAGTTATTTATAATAACTCAAACTATTTTTAAAACATTTATATTACCCAAATAATTATCATTAATATTTAAATATTAATGTACTATTTATCCAAATATTAAAAGTCATTAATTATAACTTCAAATATTTTTAAATCCTTAATATCCTCTTTAAATGGTTTTTAAATAAATAAAACTATTTTAAAACTATTTATTTAATATTAATCATTAAATAAACTAAATATCATTAATATTATCTTAATATCATTAATATTTAATTATTAATGAAATTATCATTTAAATATTAAAAGTTATATTTTATAACTTAAAATATTTTTAAATACCTTATTTTCATTTAAAATAATTTTATAATATTAAAATCATTTTTAAACTAAATTATTTAATATAATCATTAAATAACTTTAATATCATTAATAATTATTAATTAATGAAATTCATCACAAAATATTAAAAGTCATCACAAATAACTCATTTACATAATCAATTCCAAGCCAAAATAAACATAGTAAACTAACTAGTTTATTAACAACACTAACTAAACTTCAAAAATTCAAACTTTAACTAACAATTAAAAATAATAACATTACAAAATTAAATAAGAAACATACCCTAAATACTTAATTTCATAGATGAATACGCACTTCCACGCCAAAATTTAACTAAGGAGATCTTTATAAAAGTCCTCCCACAACAAAGCCTTTCTCAAAATTGGAGGCCTTATTGTTGGTGAATGAAACAAAGGCCAAGCCCTTCTATTTATAGGTTTAGAAAATGGTGAAGTTCTCAATTTAGTCGATGTGGGACTTGGTTTATACTAATTTTTCAATAGCTCACTTTGCGATTTTCTAACGCATTGCTCATAACTCCATTAATCTGATTTTTGGATATGTTATACATGGTATGTAAGACTATTTTAAAAATAATACGAATTACCCAATTCGGGTTCATTAGGTAGCCCAAACGGTCGGCCAAAAGTGGACGCTCATAATAGCTTTTTCAATCTCGTTTCACTTTTACCTCTTTCGCTAAAACAATCACAACTCTTTCATTTTAAAACATTTTGAGCGATTCTTAATCCCACACGAAGTTAACTTCGGGGATACAACTTTTATTCTTTGACCATTTCCAAATTCAACACATCATCAGCCTCGTAAATTCCGTTCAAATGGATTGCACTGCACTTGTTGGGAAGTTTTGACACCACTACTTTGAAATGTCATAACTCTCTCCTCCGATATCGGATTTAATCCCGTTTGAGTCTATGGAAATCTTATTCGGTGTACTATAACATATCAAAAGCCCAGAAGGTTTTGGAAACATTAATCGATCAAATAAAGATTGTCCCGAATAGCACATCCCGTCACCGACTTTTCGCTTTTGAGAAATTTGACACATTTCCTTCCAATCACCATAATTCCCTCATCCGAGGTTGGAATGAGGTCATTCCAAAGCCTATGGCTTCTAACTCGATGCACTACAACATATCAAAAGTCCAGACCTTTTAAAGCATAAAAAGTGGACGAGAATGCCCCATTACTGCATCGCCTAAAAATAGTTTATCATGATCGATCAACCATGTTTGACCATCTATAACTTCTAATCTATACATGATATGGACTTGATTCTTTTTGCAGATTAAAGGCCACATATCGGGATACACATAACAACTTTTGAAGAACAAAACTCATGATCGAGCAAAGAGTTATGGCCTCCGACATTTGGTGAAAAAATAATGTAATCGGTTTTTCCAACTTGCTTAAATCTTCAAATTCGTGCACTTTGATGTTATGGGTCTTTGATTTATCAACCCATATCATCAATTATCATTCTATTACACAACTTTAAACAATCAATTGCATCAAATAACATCGAATCAAAGGATTTCTAGGTTTAGTGTTCTTATACCCTTTTGCCAAAAAATTCTTGATTCTTGCTTTCGATTTGTTATGGGTGATGGTTGGGCTTTGTTTAAGAGTGTATGGGCAATCTTGTACAAGGCAATTAAATGTAATATTTAATCACTAGATTTAATTCTTATAATTTACCAATTAACTTCTATCCTTTGGTAAATTAAAACACTTATACAATAACATCAAAATTAAACCCGGTAATTAAAATTAGGGTTTTCAACGTCATCAATTAGGGTTTCTAATTGACCATTAGTGGTTTTTAATTATCTCGTGTATGTTACTAACATACATTCGTTACGGTTTCTAATTTCAACCAGGTTAGGGTTATAATAATTAGGGTTTGTCCTAATTATCGACGCACAACGATAATTAGGGTTTCTTCTAATTACCGATATTCTTATTCACAAGAACTTCATATACACAATCACTACTCGTAAATATCCCATAACCGAAGTTTAATAATTAGGATTTCACAAAGAAGACGGTAATATATTATGACCTAATTAATCGACCGTCATTGCTCAATATTATCTGTCATCTTCACATACCGATTACATAATTATGGTAATCGTAAAATCATTATATAAATAATATAATATTATTATTCTCATCTCTTGATCACAATCCCAATCCGTGGTTTGGATCTCATGTTTGACTTATTCTTCAGACACAAAGATCAATAATCAAGTTAAAATAATTAACTTAAATATTTCGAACAATTCATATAATAAAATATTTATTATATAAATCTAATTATCACTTCATATATTATTTCCAATCATGTTTTCATGGAAAATAATTAATAAAAACATTTATTACTACTACGTAAATTTATTACCATATAATTTGTGGTAATTAATAATTCCAAAATTATTTCTAATTTTTCAAGTAATAAATGTATTCGCATTTATCGTTCACTTTACTTGACACTTAGTCTCGTCATTAAATAAAAAAAAAAAATTTATACGCAAAATTTCTTATTTATTTTATATAGAAATTCTCGGGTTATTACAATGGAGCCATGCCAATACTTTCTTGATAACTGTTGTTGTAGGAAAACTCCACCAATGGTAAGAACTTGTCCCAACTTCCCTTGAAGTCAAAGACACAGAGTCTTAATAAATCTTCAAGAGTTTGAATAGTCCTCTCTGATTGTCCAAAATGTCTCGAGGATGATATGCCGAACTAAATCGTAAATCCGTGCTCATAGCTTTTTGCAAACTAACCCAAAATCCTGAAGTGAATCTTGGGTCTCGATCAGAAACTATGGATACTGGCATACCTTGCAATGTTACAACCTCATTTATGTATATACGAACAAGACGTTCAAGTGTATAAGTTTCTCGTATAGGTAAGAAATGAGCAGACTTGGTTAATCTATCAACAATGACCCAAATTGCATCTATGCCTTGAGAAACCTAGAGAAGACCAGTAACGAAATCCATGGTAATGTGCTCCCACTTCCATTCTGGAATTTCAAGTGGTTGCAATGGACCTTTTGGTACTTGATGCTCCGCCTTGACTCGTTGACAAGTTAAACACCTTAAGATAAACAGCGCTATCTCTCTCTTCATATTGCCCCACCAAAATGTATGTCGAAGATCATGATATATTTTGGTACTCCCAGGATGGATTGCAAACGGTGTGTTGTGCGCCTCCATCATGATTTTATACTTTAAATCAGGGTCGTTAGGAACACAAAGTCTGGAGTTGACTCGAAGTATTCTTCATCGATTCTTTCTTCCAGCATATCACCTTCTTGTACTTTCTTCCTCATATGCATCAGCTCCAGGTCTATGGCTTGAGCAGCTTTAACTTTATCGATTAAAGATGGTTCTACTCGTATATTCGCCATCATCACATGGGTCCCTGGAGTCTTTATCTCTATCTCCATCCTTTGCAAGTCATACAAAATGGGCTTTTGCGTTGACAATATCACACTCATACCCGCATATGATCTTCTACTCAATGCGTCAGCTACCACGTTCACTTTTCCAGGATGGTATTGGATGGTATGATCATAATGTTTCAACAGTGCAAGCCAACGTCGCTGTCACATGTTGAGTTCCTTTTGAGTGAAGAAATATTTGAGGCTTTTATGATCCGTAAAGATCTCTACTTTTTCCCCATACAAGTAATGCCTCCAAATCTTAAGTGTGAAGACAACAACTGCCAACTCTAGATCATAAGTAGGATAATTCCTCTCATATTCTTTGAGTTGTCGAGAGGCACAGGCTATGACTTTCCCATCTTGCATGAGAACACATCCTAACCCTTTACCTGAAGCGTCACTGTAGATGACAAATCCCTCTAAGCCAGATGGTATTGTCAGAATAGGTGCTGAAATGAGTCTTCTCTTGAGTTCTTGAAAACTCTTCTCACATTCCTCACTCCAACCGAATTTTGTATCTTTTTGAGTCAGCTGAGTTAATGGAATAGCGATTCGAGAAAACCCTTCTACGAATCTCCGATAATAACCAGCTAAGCCGAGAAAGCTACGTACTTCGGTCACTGATTTAGGTTGCTCCCAGCTTTGAATAGCTTCAATCTTTGCTGGGTCAACAGATATTCCATGACTTGATACCACGTGCCCAAGGAATGCTACTTCCTCAAGCTAGAACTCGCATTTCTTTAACTTGGCATAAAGCTTATATTCACGAAGCTTTTGGAGTATCAGCCTCAAGTGTTGTTCATGATCTTCACGACTTTTGGAATAAATAAGGATGTCATCAATAAATACGACCACAAAGTGATCCAAATATTCCTTGAATACTCGGGCTCATCATATCCATGAAGTCAAGTTAGGAGCATTAGTCAATCCAAAAGACATGACTAGAATTCATAATGCTCGCATCGAAGTTCAAAGCCGCCTTTGGAATGTCATCGGTTCTAATCTTCAATTGGTGATATCCGAACGAAGATCAATCTTTGAAAAGAATTTGGCACCTTGCAACTGGTCAAACAGGTCATCAATACATGGCAATGGGTACCTATTTTTGATGGTGACATGATTCAACTCCAGATAATCATTACAAAGTCGCATACTCCCATCTTTCTTCTTCACGAATAGAACAGGAGCACCCCAAGGAGAAGTACTAGGACGAATAAAGCCAATGTCTAACAATTCCTGCAGTTGGGTCTTTAACTCCTAAAGTTCAATAGGAGCCATTCGATATGGGACTTTGGAAATGGGTTTTGTATCGAGTTCAAAGTCGATATAAAATTCAATTTCACGTTCTGGGGGTAGGCCAAGAAGTTCTTCAGGGAATACGTCAGGAAATTCATTAACAATAGAAATATCATTCAAAACTGACGTATTTTTGTTTAGATCCGTGACATGAGCTAAGAAAGCTTGGCATCCGTTTTTCAATAAACGAATAACTTTATGGCTTGAGATGATAGTGATTGATTTTAATGGTTTGGTTGCTTGAATTCGCATAATAGGTTGATTAGGAATATGAAAGCTAACAACCTTACGAAAACAATCAATTTTTGCATGATTAGTAGTTAACCAATCAATCCCTAGAATTACATCAAATGCAAGTATTTTTAATGAAATAAGATCGACAAGTAATGTGAGGGTACCAATTTGAACCAAACAAGACTTATAAACAGTGGATGTAATGAAGGTTTCTCCCAACAGAGTTTCAACAGATAAGTCAAAGTCTAATTTCTCCGGAGTCAAATTTAAACGTTGAGCGCAAGTAGGAGAAATAAAATATTGGGTAGACTCGGTATCAAATAAGGTATATACTTCGCTAGAGTTTATGATAAGCTTACCCGTGATGACCTCATTCGGGTTCCTTGCTTTCCGGGAGGTCACGACAAATGCTCTCCTGCACCATCGGGCTTTGACTTTTTCGGGACGCCCTTTGGTGCCTCCATCCTAGTTGAACTTATCTTCTATGAACGATAAAATCGGGCTAGGTGACCTTCTCTTCCACAATTATAACATGTTTTGGACTAAGATCGAAAGCGGTTTGACCGATTTGGTCACCGCTTCATGGATCACCGTTATCACCGGTATTATCATTTTGCCGCTCTCTTTTGGTTGGGTTGACTCATTATTATTGCGCTCCAATAATCGAGCCCTATTAACATCCGAATACAAACAGCTTTTTATGAGAGATAAGATATTGACGTATCTCGAGTTTCAAACCTCTTAGAAACATTCGCGTCATTCTCTTCATTATAAACCAAATGGGACGAAACCGGATAACTCGGCAAACTTAACCCGTCAGATCGCGACACTGGCCATGTTGTTTTCTCCAAAGATAATGAACTCTACCTCTTTCATGTGACGAATACTTTCGGGAAAATACTTATTGTTGAACAATTCTTGAAACTTCTCCCAAGACATCTTCAGTGCGGCAGGTTGATTACGCTTTCTGATTCCCACCGAGAATCCGCCTCGCCGCTGCAACATGAAGGTGGCAAAAGGAACCTTTACTTTCGGAGCATCCCAAGATATCAAATATCTTGTTGATCCGCTTTATCCACGTCTCCGCCTTAAGTGGTTTTGGCTCTCCAAAAACTCGTGGCCCCAGCCTTGAACTGTTTGGCGGTGATCAGACGAGAGTTGCCAGTGTTTCCACCCGCATTTTGGACAGGAGCCGCTCTCGCCTGATGTTCCATGAATTGCATGAAGCCTCGGAATATTCCATCGTTCATCATTTGGTCAGTGTTGTTGTTTGCATTAGGATTGTCGCCTTCCTGATGCACATTATCTTGATTATTGATCTGTGGAGACTCAACGGTCTCCTATGCTCCATTGATGTTCTCAACATTCTCGGATGCCATTTTTAAATACTACCACAAAACAAGGGTTAATTAACATATCACATATAATCTCTATACTCTGACCAACCAATTAAATATCAAATAAACTTAGGTAGGTCATACTAGCGAAGGAATTCCCCGTCTCTCCCATCCTAGTTCTTGTCTCACATCTCAGCCAGGGATCATATCCCTAAGCTTTGATACCAACTGTGACGCCCCCAAAATAGGTATACATCACCTATTCTGAGTTGCCAAATACATGGTACAAAATACAAATACAATCTTTAATATACAACAAGAGAGCTGTGAGTTTTAATACAAATATTGTATTCTAGATAATATCCACTCTCAGAATAAGTCCTCATTACATTTATTGTCACACTATTTAACAGAATAGTGAGGACTACTAATACTATCATCTGGACCGTCACTCCGTTCCCCGACTAGTCCCGGCTACGTTCTCATTTCCTAAAGAGAACAGTGAAAGAAAGGGTGAGCTCAACTAGCCCAGTAAGAAATAAATTATCATTAGTCTTCAACAATGTTAAACTGATAAAATACAATAGACATCAAGTTTAACTGCAACGGAACATGCAATCCATTAAAATAGTCAAGTAGAGAATAAAATCTACTATCTTTTATGATTTAAAAGGTTTTTCATCACTTTTATCACCGACTCAAATTTTAATAAATAATCCATCATCATCCAAGACTACGGCCAAGGATATTCATTAGTATCACAACCACAAATTATCCATGCACCACGGCCAAGGATATTTGTGTATTCATCAATAGTCATGATCATGCCAACAACAATTGTCCATCAATGCACTACGGGCCAATGAGGACTTTTACCACATCACTTGTAACATTACTACCATGATTACACCGAATAATCCTCGGTCATAATCATACCAAGTCCATCTATGCACCATGTGCCACAGATTACTTTCAACAAAATATAAATATGAGGATGATGACAATGATATAAGAATTCAATAAAACAAGTTCAAGAATTAATTTATTCAGGAACTAATAATGTCCAAATTGTCAACATGATACTTCTTTGTAGAGTAAAATTCAAGAATGCTCGTAAGAATATTTCCATTGAAAAGATATTAGATGAAGCGCAAATATCAAGGATATTTCACTAATTTCATGGAGTATAAAAGTCAAAACTTTAACCAACCTGAGTATAATAAAGAATGGAATAACAAAAGAAATCACCATGCATGCGGTAGATTTGATGGACATGTTATTCCAATGTAATAATAAATAACGGAACCGTGTCAAAGCGTAATACTCACCCGACGGATATTCCAATGTAATAATAAAGAATGGAATAACAATGTAAATCACCATGCATGCGGATTGTGAGATAGACAAAGTTATTCTAATGTAATAATAAATAACGGAACCAGTCCCACAGAAACGCATGCAGACGCAGGATATTCCAATAGAATAATAAAGAATGGAATAACAATGTAATTTCACCATGTATGCGGATTACATATAACAGTTATTCTAGCGTAATAATAAATAATGGAATAATGTAAGAATTTCACCAAGTATAGGGTAGATCACAGATACAAAAGTTATTCCAATGTAATAATAAAGAATGGAATAACAGAAGTTCTCTTCATGAATATGAAAAAAAAATAATACCCCTTACCGTAAAAGAAACTTGATATCGGAGTAGTAAAGTAGCAGAATACTTTTCTTCTTTCTCTCTATAGTTTCTCTCTCTAGAGTTTCAGTGAATTCGTAAGAAATAATGAAGGAATGAGCTTCTATTTATAGAAGAATGGACTGAATAGTAACCAATCCATGAACGGTCCAGATTGATTTACTTTAAACGGACGATCCAGATTGGTTTACAATAAAATATAATATATTTTATTTATAATCTAATAAAACGAATAACTTTATAAAAGTATTCTATTTTATATAAAAAGATTTTACTATGCAAATACTATGCAGGCACTATGCAAACACTATGCATAATAAAATATAATATATTCTAATTATTGTCTAATAAAACAGATAACTTTATAAAAGTATTCTATTTTATATAGAAACATTTTACTATTAGCTTAATAAAATGAATAACTTTATAAAAGTATTCTGCATTTTATATAAAAAGCTTTTTCTCGCTTTTATTACATTAATAATACTAATAAAATAAAACTTCATCATCATTATTATTATTCACACTATTAATCGACTGTGTCGCTTCCACGAAAAGAGGGGCTTTTCAATAAGGATTTCTCCCTATTATCGCCGCCATAATTAAGGTGACCAAACCTCTTCGCGTAACTTCTAGACATCGTTAATAATGCAAATAATAATAACTCTCGCTATCTCAATTATTGATTTAATAATATATAAAATATCGACAATAATTGAATAAAACTGAATGACTTCTCACGTAAGCATCAATAATCAATACCATGTGCTACTATGCAACCACGCGTATTCTTGTACATTTAACACCGGGTGTTTCAACAGTTAACGGTAAAACTTTCGCCGTTATTTTCATAAAAATATTTTTGTCATTTTTTAATCCGACAATAATTCTGTTGTGGGGTCCACCAATGATTGTGTCGTCGTACGAATATTCCCTGTTTAAAATGAATATTCCCCGACCAATCGAATATTATATAACAACTTGCGTACTTTGCAAAATTTATAAATATTACCCACAACTATAATATTATATCAAATTTATTCCATAATATTCAAAAATGATATTTATAGAAAATACATTTTTATTCATAAAAGTTGGGGTCTTACACAGAGTCTTCAAACCGACAAGCAGATCATCACAACATTCTGGGGAGAAGAGAGGAGAGACCGTGTTCGGGCTGAGAAGCTAACTGACGAGTTAGAAGGAGAGGTGAGAGATAAGAAGGTTAAGATAGACAAGATGAAGTACGCATTTAAGTCAGCACATGGAAGGTTCCAACATAGGGTGAATCACTTTCCAAATGAGGATCACCAGTCTAGACGTGTTATAAGCCGAGGGTTGGTACTGGAGATAACGGATGAGGAGCATGAAGACGCCATTAGGCGGGGCTTTTAATTTATTATGATGAACTTTTATTATTAGCGTTTAGAACGCTTATCTATGAATAAAAAGCTTGGTTTCGGTTTTTATCAAGTATGTTGGTTTCAAGTGATGTAAATGGCTTAACGCCATAAGATGATGAATTACCTTGGGTGTTATGTTTATAAATAAATATGCTTGTATTTAAGTATGTGATGTGATGATTAAGTTCTCTTCTTATGTATATTCTGTAGAGTAAGTGATAAGATAATAATATTAAGTTCATTTTAAACAGATAGATGGCTAGAGGAAGACGTCGTCAAACACCCGAGGGGTCAGGCGGTAATGCTGGGGATCCACCGAATCCTATGCAGCAGTTTATAGACATGTTAGTGGGGGCACTTCAGAATCGAACCCCGAATGTCGATAACCCTCCAGTGGCCCAAGTGGCACACTTCAAGGACTTCAAGAGCGTAGGACCCCCTGAGTTCAAAGGAACCACTGAACCCATCGAAGCTCAAACTTGGGTCAAGAAAATTGAAAAGGAGTTAGCTATCACCCGGGTAGGTGATGATCAAAAAATAATCTTCGCCACTTACATGCTGAAGGGTGAAGCTAACTTCTGGTGGGAGGAAAACCAGACCAGGGCTGGAGAAGGCGTGATACCTTGGGAAGGGTTTAAGAAAATTGTTTTTGAGAACTATTTTTCGGTTAGTATGCAGAGTCGCATGGAGATGCGATTCCTGGAGCTGAAGCAAGAAGACATGACGGTACCTTAATATGCCGCAAAATTCAATGAGTTGGTGAGGTTTGCGCCTTACCAGGTCGACACTGAGGAGAGAAAAATGAGGAGGTTTGAGCAAGGTCTCAAACCATGGCTATATAGAAGACTCTCGATGTTACAGACGAATAGCTTCACGACTCTCCTGGGGAAAGCTATAATCGCTGAGGGCGGAAGTGAGGCCTTGATGAAATTTAATAAGGAAAAAAAGAAGAAGAATGAAGGAGAGAATCGCGGGGAAGGTAGCAACAATAGTGGTGCAAACAAGAGGAAGTGGAACAATAACAACAGTAGTAGCAACAATTTCAAATCGGGAAACTCTGGGGGAAAACCAGGGGAAGCAAAGAAGAGAACTGAGGCATGCAAGGAGTGTGGGAGGAATCACTCGGGGGCATGTCTAAAAGGAAAGAATGTTTGTTTCAACTATGTGCAGGAGGGGCACATCTCTCCCAATTGCTCTACACCAAAGAGAAATGGATGCTTCAACTGTGGAGCATTGGATCATCAGGCAAGGAATTACCCAAAGAAGAACACAACAGGAGGAAATGGAGGAAGGGGACCAAGCGGTGGCTATCTTACGATTAATGGACCACCAACTCAGAATCGACCAACAGCAAGGACTTTCAACATGATGGTTCAGGATGCGGTCGCATCTAGGGACGTGGTTTCAGGTATCATTCCGATCAATGATATATCTGCTTACATATTATTTGATTCGGGTGCTACTTGTTCCTTCATATCGCATGAATTCTCCCAACGATTAAACTTACCCCAGGAATAATTAAAATATCATATGAACATAGAAGTTGCTAACAAGGAAATGATTCCCGTTAGCAATGTCTATAGAAATTATGTTGTAGACATCAGGGGATATAAGTTACCCGTAGATTTAATTCCAATTCAATTAGGAGAATTTGATGTAATTCTAGGAATGGATTGGTTATTTAACCATGGAGCGATGATAGATTGCCAAAAGAAGTGTATAAACCTTAGGACTCCAGATCAGTCTAAGGTAGCATTCTATAGAAGTAGGTCGCCTAGACACTCAAGTTGTCTGACGATGATGCAAGCGAGGAAGTTACTAAGAAAGGGATGTGTAAGATATTTGGCCCATATCATCAATACGCAGAAAGCAGAGATAGAGATGGGATAAATACCAGTAGTGAATGAATTTCTGGATGTATTTTCGAAGGAATTGCCAGGACTTCTGCCAGATTGGGAGGTAAAATTCGTTATAGATTTAGTACCGGGAACGGCACCGATTTCGAAAGCCCCTTACAGAATGGCACCGGCAGAAATGAAGGAGCTGATGGTACAATTACAAGAGTTATTGGATAGGAAGTATATTTAACCGAGTGTGTCTCCTTGGGGAGCACCAATTTTATTTGTGAAAAAGAAGGATGGATCGATGAGACTATGTATCGACTATCGAGAGTTAAACAAGGTGATGATTAAGAACAAGTACCCATTACCTAGGATAGATGATCTGTTCGATCAACTGAAGGGAGCAAAATATTTTTCCAAGATCGACTTGAGGATGGGATATCACCAGTTAAAGGTGAGGAAAGAGGATGTACCTAAGACAGCGTTCAGGGACTCGACTGATCTACTACGAGTTCTGGTGATGATGTCGTCGTTAACAAATGCGCCAGTAACGTTTATGGACATGATGAATCGGGTATTCGAGAAATACCTAGATAAATTTATAGTTGTGTTCATAGATGAAATCCTGATCTATTCCAAGACTCAGGAAGATCATGCTGAACACTTAAGGTTAGTGTTGGAAGCGTTGAGGAAGGATAAGTTATACGCAAAATTCTCGAAGTGTGAATTCTGGTTGGAGAAAGTTGAATTTCTGGGGCACGTAATCGACAAGGAAAGAATTTCTGTGGATCCAGCAAAGGTGAATGCGGTTCAGAATTGGGAACAACCAAAGTCACCGATTGAAGTAAGAAGTTTCTTAGGACTGGCAGGCTATTACAGACAGTTTATCCAAGATTTTTCAAAGATAAGCGGGAACGTTGATGAATTTAACAAAGAAGTCGGTAAAATTTGTCTGGACAGAGAAGTGTGAAGAGAGTTTTAAGGAACTCAAGAAAAGACTGAGTGAAGCACCAGTGTTGTCTTTACCCGACGATACAGGTGACTTTGTGATTTTTAGTGATGGGTCACACAAAGGACTTGGCTGTGTGCTTATGCAAAATGGTAAAGTTATTGCGTACACATCGCGTCAATTGAAGGATTACGAGAAGGGATATCCTACCCATGACCTGGAATTGGCGGCAGTAGTATTTGCCTTAAAGATATGGAGGCACTATTTGTATGGTGTAAGGTGTGAAATATACACGGACCATAAAAGTCTGAAGTATATCTTCACGCAGAAGGAGTTTAATATGAGACAAAGAAGATGGTTGGAACTTATAAAGGATTATGATTGCGACAACTTGTATCATCCGGGGAAAGCAAACGTGGTAGCAGATGCGCTAAGTAGAAAGGGCAGTGGTAGATTGGCAATGCTAACAGCTCAAGAGGAGTTGATTAAGGAGATGGCTAGATTGGAACTCGAGATAAAAAGTCCAACAGAGCCAGAGAGGAAATTGTTCGCAATGGAGGCTTATCCGACTCTATTGGACAAAATCAAGGAAGTACAAGGCAACGATGAGGAATGTGTGAAGGTGAGGAAAAGAATTTAAGATGGAGAAGAGCTTAAATTCAGTATGGGGGTGATGGACTATTAAGATTTGAGAAGAGAATTTGGGTGCCAGTGGTGTCTGAATTAAAGGAAGAAATCTTGTAGGAAGCTTATAGCTCAAGTTACTCAATCCACCCGGGAAGCACAAAGATGTATCAGGATCTCCGCCAACATTATTGGTGGCCCAATATGAAAAGAGAAGTCGCAGAGTGCGTCAACAAGTGTTTAACATGCCAACGAGTTAAGGCGGAGCATCAGAAACCGAGCGGGTTACTTCAACCTTTAGAAATTCTAGAATGGAAGTGGGAGCATATCACGATGGACTTCATGGTAGGACTTCCAACTACGCAGAAGGGTTATGATTCAGTATGGGTGATCGTTGATTGATTGACCAAGTCAGCGCATTTCTTGCCAATCAAGATCAGATATACCTTGGATCAGTTGGTAAAGCTTTATATCAAAGAGATTGTTTCTAGGCACGGGGTACCTGTATCAATTGTGTCAGATTGCGATCCGCAGTTCACAACAAATTTCTGGAGAAGTTTTCAAGAAAGCATGGGAACGCAACTGAGGTTGAGCACCGTGTATCATCCTCAAACAGATGGGCAGAGTGAGAGAACTATTCAAACGTTAGAGGACATGCTGAGAGCATGTGTTATAGATTTCAAAGGGAGCTGGGATGACCACCTACCGTTGGTAGAATTTACGTACAATAACAGTTATCACGCGAGCATCGGTATGCCACCTTATGAAGCTTTATATGGAAGGAAATGCAGAACGCCATTATGCTGGGATAAAGTGGGAGAACAACAATTGCTAGGGCCATAATTGGTGCAACAAACTGCAGATATAATCAAAATAATACGAGCGAGGCTAGTGACGGCTCAGGATCGACAGAAGAAATATGCAAATAAACATCGGCAACAACGAGATTTTGACGTCGGCACTTATGTATTTTTGAAAGTGTCACCTTGAAAAGGGAAAATGAGATTTTGGAAGAAGGGAAAACTTAGTCCCAGATTCATAGGACCCTTCGAAGTGTTGAGGCGAGTGGGTGAGGTAGCTTATGAAATAGCCTTACCTCCGGAGTTAGAACATATACACAACGTGTTCCACGTTTCAGTCCTACGACCCTATAAGCAGGATTACAAGCATGTCATAGAGTATGAACCTATTCAGTTCGAAAAGGACTTAACCTATGAAGAGGTTCCATTGCAGATAATCGATAGAAAAAAACAAGTGTTAAGAAATAAGATAATACCTTCTGTTAAGGTATTATAGAGGAACTACAACGCCGATAAGGCTACGTGAGAACTCGAGGAGAAAATGATGAAAAATTACCCTAATCTTTTTGATTGATGCGTAATGATTCCGGGGACGGAATCCTTTTTAAGGGAGGGTGAATGTAATATCCGAGATTTTTTTTTTAATATAATTTAAGAACTATCAATAAACGAATGTATATGAAACTTTTGGGTGATTTCATTTATTAGATGTATATGTGTTGTACATAAATGTGTTATTTCAAGAGATGTGATGAGACGTATTTAAATGGTTGGTTTAGTTTTATTTAACTATTTAAAGTGATTAAGTAAGGAATTATTTTATTTATTATGTGGGATGGTATTAAATCATGAGCTGGAGTTTGGAGCGGAATTTAGAGACGCGTACTGCATATTCGAGTTCGAAACGTCGAAATTAGTCAGGATAGACTGTAATCACGAAAAAGTGTCACGGTTGACTTTTTGGTCAAAGTAAACTGGTTGACTTTCACGGATTTTGGGGATGATTTTGATGAAACGGATAGTCCCATGACGTCCGGAACGTCGACTTTAGTAAGAATTGATATATGGTTTGCAACGTTTGGCTACGGAGGGCAAAATGGTCAAAATGGGCATTTAAAAGATTAAAATAATATTATAATATATTTATTTAATTGGTCAGCGGCTGATGGGACCCATGAGACTATTAAATTGGGACAAGAGAGGGAGTATACATATATTACATAATTTCTAAGGTGGGAGTACTTTATTTTATTCCTTAAAACCAAAATTCTTTTTATTTTTCTAACTCCCACATTCATTTTCTCTAAATCCCACATTCTTCTTATTAATTAACTATATTATTGTATTATTAAGTATCGTGAGTAACTAATCATTAGAGTTGGGGGTTATGGGAGTTGGGGGTTATGGGAATCAAAAGACCCTAGCAAGCTATACATATATACAAACACACTTTTCTTTTAAGAAAATTCCACCAAGTGAGTAATCATGGGGAGAAATTGAGAGCTTAAGAGAGTTAGAACCAATTTTGGAGGATTACTGAGGATTTGACAAGCAAAGAGAAGGAGCATCATATTAAACCAAGAAGAAATTCATCAAAAGGTAATTCATGAACCTATTTTATTTTTTATAAGAAAAATGAGAAGAAAATGCATATAGAATTGGTAAATGATTTGTTGTGGCTTTGTGTTGCCATGTTACTGTTGTTTGATGATTATAGATCGTTAACAACAAAAGATATGGGTTAATCATGCATCAAATTCATAGAAAATCAAAGAATTAAGCAATGCATGCTCTACCTTTGATAAAATGTCTCTAAGGTGCTAAATTAATCAAAAAGGTAGAAATTTGTTGAAGTTTGATGTTGTGAAATGTGAAAACATATGAGAGTAGATGATCTGGACATTAGGAATAATTTAATTTCATGCTAAAAGCAAAATCATGGATTTTTGTCAAATTGAGTTTAACTAGTAATCTGTGATTTTTGGGGTTTTTTCGGAGCCTCGGAATCATGGTGTATATGACTCGATTAGCGTATGTAATAATTTTATAAAATAGTATGTAGCATGAGGTACAACTTGTCCAAATTTCATAAGAAAGGGAGTTAAATTGAGCAAGTTATGAAAATCGTAAGCATGCATGTTGGTAATAGAATCATAGAATTCGAAATTCGCAATTTTTTCTAAGTATAGAACTAGTCTTCGCACGTTTTTATGCTGATTAGTTTGTGGTCTTCACATGCTAGTTTCATGAATGTTATATTTTTGTAAAATACCTTGATGTATGAAGTTTATTGTGTCCAAGTATCATGGTCATATCATATGTAGATTAGTGGGAATAAAATCGCAAAAGTGGCTGCAAGAAACAAAAATTTGATGTCTTTATTGGGACTGTTTGGATCAGTCTGTTTCGGGGGCATTTTTGTCAACTATGTTGTACTTTAAAAATTCTAGAAAAATTTGTAGTATTAATATAAGAAGATATGAAGGTTCTGTAAAAATTTGAGAATTGTTGGCCATACGGTTTGAGAGTTATGAATTTTACGGTTAAGGACACTTTATGAGAAGATACCCGAATAACTCTTTGTGTATAAGTCCAAAAATTACGAAATTTTTACTAGAAGTACATCTGTATAACAGGAGTTAACCCCTGAAAATTTCAGAATATTTGGAGCTAATCTCGATTTATGAAAAATCAGAGAATATTTGGCTATTATGGACTATTTAAAACTAGTAGATGAATTTTAAAAATTCCGGGAAAATTATATGTTCAATGTGGGACTATATTCTACAAAATCCCAGAAAAAAATCTTTTTGGGACTGATTTGGTATTTTTTATATAAATGATGCTATATGGATAAATGAATTTAATTATATATGTGATGTCATAATTATGGAAAAATGAGATTTTCCGACTTGAGAGCCTTAAGCATATTTTATGCAGATTTTTGGTAGAGTTTTGGTCCGAAAAATGTCACAAATTTATGTTTCCCAGTTTCTTTCATTTAACCACGTGGCCTACTCATAGCAACATGTTAGGTAATTGAGTTGTATTTGAATACGTGTGAGTTTAATCTTTTTATTAAAATAAAAGGGAACTATTACACTTTAAAGTGGTGTTCGAGAACTAAATTACTTAACGTGACACATGTGAATAGGTTACGTGAAGGGCTAGTAGATAGCAGTAATTGTAGAAGACGTAACAGGCAAGTTTTTTACCCTATTTTTTATTATGAATTTATTCAACTCTTATTCAGTTGATTGCAGCGAGGGTAAGTTTGGGTTTGTGATTAATTAATCATTCGTGCAAGTTCCTTTATTGTAAAGTTCTATAACTTCAATTGTGATGCGAAATGTTATTGATGATTATTCGGCCCTATTGCAATCGATATACTTTAAAGTTCGTATTCCTTAATGAACTATATTCAAGCATGCTTTCTAGTTTTCATTCCAAATTTAGATGTTATTGATGCAAACATAGTATATTGTTTGAACAATTCAAACCCTTTGAAGCTATTTAATGTTTACCAATCCAAATTGCTTTGGTGAGGTCCCGCATGAATACTAAGATGAATAACCCGAATAATCGGGCAAATAGATGTTGGGCATATAGTCCCATTTACGCTTATGCGTTTAAACTTTATACTTGTGCACAATGTAGGTACGATAAATGATCACCGAGTATTTTTGCAGAGAGCGATTTACAATCTATTTGATTATTAAACGAATCGATGGTTTTGATGAAACAAAGTAATGTTCAGGGTATCTAACACCCCTTAGTATGCTATTGAGAACTCCAGAACTCTTATCTTGATATTCCAGCTTGTCTCTTGATATTTATTTCAACTGTTGAGGAATATTCATACTAATGCTTTTACTTCTGATGTATTTTCTCAAACTACTTTATATACTTGCTGGGCAATTTGTGCTCATTCTTGCTTAAACCTTTCGATTATAATTTGATAATATTTGAGGGCTCGAAGCAAGGACAAAGGAAAGTCTAAGATGAAATGATGAGAGTTATTTATGTAATAATTATATTTTCGCATATTATGTAATGTAGCGATAAACGCTAAGTTTAAGTTTCAGTTTATTAAAGGTTGTAAAGACTTGGGACTTTATTTTGAATAAGTATGTAATAGTTAATATTATTATTATTATTATTTTATTATTATTATTATTATTATTATTATTATTATTATTATTATTATTATTATTATTATTATTATTATTATTAGAGTTACTTAGATAGATGATGATGTATGTTATATCGTGAGCACCATGTCCTGTAATCGATGTTACACGGATTTGGGGGCGTCACAAATGGAATAATGTAAGAATTTACCATGAATGCGATAGGCCGCCAGCATAAAAGTTATTCCCAATAGAATAATAAAGAATGGAACTGTGTCATGCGTAATCCGCATGACATGTGATATTCCAAATGTAATAATAAAGAATAGAATAATAAAGAATGGAACTAGGTCATGCGTAATCCGCATGCATGTGATATTCCAAATGTAATAATAAAGAATAAAATAACAATGAATTCACGTGCATGCGATAAACCGCATGCAGAAAAGTTATTTCAACATAATAATAAAGAATGGAACCGGTCATGCATAATCCGCATGCATGTGATATTCCAATGTAATAATAAAGAATGGAATCAGGTCATGCATATAATCCAGTACATACAGGATATTCCAAATGTAATAATAAAGAATGGAATGACAACAGCTTTCTTCATGAATACGAAAGAATAATACCCTTTACCTCAAAAGAAGACTGGATACTGGAATAGTGAGGTAGCAGACTTCTCTTCTTCTTTCTCTCTATAATAATTGCTCTATAGATTTAGTGAATTGGTGAAAAATAATGAAGGAATGAGCTTCTATTTATAGGAAAATATAGTTTCGATAATTGCACGTTTTGGGGTTTGAAATATTACAGTATAATACCTTCCATTTGGGCTTGATTTAAACGCACAATGAAAATTAAAATTTTAAAGCAATTTCCAAACCCAAAAAACAGGATCCATGCGAAAATCAATTAATTCAGAGGTTTAGAGATTATACCAGATATAAACAAAAGCGAGAATCAAACCGATCAAGGCCTCGAATCTCCAACGCAATACAAACCGATCAGCGCCTTTCTACAGTATCCACACGAACGCCTCACTAACTGGGTCGAACGATTCTTCAATAAGAAGGACTCACAGACTAGCCACCAAAAGGAATGGATTTTGAAACTGCTTTTCTCTAGTCTCTCTATAAGAATGGCTAGGTTTTTCTATTATGATATCTTACCTAAGTAGTCGCTATATATCATATATATAGTAGTTAAAAGGAATTAATCAAATCAAAACCTAATTTTATAAAATCAATTTATATATATATATCTCTTAATTAAGTCTTACTTAATTAATATACATATATACAATTATCCTTTTAATTTAAATTGTGATTTAAATACTATTAATCATATTAATATATTTAAATCCTTAAAATTTAAATTAATTCCCTTTTAAATAACGCTCCATGTGTGTGACTATATAGGTTATTATTACGTTGGCAATAATTTTAAAATCATATTATAAAATTATAAACAGTGAGCAGCATCTAGTAATGCATCACTGCTACCCAAGTAATAATAAGATCGATGATTCGATGCAACCTTTTTCGTGACCAATGTTTCAATGTAATTTAATCCTTTTAACCTTAATATCCTAGATTAAACTCGAGTCATGGAATGTGTCATACTCTTCATAATTTAATCTCGAAGTTTTCTTGATCAATGAGTAGACTATATGAAACAAATCACTATTTGAGCATGGCCATGCATTTCATAGTCCTACTAAATCAAGAGGCCTATGGATATCACCTATAATATATAGGATGGTTAAATTCCATCTAGATCACTCATATTTCTCACACGATTAATGATGAACCCAATAATCACCTTTATAGTCCACCCTATTAAAGGTGACATTTGATGATATCAAAGTACATAAATTCTCGTGTAGTAATATAGCAATTTCGGGTCGGAGGACCATTACATCATTGTCACTATGAGAATTGCTAATGACACTTCGCATAATGCTCCATATAGAATTCTCATGGTGGGTCCGTCCAAAGACATCGTTCTCAACATGTACCTATGCATTGACTTAATATCTCATATATTTATGACCAATGAGATTTGGTCATCATCATCCACATACTAGTCTCAATGCATCATTGTTGTCCCATCAACAATGATACTCGATTAGGACATTTAAGAACACCGATACTAATGGTAATATATAATCTCATGTTCAAGTCACATACTTGAAATTATATAATTTGTATCACTATTCTAAGGAATTTTATTATGTTAACAATTATATTACGCAGTAAATAAAACCATAATAAAATCATATATTTATTCAATCAAATATAAAATCAAAACGTTAAGCAATTATATCAAATAATTGGCATCTAGGGCATAAACTCTAACACCTTCATCTTTTCCTTCATTTTTAATTTAGTCATGGAAGTATTATCAAACTTGCACCACCTCCCCTAATAGTAAATCATGTGAATCAATAGTAAATCATGTGAGTCAATAGTTATAAACATGTGAAAAAATTAATTATAGTATAGTACCTTCAACTATACCTCCATTTTTAACTTAGTCATGCAAGTATTATCAATCTTGCACCAACTCCCCTAATAGTAAATGAATGTGAATCAATAGTACACACATGTGAACAAATAGTTATAATCATGTGAATCAATAGCAATTAATTACTCATTATCCGGTTAATTACCCGATTGGTCAATATAACCTCCAGACATCAATTATTATCGAAATAAATGTCGATTTCCACTAACACTAATAATTTCCACACAATGGAACTATCAATTTCATCTTTAATCAACACGAACTTATTCATCATTAATATTATAACTCATAATATTTAACAACCAGTCGCTCCGTGAAAGAAGCGGCTTTTCCGATAAGGATTTCTCCCTATTGGTGCGCAATTAGATGACCTAAGCTCTCCTTGACAGAACTTCTAGACATTGTCAATATTGCAAATAATAATATGACTTCTCACCTAAGCATCAATAATCAAAATTACTGTATAATACCATGTGCTACTATGCAACCACGCGTATTACTATACTTTTATCACCGATTATTTTATGACAACATGTATACTTTGAAAATTTTTCATATATCACCCTTAACTTTAACCTTTTATCAATTTAACCATTTACTAAATAGAATAATTATAAGAAAATTGAATACTTTCATTTCATAAAATTCGGTGTCTCACATATAATGTTTTAATAGGTATTAAGTCATGAAATGAAACTTACAAATCGAAATTGGTAAATCAAATTGAAGTTATGTATATTAATCTAAATTAATTAATTTTGCCGACATAATAATTGTAACAATCCAGGATTTTAATTATAATTATTAAATATTTATTGAATTGTATAAATATTTAATGGATGTGTTTATTGTTGAATTAATATTTGTTTAATTTGATTTGATTTGATTTGATTTGGTTAATTATTTATTTAATAAATAATTAATGGGCTAAGGAAATTAATTATTATGAGATAATATTCTAATTTAATTTAATAATTAAGTTAGAGAGTGTATAATGATTAAATGATTTATTCAATAAATTGTTATTAGAATTAATTAAATTAAGTATGAAAACTTAATTAAATAAAGTGTGACAAATAACTATATTACAAAGGAGTTATTAAAATAAATTAAAGGAGTATAATTTAGTTTTGCCAAACAAGGCTTAAATATATTAAGTCTTTAATTTTTAAAGGGCTTTGCCAAACGGAGCCTTATGGCTTTTGGATTTTTGAATTTTGAATTATTAATAATATAAATAAAATAAAATAAAATAATAAATAAAGTATATTTATAACGACTGATATTACTTATTAGGTTTATAATGACTATATACGTTTCTTTTTACGCTTTGTTATCAGTTTAGTTTTGTTGCGTCAAATGTATTTGGCCTGTACTGATAACTAAGAAAAAAAAGAAGAAATTGAGAGACTAGAGAGAATTGAGAGAAAGACAAGTCTGTGATTCCAAAGAAAGTTTTGAGTTTTAGCAAATAGTGGTCAAGCAGGTGAAGGTATGTTATATAACCCTCAATATATATGTTACGGCATAATTTTCTTGAGTATAAAGTCTATATACAATTTTCTGAAATCTATATTTTTATAAATTGTGTGACGCCCCCAAAATAGGTATAAAACACCCATTCTGAGTCACCAAATACATGGTACAGAAAGCAAATTACAACTTCAATAATACAATTGTCGTGCAAAATACGACAACACATACTGTGAGTTTAAATACAAATATTATCTTTTAGACAATATCAACACTCAAATAAGTCATCATTACAATTATTCATACACTATTTTACAGAAATAGTGAGGACTGCTAAAACATCTTTCTAGAACCATCACTCCATATTTCGACTCGATCCTGCTATGTTCTCACTTCCTGAGAAGAAAAATGGAACAAAAAGGAAAATGGTGAGCTCAACTAGCCCAGTAAAGAATATTATGACTAAGATAATATACAACAAATTATCATTACTCTTCAACATGGAAAAATCTGATAAAATATAATAGACAACAAGTTTTAGATCAACAAATGCAGCGGAAACAGCAATCCATTAGAAGAGTCACGTAGAGAATGAATTCTACTATCTTCTACGATTTAAAAGTCCATCATCAATATTTTATCCCTGTAACATCAATCAATATACATCTTTAAGCAAATATTCATCTTTACACTACAGGCCAAAGATATTCATTTATATCACCATTGGTCATGTTCATCTCAACACTGCTCATCTTCAGCACTACGGGCCAAAGATATTCATCGATTATTCATTCATCTTTGCACTATGTGCCAAATATATTCAATAATATCATCATTTAAGACCGAGGATGATGAAAATATTTTAAAGAAAAACGAATCCAAAGGAGATGTAAGGACAAATATTAGGGATTCAGTATAACAATTTATCTAAGATCAATAATACTTTATAATAACCAATTGTGAAGCGTAATTCAAAAAATAAAGATCAAAACATGGATACAATCAAAGATAGTAACCATAATAGACATCTTGGACAAAAAAGAAAAATTTTATTTTTTGATTGAATGGTGCCAGATTCGTGAATAATGCCAGTATCGTGAATAATATCGACACGTGAATAGTAACCAAAACACAAGAAGGTAGAAATTCCACAATAAAATCCATACCAATATTTAAGTATAATGATATTGAAAGAATAACATCATTACGAAAAAAATAACATCTCTTACCTCAAAAATAAGCAGATTTCCGACGGAATATCGAATAGAAAGCCGAAGAAAACTTGTACCGATCAGCAACTCTCAAAGTATCTAAATACTCACAAAAATAAGCTCGATAATATAGAGAGAAAGAAAACTTGTTTCTGGTGTGATTTTCAATTCTAACTTAAGCGTCTATTTATAGAAAAATGCTAGAACGCCATAGGAGATTAAAATAATAAAATAATATTATTTCTCATTCTTTCTTCTACGCATGCATCAATTGAACAAGCTAGCCACCAATTCTGAAAAATTTCAGCAGCCCATGTGCATTCAACCCCAACCAAAAAGTGGGTCCCACCCATAATTTAATAAAAATCATTTTATTTTCTGAAAAGTAATTTATAGAAAATAGCCCGT
This sequence comes from Panax ginseng, assembly GCA_020205605.1. Lineage (NCBI taxonomy): Eukaryota > Viridiplantae > Streptophyta > Magnoliopsida > Apiales > Araliaceae > Panax > Panax ginseng. The sequence goes on along the minus strand of CM035134.1, from coordinate 59,872,617 downwards.
TTATCAGAAAAATACGAATTTTATGTCCATTCCACACGAAATCGAATTCTCTACAACTTTGTAGCTTTGAGTTTTTCCAAATTCCAAATAGAAAATATCTGAAATCCATAAACGGGTGATTTTTAATACCTCCATTCCGACAAAATACAGATAAAACACCTCAGCATTAATTCCTTCATTTATAACCACATAAATAAATCCATCATTAATATCCACATCAAATAAATATTTCCTTATCATATAAATCAATAATTAATTATTCACAAATAATATTACAGAATCACAATTATGACAACCAAAGCGGTTCGAGAAAAGGGGCTTTCCAATAAGGATTTCTCCTCATCGGGCGGCGCAATTAGGTGACCAAACCTCTTCTTGATGAACTTTCTAGACATTACCAATAATGCTATCTAATAATATTATTCAAATAATATAAATTATTGATCCGATAATGGGAAATCTTGTGCGTTGACAATTATTGAAATAACAATAATATAAACTATCAACGCAGACAATTATTGAATCAATAAAATAAAATATTGAAGCAAGAACTCATCGTAACAATTATTGAGTAGTTCCTTCTTACGCATTTAATCAATAATTCAACAACACCATCTTGCAACCACGCCAGATTATTATATTTTAACTACCGTGTATTCCCACAATTGTTAACGATAACAATTACGCCGTTATTTATAAAACTCAAACTTTGTCGTTTTCTTCATCTGACAGTTATTCCGTTATGGGGCCCACAATTGACTGCGCCGTCGTACGGATATTCCCGACAAAAAGAATATTCCACGACCAAACGAATTCCCCGATAGAATGAATATTTTATAACCACTTGCTTATTTTGCAAAATTTGCACATTTCACCCATAACCAAAGCATTATATCAAATTAACACCTTATTAATTTAGAATAATGAATAGAGGAAAATTTCAATTTTATTTATAATAAGTTAGGGTCTTACAACCTCCCTTCCTTATAAAATTTCTTCCTCGAAATTGACGTACGTACCTGGTGTTTCGAACAGGTGAGGGTACCTCGCTTTCATTTTCGATTCCAACTCCCAAGCCATTTCTTCAATAGCATGGTTCCTCCACAAAACCTTAACTTGTGGTATAACCTTGGTGCGTAGAACATGCTCTTTCCTATCCAAGATCTTAACAAGTACCTCCTCGTACGTTAAATCTTCGGCTATCTCATCTGGTTCTAACGCAATAATGTGGTTCAGGTCTTTCACATATTTATGAAACATAGATATATGAAAAACATTATGAACATGAGAGATGCTTGGAGGTAATGCCGATCTATAGGCCACATTTTCTATTCGGTTAAGAATCTCAAATGGACCAACAAATCTTGGATTGAGCTTTCCTCTCTTTTCAAATCTTGTAACTCCCTTCCATGGAGCAACACGTAATAATACATGGTCCCCAATATTAAATTCCATGTCCTTTCGATGAAGATCAGCATAACTCTTTTGTCGATCTTGTGAGGTTTGAATACGTTGTCGAATCATTTGGATCTTTTCTGTAGTCATGCGTATTAATTCTAGTCCCAACAACGTTGCTTCACCCACCTCGTCCCAGCATACTGGAGAACGACACTTTCATCCATACAACGCCTCAAATGGAGCCATGCCTATACTTGCTTGATAACTGTTGTTGTAGGAGAATTCCACCAGTGGCAAGTACTTATCTCAACTTCCTTTGAAATCTAGGATACAGAGTCTTAATAGATCTTCAAGGGTTTGAATAGTCCTTTCCGATTGCCCATCCGTTTGAGGATGGTATGCTGAACTGAATCGTAAATCCATGCCCATAGCTTTCTGCAAGCTAACCCAAAATCTTTAAGTGAATCTTGGGTCACGATCCAAAACTATGGATACTGGCATACCATGCAATCTCACAATCTCATTCACGTACATACAAGCAAGACGTTCAAGGGAATAAGTTTCTCGTATAGGTAAGAAATGAGCAGACTTGGTTAATCTATCAATAATAACCCAAATCGCATCTATGCCTTGAGAAACTTTGGGAAGACCTGTAACAAAATCCATGGTAATGTGTTCCCACTTCCATTTCAGAATCTCAAGTGGTTGTAATGGACCCTTTGGAACTTGATGTCTCGCCTTTACACGTTGTGACAAAGTTAAACACCTCGAGATAAACTCCGCGATCTCTCTCTTCATATTGTTCCACCAAAATGTATGTCGAAGATCATGATACATTTTGGTACTCCCAGGATGGAATGCAAACGGGGTGTTGTGTGCCTCCATCATGATAGTTCGTTTATCAGAAAAATACAAATTTTATGTCCATTCCACGCGAAATCAAATTCTCTACAACTTTGTAGCTTTGAGTTTTTCCAAATTCCAAATAGAAAATATCTGAAATCCATAAACGGGTGATTTTTAATACCTCCATTCCGACAAAATACTGATAAAACACCTCAACATTAATTCCTTCATTTATAACCACATAAATAAATCCATCATTAATATCCACATCAAATAAATATTTCCTTATCATATAAATCAATAATTAATTATTCACAAATAATATTACAGAATCACAATTATGACAACTAGGCAGTTCTCAGGAAAGAGGGGGCTTTCCAATAAGGATTTCTCCTTACTGGCGCGCAATTAGGTGACCAAACCTCTCCTTGACAGAACTTTCTAGACATTACCAATAATGCTATCAAATAATATTATTCAAATAATATGAATTATTGATCTGATAATGGGAAATACTGTGCAGTGACAATTATTGAAACAACAATAATATAAACTATCAACGCAAACAATTATTGAATCAATAAAATAAAATATTGAGCAAGAATTCACCGTAACAATTATTGAGTAGTGCCTTCTTACATTTAATCAATAATTCAACAATCAATGCAATACCGTGTCTTCTCGCACAACCACGCCAGTATTATATATTTTAACCACCGTGTATTCCAACGTTGTTAATTCGGTAATAATTACACCGTTATTTATAAAACTCAAACTTTGTCATTTTCTTCATCCGACAGTTATTCCGTTATGGGGCCCACAATTGACTGCGCCATCGTATGGATATTCCCGACAAAAATAATATTCCACGACCAAACGAATATTCCCCGACAGAATGAATATTTTATAATCACTTACTTATTTTGTAAAATTTGCACATTTCACCCACAACCAAAGCATTATATCAAATTAATACCTTATTAATTTAGAATAATGAATAGAGGAAAAATTCAATTTTATTTATAATAAGTTGGGGTCTTACAAATTGGTTATGAGATTAAGTGTATAGTATGATGGTGATAGTATAACTAGTATATATATATATGTGTGTGTGTGTGTGTGTGTGTGTGTGTGTGGGCGTGATTGTATGCTAAATTACGTATGCAAGAAAGAAATTGGTTTTTATAGTGAATATGTGTTTTAACTACGTGAATTTCAATTTCTATGTTCTAATTCTATTTTTTAATTTTTTTTTTCTATACAACTGAATTATTGCAATTGTAAGTAGTTGTAATGCTAGAGTTTATGTTTAGACAAAAAATTTTATGTTAATTTCGTTTAAAAGAAAGAGAAACTATTTTTCAGTGTATGTTCTTATACATGGCTTATGACAGTAACAAATTTGATGGTTAAAGTGTATACGAATTGTAAAAAAAAATGAACTGTGATTATGTTAATTGGGTATGAAATAAAGATAACGAAGTTCAAAGGAGTAAAGTTGGTGTATAATTGTGGTTACTGTTCACTGTGTCAAGAGATATCAAAAATGGAGTTTTATTGGTTTAAAAATTGGCTTTCAAGGATTTAAGTTTTCTGATATTGTTGTTTAATTGTGTTAAATTAGTATATGTATGATGGGTAACATGTATGTGTAATTTGCATAAGTTATACATGTTAATTGGTGTTAGAAATTAAGATATAGTAGCTTTGTTCTGTTCTTCATTTTGTCTGCTGTAAGCTCGGAGCCTCATCGCCAAAATCCATTTGACTCTAAATTTGAAGACCACAAATGGCCAAGCCAATGGTTCGGACATCGCAACAAGCAAAGGGCCCATACAGGTAAATAGTGGCGCTTAGAACCGGTTAGCAGATAGAGTCGAGGAATGACTTTTGTTTTGCACAAAAGTCTATAATTGTTGATGTAATGCAATATGATGATTGTTAAACATGTAATTTGGTTATTATGGTATTAAGAACAAGCATGTTATTAACACCTAACAAGTTTTATTATTACTTCATTGATGTAATTTGACTATGTGGTTAACAATCAAACCATACATGAAATAAATACTTATAGAATATTTGTAATGACTAATTGTATTCTAATGATATGTAATTAGGATATTGTGAATCAAACTATTATGATTTAGCCTACAAGCAAGGCAAGTTCTCTAACTCTCGAGTTGTTATTTTTCAAGCACGTTAGTGGATAATTATTGTTGATGATTCCACATCTAATATTATTATTGAACATTCGCATTATGGCAAGTGTTCTAACTCTACATTTTTGTTGAGCAAGTTTCTTACTCTACGTTGTTATTATTGAGCAAGTTATTTTTGTCTTTAACTTGTTATTTAGCATGCAAGTTTATATATTCTGATATACTAATGTTGATCAAGTTTTATCGTTCACTTTATTATTTTTTATGTATACTTAGTACTCAATTCTAAATAACCTTGGCTTAATATTGTTCAAGCAAGGTATGTTATAATTATTTTATGTTTATGCTCTTAGATTATTCCTAAAGCATGACATTAGTATTCAATGTTGATTCCGTTATGATTTATTCCATAACATAGAGTTAGTACCTTTTTATTCAACTAATCCGTAGTTGATGTTCGTTGAATTCCAAATTACCTTGAAACTTATCCAAACCAAACATACTTTGGTGCGGACTCATATTCTAAATGCGAGATGAACAACCCTATTATTAGGGGATAACTTACGCATAGCGTTAAAATGTTTGTGCACAATACATTGTACGAAGGGCTGACCCCCCTAAGTACGAGGAGTCCTTATAGTCTTACGACTGTAAAAGTTTAAGTTGAAAGATTACTTACAACTATGGACATAGTTTGTGGTCTTTTGACCCTCAGTTATATATTTCAAGTTCTGTTCCTGATTATTATTGATGAAGTACTTTATTCATTTCTATTGAGCCTATTCATTTGGCAGTTGATATGATGTTTATTCATTATTATTCAAGTGAGCTTTGTTTGCTCACTCTTGCATATATACACTCATTGCAGCTAAAGTTGAGAAGGTCGATGAACCTATAACTAGCAAAGGAAAGGGAAAAATGTACAAGTGATGAAGACTTGTAATTTAATGACTTTTATGTTAATAAACTTTATATTTAATGATGTGATGTAATTATTTTATTTTCGCACTTGATTAATGTTAAGGTTAGACAACCTGGGATATTTTGGATTTAATGATGTAACCCTTTTATAGGGAGGATTTATGGTTTAAATGTTATTTTATTTGGGTAGATGGTATGAATGTATGGAAAGTGAACACAAAGTCTTAGGAGAATGAAGTACCCAGATTTGGGGGTGTCACAAGTTGGTATCAAAGCTTTAGGTTATGAACCTTAGGTGGGAAAAAGCCTTAGGAAGTAACCTTTGAAATGATAGTGGTGATACACTCTTATCGAGTTTTAAGAGAGAAGTAATAAAACACTTATGTGCTTATCTGGTTGCAACTTATGTGCTCGTGAGTGTCGAGTAGTAATGATTAGTAATTAAAACTTAAAAAATTTTGTTGTTAGTGTGAGATCCCGAATTTTATGAAATGAAAGTATTCAATTTTCTTATAATTATTCTATTTAGTAAATGGTTAAATTGATAAAAGGTTAAAGTTAAGGGTGATATGTGAAATTTTTTCAAAGTAAGCAAGTTGTTATATAATATTCAATTGGTCGGGGAATATTCATTTTAACAGGGAATATTCGTACTACAGCACAATCATTGGTGGACCCCACAACTGATGTATTGTCGTAGTTAGAAAATGACATAATTATCTTTTTATAACGGCGAAAGTGTTTCCGTTAAAACTGTTGAACTACCGGTAGTAGTAAAAAGTACGATGAATACGCATGGCACGTATGTATAGCTACACAGATTGATTATTGATGCTTACGTGAAAAGTCACTCGCTTATACTCAATTATTGAGTACAAGAATTGTGCTGCGTCATATCTCTCATATTATTGATTCAATTATTGTCACAAGATCATCGCATAATATGTTATACTATTAAATCAATAATTGAGACGACAAAGTTATTCATATTATTATTTCCAATATTGACAATGTCTAGAAGTTACATTAATGAGAGATTTGGTCACCTAATCAGGCGCGCCAATAAGGAGAAATCCTTATCTGAAAGCCCCTCTTTCACAGGAATGACTTGGTTGTTAAATATTATGAATTATAATATTAATGATGAATAAGTTCGTATTGATTAAAGATGAAATTGATAGTTCCATTGTGTTGGAATTATTCGTGTTAGTGAAAATCGACATTTATTTCGATAATAATTGATGTCTGGGAGGTTATATTGACCAATCGGGTAATTAGCCGGATAAATGAGCAATTAATTGCTATTGATTCACATGATTATAACTATTTGTTCACATGTGTGTACTATTGATTCACATTCATTTACTATTAGGGGAGTTAGTGAAAGATTGATAATACTTGCATGACTAAGTTAAAAATGGAGGTATAGTTGAAGGTACTATACTATAATTAATTTTTTCACATGTTTAGAACTATTGAGTCACATGATTTACTATTGATTCACATGATTTACTATTAGGGGAGGTGGTGCAAGTTTGATAATACTTGCATGACTAAATTAAAAATGAAGAAAAAGATGAATAGAAGCACATTCCTTCATTATTTTTCACCAATTCACTAAGTCTCACAAGAGCAATTATTATAGAGAAATTATAGAGAGAGAAGCTATAGAGAGAAAGAAGAAGCGAAGTCTGCTACTTCACTATTCTAGTATCTAGTCTTCTTCTGAGGTAAGGGATATTATTATTATGGTAAGGGTATTATTCTTTCGTATTCATGAAGAGAGTTATTTTTTTTCAATACTCGTAGTGGTTGTTATTCCATTCTTTATTATTTTGTTGGAATAACATGTCTATGCAAAATACCGCATACATGGTGAAATTCTTCTGTTATTCCATTCTTTATTATTTTGTTAGAATAACCTGTCTGTGCGGTCTATTGCATGCCTGGTCAATTCTGTTGTTATTCCATTCTTTATTATTCTGTTAGAATATCCTATCTGTGCGGATTACGCATGACCTGGTTCCATTCTTTATTATTCTGTTGGAATATCCCATCTGTCTTTGATTACATATGACCGGTTCCATTCTTTATTATTATTCGTTGGGAATAACCTATCGTGCGGTCTATCGCATGCATGGTGAATTCTTACATTATTTCATTCTTTATTATTACATTTAAATAACTTTGCCTCATGTGGATTACCACATGCATGGTGAATGATCCTTCATATTCATTCTTTATTAAATTGTGGAAATGATCTGTCTACGTGGATTACCGCATGGGGGGTGAAAATCCATTTGCAGTTTCGTATATTCTATTATACTAATCTGGGATATCATTTCTTTTGTACTCGTCATGAAATATCATTTTCTTTGGTATTTTTCTGTTATGAGTTACTATTCACCCTGTTACTATTCACTCTAGTATTATTCACTCAGGTATTCGAGGCACTTTTCATGCTGGAGTACTATTCACGAGTTACTATTCATGGATTACTATTCACCCGATTACTATTCACTCTAGTATCATTCACTTGGGTATTCGGGACATTTTTCGTGTCGGGGTACTATTCACAGGGTACTATTCCCGAAGTACTATTCACCCGAAAAATATATTTCTTTTCTGTCGAAATTATTTTTGGTACATGAATATTATTCTTGAATTTTACTCCACAAAGCAGTATCATGTTGACAATTTGGATATTTTTAAACTCTGGATAAATTTAAAGTATTTAATATTTATCTTTCATTTCGTTTGATTAATGCTTATATCATTGTCATCATCCTCATGCTTATATTATGATGAAAGTCATCTTTGGCTTACGTGCAAAGATGGACGGTTGATTATTGGTTTTACAGTTGTATCTTTGGCTTACGTGCAAAGATGGACTATTGATTATTGGTTTTACAGTTGTATATCTTTGGCTTATGTGCAAAGATGAACTAGTGATTGATGAGTATCTTTGGCTTATTGGCATAGATGAACTGTTTATTAGTATGATTATTACTAGGGATCATTCGGTATAATCATGACCCGTAATGTTATAGATGATGTGGTAAAAGTCCTCATTGGTCCGTAGTACATTGATGGACAGTTATTGGTATGATTATAACCAGAGATTATTCGGTATAATCATGACCATTGATGATTACATGAATATCCTTGGCCGTAGTGTAGGGATGATTTGATGATGTGGATTATTTATTAAGGTGAGTCTCAACGATAAAATATTGATTATACACTTTTAATTAAGTAAAGATAGTAGATATCATGCTCTACTTGACTCTTCTAAAAAATACGGTTGTATGTCTTCATTCGTAGTGCAAAGATGAATTGTTAATGAATATCTTTGGTCGTAGTGCAAAGATGAATTTATTAGTATGATTATGAGCAGGAATTGTGATTTGGTATAACCATGATATTTGATGTTTCAGGTGAAGATAGGTGATGAAAATTATCTTCGTCCTGGGTACGAAGAGGAATTTAGAATCACAATTAGGATTATAAGTTATTCATATGATTGTGGGCAGGAATTGTTGATTGATGTTACAGGGATAAAACATTATTGGTGGACTTTTAACATGGAGAAGATAATAGATCGGATGGTCTATTTGACTCTTCTCATGGATTGCTCGTTCCGTTGCAACTATGGTTGAAAAGTTTTATCATCTACTATATGTTCTAAATCTCTGATTTATTACTGATGAAGGCTATTGATGATGTAAATTATCTTTAGTCATGATATTCTTTACTGGGCTAGTTGTGCTCACCCTTTTTGCTTCACAATTCTTTTCAAGTAATAAGAGTGTAGCTTGGTCTAGCGGGGGTAACAGGAGAATAGAACGATGGTCTATAGCTGTTGAGGTTCTCCCTAAATAGTATGGAAATAATTTTATTAAGAACTTTAGATAAGTGTGTCGTATTGTATACGTCATTTGATATTTAATTTTGGTGAACCGAATAGGGTAAGGTGAACCCAACTTTGGAAGGGTGTTTTGCCACTATCGTACAAGATGTCTAATGACATACAACCTTGTGTTATCATAAGACAGGGTTGTACACATCCACTTGCTGAGTATATCTACGAGCACTACCTATATGATCTTGGAGTTTGTTTGAAATATTATTCTCAATTGGAGAAAACGGAGATAATTATATGTCAAGAGAAGACTCACCATTGGAAAGAAGATGATAGTAATCTTCTTATTTTTCTTTGGGGACTATTGGGTCAACCAAGGATAATTCTGTGGACATATGATATCTATCATAACCTAGACGCATGGCCTCAGTGACACCCCCAAATCCGGGCAATTCAACCCCACAGATTTGGTGTTCACTGTCCAAATAAATCATAACTAACTACCGATAAACAAAGGATATAATTAAACTGAAAAGTTTAAACAATTAATCTCCCATTAAAGGGTTACATCATCTAAAATAAATCCCAGGTCATCTAACCTTTATTACAATCATTTGCGGAAAATTAAAACATGATTATAACTAAATCCATTACATAAGCTTCATAAATAAAATATAAATTAAACGTTGTCGTCTAATCAAGCACTTTGTCATTGCCCTTGCTTGTATAAATCTTTTCAAACTTTGTAACTTCATCTGCATTGTTTTGTGCAAGAGTGAGCAAACAATTGCCCACAAGAATGATAATATACAATAACGTTTTATGAATGACAATTAACTGAGCTTTCAATGGTAAAGTATTGTTACCGGAACAAGAAAATTAATTCAACGGCTATGAGTTCAAAGGAATAATGAACGTTTAAGTTAACAATAGATAACAACATCAAAGAATATACTGAGGGTCACAAGACCATGAACTCTTTTCTAGGTTTACAAGTATTCCTACTTTAACCTTTAACAGTCTAAAAGACTATAATCATCATCTATGTCCTAAGTTCACAGGTGTTTCTACTGTAACCTTTAACAATCTAAACGACTATATGGACCATCATTCCTTACTCCAGGTGATCAGCCCTTTGTACTATGTATTGCACAAACATTTTAACGCTATTGCGTAGCTCTAAAATAATCCCCTGATATAGGGTTGTTCATCTCAGCTTAGATTATCAGGTTCCGAACCAAAGGAAGTTTGGTTGGGAATTAACTTCAAAGGAAGTCTAGAGTTTTAGAACGCTCATCAACCAAGTACTGGTTGAATCAAATAGGAACCAATAACTATTCAAGGGTTTGATTATAATATCTTCATGTACAAGGTATATCGAGTATTAACAATTTCTAAGTTGAACAAATGTTATCATTGACAACATGCTTTCAAAGTTGTGTGAGTACATAAACAAACCAAATGAAGTTTGGTTTGGGTAGACTTCAAGGATAATTAAGAGTTTAGAACATTCATCAACTAAGGATTAGTTGAATTGGTAAAGAATCGCTAAGCAACTTAGAGTTCGGTACAATAACGTAAGATAATACAATTATATTAAAGAACGAAGATCAAACAATAGTTATTAGTAGCTGAATAAACACACTTCTTACAATAATAATACAGACTTTGAATAAAGAGATAAAGATTAACTAACTTGCTCAACAATAAATGAGTACAGACTTTGAATAACCAAGGTAATCTCGATTGGAATAAATAAACAAAGATTAACTAACTTGCTCAACAATAAATGAGGGTTAAAGAACTTGCATGACAATAAATCCTTAAACAAGAGATTAGAAATAGAGAATTTGCATAAGTATAACATAACAGTGAAAAGTAACCTTGCTGAATAAAAAAGTAGCAAAGGTTAGGGAACTTGCCTCGTGCGTAGGTTAAACAATCACTACTCACGTTCACCCCAAGTCCTACACATACCATATATATTGACAATACACATTAGTTATACTAGCATTACCTTCATGAGTTGTTTTCTTACTTTTAGTATAGCTACTAACTAAGTTAAGTTTAAATAACACCACATCTTTGCATGAACATTACTTTTTAGCTTTATTACAACTACTTAAGTGATCATGTCATTGCACCACATACATATTAACAAATTGATATAACATACTATTACATGTCCACATGTTATCATTAGGTTATACTAATACACAAAGGATTGCACTTGCATTCGCGCATCTCGACGCCCTCCGATTGGCTCCAAATACACAATATTCCTAAAGATGGCCATTTTGACCCTTCATAACGATTTCAAATTGAAAACCTTAAAGAATAAAAGTTATAGGCCTTTTCGTCCTCTTTCCGAATCATCTTGAATAACCTCAATCGGAGTTTGTATGAAAACGTTATGGCTATTTTACTACAGGAGGTCAAAACTGTCCGACCTAGACCACTTTTCCGTGGTAGGAGGCGCGAGGTAGGTAAGGCTGAGGCGTGAATTCGATCTTTGGAGCGCGAATTCCATCTTGTGGCGTGAACTTTTGGCCATTTTGGTATTTGGCGCAAAATTTAGTCTTTGGTTGAAATTAGGAAAGTTGGTCTTGTGAAACTTGGTATTTGAGGCTCTAATTACACCCCAAAACAAAACACAGAACTAAGCTATGTCTTAATTTCTAAAACCAATTAACATATATAACTTATGAAAATTACACATAAACTTCACCAAGCATACAAATACTAAATTAACACAACTTAAACCATAATTCTAGAAAAAATTAAATACTGGAATAGCATATTTTAAAACCAAAACTCCATTTTTGATATTTCTTGACACAGTGAACACTGTAATCATAATGATACACTAATTTGATTCTTTTGAACTAAGTTCTCTTTATTTCATACCCGATTAACAATTCACATTTCAATTTTTACAACTAGCATACAATCACATACTAATTTTGTTATCCTACAAAATCATGTTCACATGTAATCACTGTAATCTCTATACTTGCCCAAATTGCTTCGTTCAAATTGCATTATGCTCGTTTCTTAATGAACTAACATATACAAGACTCAATTAACAACTTAGCATACAAATTGACCATCAAAATTGATACTTATACAAGCCATATAAGAAAATATTCATAGAAACATACACTGATATTATTTTTCTATTGTCATATGAAATTAGCATACCATTCATGTCTGACTACAACTTTCAACATCATAACTATACATAATTACCATAAACAGGTTACATAACACTAATTTACAGAAAGCTAGAATTCTCAGAACATATAGTCTTTGCCGTAAAACACATATACATGTATATATACATATATAATACCAAGGTTGTGAACATACCTTCAAATGGTCGAACAATCCTTGCTAAACTCACTGGAATTGTCGTGAAATCCTTAAGCTTCCTCTCAATCTCTCTCAATTCTCTCTGACAAGCTCTATCAAACTCTCTCTAAACTCTCAGACTTAGCCAAGTATGCGTAAAGAAAACTGATATGGCCAAACGTAACAAAAATAAAACTGATAACTTTAATACCCTACTAAACACAATATCAGTTACTAAAAGAAACGTATATATTATGAATATATTATATTTATTATTTAATTTATATTATTAATAATTAAAATTTTAAAAATCCAAAAGCCATAAGGCTTTGTTTGGCAAAAAGTCTTAAAAATAAAGACTTAATATTTTAAGCCTTGTTTGGTTAAATCAATTAAAAGTTACTTTAATTTTATTTTAATAAACCACTTACACTATAGTTTAAAATATCATATTTATACCTCCATATTTAACATTAGTTAAATAACCAATTACAACATACTAAACAAATTTTCCCACTTAATCCAAATATCATAAAATTATAATTTCATTATAATTTTATTTAATAAATTAACATATCACTATAATTATTAAATTAAAACAACGATATAACATCTCATGTTATATTACAACTCTCTAAATTATAAATTAATTTAATTTAGAATATTATCTAATAAATTTAATTCATAAATATTTAATAATAATAACCACAACAATAATAAAATTTTTATTTCATCAATTTCAATAACAAACACATCAAATAAATATTTAAATAATTCAATAAATATTTAATATTACAATTTAAATTTCTGAATTATTACAGCCTCCCATGTACGAAGGTTTCCTTGAGTATTTTCCTAAGATTTTAATTCCTAAAACAATTATTGACTGTACTTTTATGTAAAGTACCATTGTAAGGTTGTGGTCGAGGCACCATGAGAGTTACATACATTTGTATTAAAACTCACAGTTTAACTGTGGTCGTATTCTACACGACAGTTGTGACGACCCCAAATCCAGGTACTTGAAACCCGAACTCGGTTCAACACGATACCATTTCTTTAAGCTGAATAATACTAAATAATAATACATTCGAACTTAATTTACATACATCAAAGTTTACTTCCCCAGGTACGTGACCTTCAAATACATTCCTTACAATACTTGAATAGATACCAATACAACTATAACCATTAACTCATAATACACACTTATTCGATCAGCTTTCCTTTTCCTTTGTTCGTGCCTGAGCCTTCAGGTTGCTCATACATAACTGAAAATATTTAATTTAAGCAAGGATGAGCATTTAAGTGCCCAGCAAGTAATAGCAATTATATATGTTTGAAAGAATATAAGTATTCTCTTTACATAACACTTCTACAAACGAATTGAAAGTTGTGAAGTAATCATCTTGATAAAAATTCACATAACAACTCTCTTTCAAATTCTTTAAATTTGGCTCTGGCTCTACCCTTGAATAGGGTTTAAGAAACATACTATGAACATTCTTTTCATTTTCGAAAAGGTTTAGCGGAATTCTATCCTCAAACCGTCATAACTTACGGGCACGGAGGGTGATCACTTCATTGTACCTACCTGATTGATCAATACTACATAACTTGAACGAAATTCATCGCTCACTCTATCCGCCTTGCGCAAAAATCTTCCCATATAGGGATGTTCATACATGCCTGGTTCCAAACCCAAAGGTTTTTAATCTTGCTCAACAATAATATGTAATTCAACATATATATACGGGTAATTGACAAAGGTGTATCAACATGTGAACAAATGCCATGATTATCCAAGTGGGGACACTTGTATAACCATTTATAGAAATCAATGAAGCAGAATATATATCCGAGAGCTAACATGTCGATAATCAAAAGTACATAATGCATGCGAGGATAGAATAATCGAAACTTCTTACTCATGTCCATTGCATAAAGGAAGTGCAAAGGTAGGATACTTGCGATTCAACGATAACAAATCTCAACTTAGGTTTTATCTCTTTATCACAACCTATCAATAATCGGATCATTCGTTCGATTAGAACAATATATCTTAACACATAGTAATCATTTATTACACAAAGACATAGTCCAATCACATAATCACAAAGTGATCATACTTTTAGTTCTATTATATACTTGAAATATTTTTATACATTTTCAAATATCTCATCCATGCTCTTACAAAGTAGTCTTTTCTTTCTTTTATAAGGTCCGACATTTGTTTGCGTCATAAGCTGACCTTTTTATCGGGTAAAATCTTGAGTCTAAGACTCTTAATCTATACCTCAACATCTCGTAAATATCGGACATTTTACTTTTAATCATTTTCGAATTTTCGTAAATTGAAAAATTTAAAATAAATCAAATCATCACTCAAGGCTTATAGTGATATAAGCTATTACTATGGGTGCTCTTCATCAAATCTCGGACTTCATAACCTGGTTCTCTAGTTAAACTAGTTTGGCTTATTATAACTTTCAAACATCTAATCATAATTAAATGACTTAAACATTAAACAATTCCATTATCATTAATAATTAATTTATATTAAACTATTAATGAAACCATTGCCAAAATATAAAAGTTATTTATAATAACTCAAACTATTTTTAAAACATTTATATTACCCTTAAATGATTTTTAAAACAATTAAAATTATTTTAAATAATCACCATTAATATATAAATATTAATGTACTATTCATCCAAATATTAAAAGTCATTAATTATAACTTAAAATATTTTAAATCCTTAATATCCTCTTTAAATGATTTTTAAATAAATAAAACCATTTTAAACTATTTATTTAATAATAATAATTAAATAAACTAAATATCATTAATATTATCTTAATATCATTAATATTAAATTATTAATAAAATTATCCTTTAAATATTAAAAGTTATATTTTATAACTTAAAATATTTTTAAATACCTTAATTTCATTTAAAATGATTTTTATAATATTAAAATTATTTTAAACTAAATTATTTAATATAATCATTAAATAACTTTAATATCATTAATATATAATTAATTAATGAAATTCATCACAAAATATTAAAAGTCATGGAAAATAACTCAAAATATTTTCTTATACCATAAAATAATTTTTCATGATTTTTCATGAATTAAAACTATTTTTAAATCATTTATTTAATATTATAATTAAATAAATAAATACCTTTTATATTTCAAAAATATTAAATATTTATGAAATATACTCAAAATAATTAAAAACTATTTTCCGGACTTTAAAATAATTTTTAATAATTTATTTGGTATTTTAATAATTAAAAACTATTTTTCTAATTTTTAAATTAATTTTAGGAAAATCGTAAATTTAAAATAATTAAAAGCGTCAGCTAAAGGCCCCTATAGTGACATGTAACCGTCGCTATAGGTGTTCTTGAGCCTACCGAGATCTTCATAAGGCGTAACCGAGGTGGGCTACTTTGGACCGTGAATAACTCTCTCATCTTAACGAATTTGGACAATCTATAAATTGGGTCTTGTAGAGGAAATACAAGACTACAAGATCCAACAAACATAACCTCTAAACAACATCGGATCTCGGGAGAAAAGCGAACCTCAAAGTAGTCGCCAAAGTCGTTTCTTCACAAAAATGACTTGAGGTGCCTACTTTGGACCTCTATAACTTAGTGATCGTGTAACATTTGTGTGCTCTATCACTTCTAGTGTGTAGACAACATGTAGGACTACAACTACAAACCTTAACATCATCATAATAACATCAAATCGAACTAGAAATTACTGGTCAAAGTCGACTCACCTGACAAAGACTCAAGAAATTTCTGGATTCGTTGGTTTTGCAGTTTTGGTCAACCCTGTTTGACGGATTATAACTTTTGATCTATAATAGATATGGCCTTGATTCTTTTTGAATCTTAAAGACCTCATAACAAGCTACACATAACATCTTACAAACACCAAAAATAGTAAATAACCACAGAGATATAAGGCTTGACATTTGCCCAAAAATAACAGAATTCGGTTTTACAAAAGTTGGAAAAACTTTAATTTTGAGCACTTTGATGTTATGGGTCCTGAATTTAACAACCCCGAACATTAATAGACTCCCTATTACACAACTTTAAACAATCAATTGCACCAATTAACATCGAATCGAAGGATTTCTAGAATTTAGGGTTTTTACCTTTTCTAGCTTTGATTTCTTGATTTTGATCCTTTGATGCTTCGATTTATTGTTGGTGTGAATGGGGCTTGATTATAGACCCGATATGGTAAGGAAATTTCGTAGGTTTAAGCTTGAGAAAATGAAGCTAAGTGCTTGTGAATAAATAGGCCAAAATGGTACATTTTCTCTCTTAGATCCATAAAATAATGTATGAAATGATTGTAATGTATTTGATTGATGGTAATACTACCCATAGGTGATTTCTAGATGGAATGGCCGGATTTTGTGGACATGTGGTAGCAATAAAGCATAATTAATGAAAATAATGCATTTCCCTCTCTTTAATCTATATAAAAATATAATAGATACATTGGATGCTACACTTGGATAATTCCATTGTTTCTTTAATGATAACATGGTAGGTAAGCATGTTGGGCATTTTGTTACAAGATTCCATCAACAATGTAAGTAATAATACACTAAATAACCAAAAAGGCATTTTGGTCATTTCACATATAATTTCAAGGGCATTTTTGTACAAGGCAATTAAATGTAATATTTAACCATTAGATTATAATTCTTACCATTTACCAATTAATTTCTATCCTTTGGTAAATTAAAACATTTATACAATAATATCGTAATTAAACCCGATAATTTTAAATTAGGGTTTTCTAGAAAATTAGGTTTCTTAACGTCATCAATTAGGGTTTCTAATTGACCATTAGGGTTCTCTAATTATACGTGTATATTACTAACACGGTCATTACAATCTCTAACTTCAACCGATTAAGGTTATAATAATTAGGGTTTGTCCTAATTATCGCCGTAAAAAATAGTAATTAGGATTTTCTTCTAATTACTGGCATTCGATGTACACGATAACTTCATATACGATAAACTTCATATATATACGATCGCTACTCGGTCATTTCTCATAATCGAAGTTTAGGGTTTCTGAAGACAAGATCTTGTCTTTATGACCTAATCAATCAGTCATTCCTCAATAATATCTCGTCCAAATATACACAAAGTACATAATTATCAGATTTGTAAAATCATTATAATAATAATATAATATTATTATTCTCATCTCTTGATCACAATCCCAATTCGTGGTTTGGATCTCATATCGACTTCTCTTTCGCATATCAATAATACTTGATTTAAATATTTCGAACAATTCATATAATAAAATATATATTATATAAGTTCTAATTATCACTTCATATATTATTTCCAATCATGTTATCATGGAAAATAATTAATAAAAACATTTAAACTACGTAAATTTATTACCATATAATTTGTGGTAATTAATAATTCCAAAATTATTTCTAATTTTTCAAGTAATAAATGTATTCGCATTTATTGTTCACTTTACTTGACACTTAGTCTCGTCATTAAATAAAAAAAAAATTTATACGCAAAATTTCTTATTTATTTTATATAGAAATTCTCGGGTTATTACAACAGTTCAACAGTTGTATAAATGAAGTTTGTAAATGATTTTTATAGTGTGATATCTGGCGACTCAGAATGGGTGATGTATACCTATTTTGGGGGCGTCATAAATGGTATCAGAGCTTAAGGATATGGTTGTTGGCGGAGATATGAGTCTAGAACTAGGAGGAGAGAGACGAGTAATATACTTCGCTAGTGTGTGACTTACCTAAGCTGAAAGTTTTACTTGATAAATTGATAAATTGTTATGTCAATTAACCTTTGTTTTGAAGATATATTCCAAAATGATATCTGAAATACAGGAGATGAGCAATGGGAAAATTATGATATAGAGGAAATAACCGGGAAGGTACAATCCGAAAAGAATGCAGGGTATTCTCATCTCTTCGAATACCAGGTACGTACGTAAATTTTGAGGGCGAAATTTCATAAGGATGGGAGATTGTGAGATCCCGAATTTATGAAATGAAAGTATTCAATTTTCTTATAATTATTCTATTTAGTAAATGGTGAAATTGATAAAAGGTTAAAGTTAAGGGTGATATGTGAAATTTTTTCAAAGTAAGCAAGTTGTTATATAATATTCGATTGGTCTGGGAATATTCATTTTAACAGGAATATTAAGATGACGCAAGACAATCATTAGTGGACCCCACAATGGATGTATATTGTCAGTAGTAAGAAAAGCGACATAATTATCTTTTTATAATGGCGAAAGTGTTTCAGTTAAAAGCTGTTGAACTACCCTAGTAGTAAAAGAAATGCGATGTACGCATGGTTGCCGTGAAGCAATACGGTATTGATTATTGATGCTTACGTGAAAAGTCACCAGTTATACTCAATTATTGCTACAGTAATTGCTGCGTCATATCTCTCATATTATTGATTCAATTATTGTCACAGTATCATCTGCATAATATGTTATACTATTAAATCAATAATTGAGACGACAAAGTTATTCATATTATTATTTCTAATATTGACAATGTCTAGAAGTTCTGTCAATGAGAGATTTGGTCACCTAATTGCGCGCCAATAAGGAGAAATCCTTATCAGAAAGCCCTCTCTTTCCTGGGAATGACTTGGTTGTTAAATATTATGAATTATAATATTAATGATGAATAAGTTCGTATTGATTAAAGATGAAATTGATAGTTCCATTGTGTTAGAATTATTCGTGTTAGTGAAAATCGACATTTATTTCGATAATAATTGATGTCTGGGAGGTTATATTGACCAATCGGGTAATTAGCCGGATAAATGAGCAATTAATTGCTATTGATTCACATGATTATAACTATTTGTTCACATGTGTGTACTATTGATTCACATTCATTTACTATTAGGGGAGTTGGTGAAAGATTGATAATACTTGCATGACTAAGTTAAAAATGGAGGTATAGTTGAAGGTACTATACTATAATTAATTTTTTCACATGTCTAGAACTATTGAGTCACATGATTTACTATTGATTCACATGATTTACTATTAGGGGAGGTGGTGCAAGTTTGATAATACTTGCATGACTAAATTAAAAATGAAGAAAAAGATGAAGGTATTATACTGTAATATTTTGAGCCCCAAAACGTGCAATTATTGAAACTATATTTTCCAATAAATAGAAGCACATTCCTTCATTATTTTTCACCAATTCACTAAGTCTCACAAGAGCAATTATTATAGAGAAATTATAGAGAGAGAAGCTATAGAGAGAAAGAAGAAGCGAAGTCTGCTACTTCACTATTCTAGTATCTAGTCTTCTTCAGAGGTAAGGGATATTATTATTATGGTAAGGGTATTATTCTTTCGTATTCATGAAGAGAGTTATTTTTTTTCAATACTCGTAGTGGTTGTTATTCCATTCTTTATTATTTTGTTGGAATAACATGTCTATGCAAAATACCGCATACATGGTGAAATTCTTCTGTTATTCCATTCTTTATTATTACATTGGAATAACTCATGCTGCAAGCGGTCTATTGCATGCCGGTGAATTACATTGTTATTCCATTCTTTATTATTCTATTAGAATATCCTATCATGCGGATTACGCATGACACTGGTTCCATTCTTTATTATTCTCGTTGGAATATCTTATGCGTCTTTGATTTATTACATGACTGGTTCCATTCTTTATTATTACATTGGGAATAACGTCTGCATGCGGATTCTATCGCATGCATGGTGAATTCTTACGTTATTTCATTCTTTATTATTCATTTTAAATAACTTTGTCTATGTGGATTACCACATGCATGGTGAATGATCCTTCATATTCATTCTTTATTAAATTGTGGAAATGATCCATCTCACGTGGATTACCGCATGGGGGTGAAAATCCATTCATAGTTTCAGTATATTCTATTATACTAATAACGGGATATCATTTCTTTTGTACTCGTCATGAAATATCATTTTCTTTGGTATTTTTTCATTTATGAGTTACTATTCACCCGATTCATTATTCACTCTAGTATTATTCACTCAGTATTCTGGGGCACTTTTCATGCCGAGTACTATTCACGAGTTCTTATTCATGGATTACTATTCACTCTAGTATCATTCACTTGGGTATTCGGGACACTTTTCGTGTCGGGGTACTATTCACAGGGTACTATTCCCGAAGTACTATTCACCCGAAAAATATATTTCTTTTCTGTCGAAATTATTTTTGGTACATGAATATTATTCTTGAATTTTACTCCACAAAGCAGTATTATGTTGACAATTTGGATATTTTTAAACTCTGGATAAATTTAAAGTATTTAATATTTATCTTTCATTTCGTTTGATTAATGATTATATCATTGTCATCATCCTCATGCTTATATTATGATGAAAGTCATCTTTGGCTTACGTGCAAAGATGGACGGTTGATTATTGGTTTTACAGTTGTATATCTTTGGATTACGTGCAAAGATGGACTGTTGATTATTGGTTTTACAGTTGTATATCTTTGGCCGTAGTGCAAAGATGAATTTATTAGTATAATTGTGAGCAGGAATTGTGATTTGGCATAACCATGATTTTTTATGTTTCAGGTGAAGATAGGTGATGAAAATTATCTTCGTTCTGGGTGCGAAGAGGAATTTTAAAATCACAATTACGATTATGAGTTATTCATATGATTATGGACATGAATTGTTGATTGATGTTACAGGGATAAAACATTATTGGTAGACTTTTAACATGGAGAAGATAATAGATCGGATGGTCTATTTGACTCTTCTAATGGATTGCTCTTTCCGCTGCAACTATGGTTGAAAAGTTTTATCATCTACCATATGTTCTAAATCTCTGATTTACTACTGATGAAGGCTATTGATGATGTAAATTATCTTTAGTCATGATATTCTTTACTGGGCTAGTTGTGCTCACCCTTTTTGCTTCACAATTCTTTTCAAGTAATAAGAGTGTAGCTGGGTCGAGCGGCGGTAATAGGAGAATAGAACCATGGTCTATAGCTGTTGAGGTTCTCCCTAAATAATATGGAAATAATCTTATTAAGAACTTTAGATAAGTGTGTCGTATTGTATACGTAAATTGTTATTTAATTTTGGTGAACCGAATAGGGTGAGGTGAACCCAACTTTGGAAGGGTGTTTTGCCACTATCATACAAGATGTCTAATGACATACAACCACGTGTTATAATAAGACATGGTTGTGCACATCCACTTGCTGAGTATATCTACGAGCACTACCTATATGATCTTGGAGTTTGTTTGAAATATAATTCTCAATTGGAGAAAACGGAGATAATTATATGTCAAGAGAAGACTCACCATTGGAAAGAAGATGATAGTAATCTTCTTGTTTTTCTTTGGGGACTATTGGGTCAACCAAGGATAATTCTGTGGACATATGATATCTATCATAACCTAGACGCATGGCCTCTCATGTACGAAGGTTTCCTTGAGTATTTTCCTAAGATTTTAATTCCTAAAACAGTTATTAACTGTACTTTTATGTAAAGTACCATTGTAAGGTTGTGGTCGAGGCACCATGAGAGTTACATACATTTGTATTAAAACTCACAATTAAACTGTGGTCGTATTCTGCATAACAGTTCAACAGTTGTATAAATGAAGTTTGTAAATGATTTTTATAGTGTGATATCTGATGACTCAGAATGGGTGATGTATACCTATTTTGGGGGCGTCACGGTTAGGATGGCTAATGTAAGAGAATCCAGTCAGGCTAGGGATGAAGGATCCTAGATACCTAGATAGGAGGAGCCTCGAGATATTCAGGTGGTTTGGGAACAACTACTGCCACGGAAAACATCTCCGTTGGTCACAGTGGTTGAGCAGGAGGGTTTACCTGATGAGGAAGATGAGATAGAGATGGACGAGGAGGACCCCATTGAGCTGCCACAGTCAGATGAGGATGAGGATGACGAGGAAGAAGAGCTTCCACTTAACTCGATCGCCGCCCGTATGTACGACGAAGTATATGACCGCAATGTGGAACTTCAGGACAACGTCGAGGAGTTGCAAGAGATAGTAGCTGAACAACAGTTCACAATGGCTCAGAAGGACAACAAGATCCAGGATTGAGATGAACGTTTGAATAATGTCGAAGAGAAGCTGGTCCACACCGAAGGAGAAAACAAGCAACTGACAGAGGAAATCGCAGAACTGAAGAACAAGCTGAAGGAAGAATCTACTAAGAGGGTAAGAACCGAAGACGCATATGAAGAAGCTTATCAACGAGCCGGGATAGCAAAGAGAGAGGCACAAGCAAAGAGGATTAAGATGGAAGAGATGAATAACGTATTCAACACCGTGATTAATCGAGCTCAAGATCGGGTCATGGGTTATCTGATTCAGTTCGAGACGCTGCCATCTTACATATTAGATCGCCGAACAATGTTCTGAATTATGGAGGAAGAGCGTCGTAAGGCTACGCAATATCTTAGTAGGACATCGTAAGGAATGTACCTGATATGCGATTAATGATATTGTAAATAAAATGTAAATCCCAAGTGTTATGTAACCTTTGGGATATGATGATGATGTTATCCCGGAACATTAGTAGTTCAGGAAAGTAATGTAAATAACAGTGATGCTATTGTTCTTATGTTTTCAAAAAAAAAAAGATTATGGATGAATAAAGGTTATTATTTTATTCAAAGTATTATGTGTTACGTGATAATCTTTTATGGTGTGCAAATTAAGTAGAAATACTTAAAGAAATTGAGTAATAGTCTAATGGGTGTGTTTTAACAAAAAATGCCTCCAAGACGTCAACCCCGACAAAGAACCCCTGCGAGATCTACCAATAACAACAATGTTGAGGCTAATCCAGTTCAACAGCTAGTGACGTTACTGACGGGTGCATTACAGAATCAACCGCAAAATCAAGCTGTGACATTTAAGGACTTCAAGGCGGTTGGACCACCAGAATTCAGTGGGTCCATGAATTTAGTTGAGGCATAGACCTGGATCATGGAGATAGAGAAAGTATTTGATGTAGCTAGAGTAGGTGAGAAACAGAAGACTGCTTTTGCAACATTCATGTTAAAAGCAGAGGCTAGTTATTGGTGGCAAGCCAATAAAACTCGAGGAGGACAAGGGGTGATGACATGGGATAGGTTTAAGGAGATAGTCTTCAAGACCTATTTCCCAGAGAGTTCAAAAAATCAGATGGAGGTGTAGTTTTTGGAACTGAAGCAGGGAACAATGACGGTATCGGAGTATGCCACAAAATTTAACGAATTGGCGAGGTTTGCGCCGTATCAAGTTAACACGGATGAGCGCAAGGTTAGGATATTTGAACAGGGACTGAAACCCTGGTTATACAATAGGGTTTCCCTGTTCCAGCTGAAGACATTCGCAATGGTGCTTGAGAAGGCAATTCTCACTAAGAGTGGAGGCGAGGGTGTAACAAAGCACAACCAAGAGCAGAGAAAGAAGAAGAATGAGGGCGAAGTTAAGAATGGTGGTGGTAACAGTGGAAATGGTAGCAATAACCTGAAGAGAAAATGGAATGGAAATGTGGGTTCAGGAAACCAACAGGGTAATCAGCAGAAGAAGAAGTTCGAAGCATGTGCTACGTGCGGGAAGTTTCACGCGGGTGTATGCTTAAGGGGGAAGCGTGTATGCTTTAACTGTGGCCAGGAGGGTCACATTGTCCCAAATTGCAGTCAACCCAAGAAGAATGTTTGTTACAAGTGCGGGTCAAAGAATCATTTTGCTCGTGAGTGCCCTAAGAAGAAAGCTGAAGAGACGACGAGAAATAAGGGAGGTAGTAGTGGAGGCACATTAACCATTGCATGACCAACGTCATCCAACAGACCCACAGCCAGAACCTTCAATATGACGGTGCAGGATGCAGTGCAATCAAAAGATGTGGTGTCATGTATTATCCCAATCAATGATATTGATGCTTATGTATTATTTGATTCGGGTATATTTGATGAATTTGCTAAGAGGTTAGGGTTACCTAGCGAAGAATTGAATTTCCCTTTAAACATAGAAATTGTGAATAGGGAGGTAAGTCATGTTAGGTTTGTATATAAGAATTGTAGGGTGAACATTAAGGGAAATGTTATGTGGGTAGATTTAATTCCGATAAAACTTGGAGAGTTTGATGTTATTTTGGGAATGGATTGGTTATTCAATTATGGAGCGATAATTGATTGCCAAAAGAAATGTGTAAACATTATGACTCCATCAAAGGTAGTTTTCTTTGGTAGCAGATTGCCTAGACATGCGAGATGTCTGACGATTATGCAGGCCAAGAAGTTGTTGAATCGAGGCTGTGTGGGTTATTTAGCTTACATAGTTGATACTCAGAGGAAGGGGGTGAAACTGGAAGAGATACCAGTGGTTAGGGAATTCGTGGATGTGTTTCCAGAAGATTTACCAGGACTTCCGCCTGACCGAGAGATTGAGTTCGTGATCGACCTAGCGCCAGGAACCGCTCCAATATCGAAGGCCCCATACAGAATGGCTCCGATAGAAATAAAGGAACTGATGGGACGATTGCAAGAGTTGGTAGACAAGAAGTACATTCAGCCTAGCGTGTCACCATGGGGAGCGCCGGTGTTATTCGTGAAGAAGAATGATGGGTCAATGCATCTTTGCATTGATTATAGAGAGTTAAACAAAGTCACTATTAAGAATAAATATCCATTGCCAAGAATAGATGACTTGTTTGATCAATTAAAGGGTGCTAGATATTTCTCAAAAATAGATTTGAGAAGTGGGTATCATCAACTAAAAGTAAGGAAGGAGGATGTACCGAAGATGGCATTCCGAACTCGGTATGGACATTACGAGTTTCTGGTGATGCCTTTCGGATTGACAAACTCCCCTACAACATTTATGGATTTGATGAACAGGTTGTTTAAACCGTTCTTAGATAAGTTTGTGGTGGTATTCATTGATGACATCATGCTGTACTCCAAATCTCAAGAAGAACATGTGGAACATTTACGTTTGACACTGGAGACACTTAGAAAGGAAAAGTTGTACGCAAAATTCTCAAAGTGTGAATTTTGGCTAGAACGTGTACAATTTCTTGGGAATGTGACTGACAAAGATGGGATTTCAGTGGATCCATCAAAAGTTAAAGCCGTAATCAATTGGGAACAACCAAGAACACCTTCGGAGGTGAGGAGTTTCTTGGGACTAGCAGTTATTATAGACGGTTTATCCAGGATTTTTCCTAGATTGCCACTCCATTAACAAATTTGACAAAGAAAGCTGTAAAATTTGTTTGGACGGAGAAGTGTGAAGAAAGTTTCCAAGAATTGAAAAAGAAGTTAAGTGTGGCACCTGTGTTGTCATTACCAGATAATACAGGAAATTTTGGGGGTGTATAGTGATGCCTCACACAAAGGATTGGGTTGTGTTCTTATACAGAATGGTAAAGTTATTTCTTATGCATCAAGACAATTGAAGGACTATGAGAAAGGATATCTGACTCATGAATTAGAGTTGGCTGCAGTGGTATTTGCTCTAAAGATATGGAGACACTATCTCTATGGAGAAAAATGTGAGATATACATAGACCATAAGACTTTAAAGTATATTTTCACTCAAAAGGACCTGAACATGCATCAAAGGAGATGGATGGAATTGATAAAAGATTACGATTGTGAGATCTTTTATCATCCAGGCAAAGCAAATGTGGTTGCAGATGCTTTAAGCAGTAAAAGGTCGGGAGAAGTTGATGTTGTTAACTAACCAGAAGGAGCTCATTTTAGCAATGGCAAGACTAGAGTTGGAAATCAAATTTCCAAAAGAAACCGATGAATGATTATTCCAGATGGAAGCTAATTCAACTTTGGTTAACAAGGTGAAGAGTGCTCAACTACAAGATGAAGAATGTGGAAAGATCAAAGAAAAAGTGGTTGAGGGTAGTGAAGTGAAATACAAGATCGATACTGAAGGGTTATTGAGATTCGAGGGAAGAATTTGGGTCCCAGCAGTACCAGAAATTAAAGAAGAAATCTTGACCGAAGCTCATAGTTCAAGATACTCGATTCATCCAGGAAGTACAAAGATGTATCAAGATTTACGACAACACTTTTGGTGGCCAAACATGAAAAGAGATGTTGCAGAATGTGTTACGAAATGCTTGACATGTCAAAGAGTCAAGGCCGAGCATCAACGACCAATCGGATTACTTCAATCGTTGGAAATACCAGAATAAAGTGGGAATACATCACAATGGATTTTGTGGTGGGTCTTCCAACTACTCAGAAAGGATACGATGCGATTTGGGTGATAGTGGATAGATTAACAAAATCAGAACACTTTTTGCTAATAAAGATTAGATTTAATCTTGATCAACTGGCAAAACTGTATGTTAAGGAAATCGTTTCGAGACATGGAGTTCCAGTGTCAATTGTATCAGATAGAGATCTGCGATTCACATCAAACTTCTGGAAGAGACTACAAGAATGCGTGGGAACACAGTTGAAAATGAGTATGGCATATCATCCGCAAACAGATGGCCAAAGTGAACGAACAATCCAGACGTTGGAAGATATGCTTAGAGCATGCATCATGGATTTCAAAGGGAGCTGGGATGAACATTTACCATTGGTGGAATTCGCCTACAACAATAGTTACCACGCATATGAATCATTATACGGCAGGAAGTGCAGAACCCCACTGTGTTGGGATGAAGTCGGTGAACGTTAACTATTAGGACCAGAACTGGTGCAGTAAACTGCTGAGATTGTTAAACTGATTAGGATAAGATTGGTAGCTGCTAAAGACAGATAGAAGAAATATGCTGATCAACACCGACAAGATTGTGAATTCGATGTAGGAAATTTTGTGGTCTTAAAAGTTTCACCTTGGAAGGGGAAGATCTGTTTTGGTAAAAAGGGAAAGCTAAGCCCGAGGTTTATTGGACCCTTCGAAGTGCTGCAAAGAGTAAGAGAAGTAGCTTATGAGATAGCTGTACCTCTAGAGTTAGAAAATGTTCATAATATTTTTCACGTTTCGGTGTTATGACCGTATAAACCCGATTTTAAGCACGCGATCGAGTACGAACCATTGCAATTTGCTAAAAACTTGACTTATGAAGAGGTTCCTATCCAGATAGTTGACAGGAAAGAACAAGTGCTCAGAAATAAAGTGATACCTTCCATGAAGGTAATATGGAGGAACCACGATGTCGACGAGGCTACGTGGGAACTCGAAGCTGAAATGATGAAGAATTACCCTGAGTTATTTGTTCAATCTGTGTCTTCGATTTTGGGGACAGAATCTTTGTAAGGAGGGAAGATTGTGGCGAATAATTTGTTTGAGTTGTGATTCTAGGGACAAAATCCTTGTAAGGAGGGAAGGATGTAACAATCCAGGATTTTAATTATAATTTTTAAATATTTATTGAATTGTATAAATATTTAATGGTTGTATTTATTGTTGAATTAATATTTGTTTAATTTGATTTGATTTGATTTGGTTAATTATTTGTTTAATAAATAATTAATGGTCTAAAGAAATTAATTATTATGAGATAATATTCTAATTTAATTTAATAATTAAGTTAGAGAGTGTATAATGATTAAATGATTTATTCAATAAATTGTTATTAGAATTAATTAAATTAAGTATGAAAACTTAATTAAAAAAAGTGTGACAAATAACTATATTATAAAGGAGTTATTAAAATAAATTAAAGGAGTATAATTTAATTTTGCCAAACAAGGCTTAAATATATTAAGTCTTTAATTTTTAAAGGGCTTTGCCAAACGGAGCCTTATGGCTTTTGGATTTTTGAATTTTGAATTATTAATAATATAAATAAAATAAATTAAAATAATAAATAAAATATATTTATAACCTATACGTTATATTTGGTAACTGATATTACTTATTAGGTTTATTATGACTATATACGTTTCTTTTTACGCTTTGTTATCAGTTTAGTTTTGTTGCATCAAATGTATTTGGCCTGTACTGATAACTAAGAAAAAAAAGAAGAAATTGAGAGACCAGAGAGAATTGAGAGAAAGACAAGTCTGTGATTCCAAAGCAAGTTCTGAGTTTTAGCAAGTAGTGGTCAAGCAGGTGACGGTATGTTTATAACCCTCAATATATACGTTACGACATAATTTTCTTGAGTATAAAGTCTATATACAATTTTCTGAAATCTATATTTTTATAAATTGGTTATGAGATTAAGTGTATAGTATGATGGTGATAGTATAACTAGCATATATATATATATATATGATTTTATGATAAATTATGTATGCAAGAAAGAAATTGGTTTTTACAGTGAATATGTGTTTTAACGACGTGAGTTTCAATTTTTATGTTCTAATTCTATTTTTCAAATTTTTTCTATACAACTGAATTATTGCAATTGTAAGTAGTTGTAATGCTAGAGTTTATGTTTAGACAAAGAATTTTATGTTAATTTCGTTTAAAAGAAAGAGAAATTGTTTTTCAATGTATGTTCTTATACATGGCTTATGACAGTAACAAATTTGATGGTTAAAGTGTATACGAATTGTAAAAAAAATGAACTGTGATTATGTTAATTGGGTATGAAATAAAGATAACGAAGTTCAAAGGAGTCAAGTTGGTGTATAATTGTGGTTACTGTTCACTGTGTCAAGAAATATCAAAAATGGAGTTTTGTTGGTTTAAAAATTGGCTTTCAAGGATTTAAGTTTTCTGATATTGTTGTGTAATTGTGTTAAATTAGTATATGTATGATGGGTAACGTGTATATGTAATTTGCATAAGTTATACATGTTAATTGGTGTTAGAAATTAAGATGCAGTAGCTTTGTTCTGTTCTTCATTTTGTCTTTTGTAAGCTCGGAGCCACAGCGCCAAAATCCACACCCCAACTCTAAATTTTGCTCCCTTAGTGCATTGGCCAATGACACGGGCTTCACGTCATAATATTATCATCATCAGCTTGTATACAATACCATCATAAGTCTGTGTATGCCGCACGTCATTTGCTAGCGATTAGATAGGTTCAGAATGACTTTTGTTTTGCACAAAAGTCTGTAATGGTTGATGTAATGCAATATGATGATTGTTAAACATGTAATTTTGTTATTATGGTATTAAGAACAAGCATGTTATTAACACCTAACAAGTTTTATTATTACTTTATTAATGTAATTTGACTATGTGGTTAACAATCAAACCATACATGAAATAAATACTTATAGAATATTTGTAATGACTAATTGTATTCTAATGATATATAATTAGCATATTGTGAATCAAACTATTACGATTTAGCCTACAAGCAAGGCAAGTTCTCTAACTCAAACTCGAGTTGTTATTTTTCAAGCACGTTAGTGGATAATTATTGTTGATGATTCCACATCTAATATTATTATTGAACATTCACATTATGGCAAGTGTTCTAACTCTACATTTTCGTTGAGCAAGTTTCTTACTCTACCTTGTTATTATTGAGCAAGTTATTTTTGTCTTTAACTTGTTATTTAGCATGCAAGATTATATATTCTAATATACTAATGTTGATCAA
Organism: Panax ginseng; assembly: GCA_020205605.1. Lineage (NCBI taxonomy): Eukaryota > Viridiplantae > Streptophyta > Magnoliopsida > Apiales > Araliaceae > Panax > Panax ginseng. Next base: position 59,842,457 of record CM035134.1, on the reverse strand, counting down.
GTTTTATCGTTCACTTTATTATTTGTTATGCATGCTTAGTACTCAATTCTAAATAACCTTGGCTTAATATTTTTCAAGCAAGGTATGTTATAATTATTCAATGTTTATGCTCTTAGATTATTCCTAAAGCATGACATTAGTATTCAATGTTGATTCTGTTATGATTTATTCCATAACATAAAGTTAGTACCTTTTTATTCAACTACTCCATAGTTAATGTTCGTTGAATTCCAAATTACCTTGAAACTTATCCAAACCAAACTTACTTTGGTGCGGACTCATATTCTAAAAGCTGAGATGAACAACCTTATTATTAGGGGATAACTTACGCATAGCGTTAAAATATTTGTGCACAATACATTGTACGAAGGGCTGATCCCCCTAAGTACGAGGAGTCCTTATAGTCTTACGACTGTTAAAGTTTAAGTTGAAAGATTACTTACAACTATGGACACAGTTCATGGTCTTTTGACCCTCAGTTATATATTTCAAGTTCTGTTCCTGATTATTATTGATGAAATACTTTATTCATTTCTAATGAGCCTATTCATTTGGCAGTTGATATGATGTTTATTCACTATTATTCAAGTGAGCTTTGTTTGCTCACTCTTGCATATATACACTCATTGCAGCTAAAGTTGAGAAGGTCGATGAACCTACAACTAGCAAAGGAAAGGGAAAAATGTACAAGTGATGAAGACTTGTAATTTAATGACTTTTATGTTAATAAACTTTATATTTAATGATGTGATGTAATTATTTTATTTTCGCACTTGATTAATGTTAAGGTTAGACAACCTGGGATATTTTGGATTTAATGATGTAACCCTTTTATAGGGAGGATTTATGGTTTAAATGTTATTTTATTTGGGTAGATGGTATGAATGTATGGAAAGTGAACACCAAGTCTTAGGGGAATGAAATACCCATATTTGGGGGTGTCACAATTATAAAAGTTCATAATAATAAATTTAATAGTATTATGTTATTAATGATTGGATTGTAATAAAATATTATTAAATTAGTTAGATTAAACAGAGAGAGTCTAAACGAGTTTTTAGAATATACTTTGGGGATTAAAATTCTTAATCCAGGTACGGATTTCGTACTCATCCAGTGATAATCTTTTTAATTTGGATTTATTCATTTTTCTTTTCGTTTATAAGTTAGTTATTTGTTCACCTTATTGTTCCTTCTCAAATTCGTGTAAATGTTTCGTTTTGGCATTGATAATTAGAACTCTTATTTGTACTCTTTAGACTAGTGCATCATGTATATAATTTAATTTGATATTCGCAATAATGTACATGTTATTTTAATATTTAGAGACTTTGTGCTGTTGATTCGGTTCAATTTAACATGTACATATTAGAACCCTTTGTGTTAATATTATGTCGCATGTGTTGGGACATGATATTTTGTTAGAATATATCGTAGGGTATACTTGAGCTATAACCACCTATGGGGTACCACATGCATGTCCTCTTGGCACCGAGGCATGACACCTTCCATGGCGGTGTGATTAGTCCACGACGTCTCCGTTTTGTACTCCAATGGGAGTTGGCCATTTGGTGATTTGTTGTGGGAGGTGTATGGGTCGTGTAACCACCCGGAGAATCCGGATTGTTCAGAATTTAAGTTTAAAGAATTAGTTATTAATAAAATAAATTTTTATTAATAATATTCTATGCTATGTGTTTGTGACACCCCCAAATCTAGGTACTTCATTCCCACAAGATTTGGTGCTCATTATCATACATTCATACTATCTACCCACATAAAATAATATTTAAACCATAAATCCTCCCTTTAAATAGGGTTACATCATTAAATAGAAATCTTCACAGGTTATCTAACCTTAAACATCATTCAAGTGCGGAAATAAAACTATTACATCGCATCATTAAGTAAAAGTTTATCATCAAATTAAAAGTATAACATCATAACAATAATCAAAATTACAAGTCTTCATCACTTGTATATTTTTCCCTTTCCTTTGCTAGTTGAAGGCTCATCTACCTTCTTAACTATAGTTGCAATGAGTATATAAATATGCAAGAGTGAGCAAAATAATTGCTCACTAGATATAACAATGAATTAACAGCAGAATAATAATAATAACTGTCAACAATAAGCTCATCAAACTGAATAGTACTCTAACGATGATAATCAGAAACTAGAATCCAAAATATAGAATATATCTAACTGAGGGTCATAAGACCATGAACTATGTCCACAGTTGTGAGTAATCTTTCAACTCCAACTTTAACAGTCATAAGACTATAAGGACTCCTCGTACTTAGGGGGATCAGCCCTTCGTACAATGTATTGTGCACAAATATTTCAACGCTAAGCGTAAATTATCCCTTAATAATAATAGGGTTGTTCATCTCAGTATTTAGAGTACAAGTCCGCACCAAAGAAAATTTGGTTTGGATAAGCTTTTAAGGGTAATTTGAAGTTTAACGAACATCAACTAGAGGACTAGTTGAATCAATAGTGTTTAATAACACAACAGTTGATCAATCAATAATAACATAATATGAAACAATGAATAAGTGTAGGTGAACTAACAATGAATAAGTGTAACTTACTAATCACTTTTACAACTTTGAATTTATAATCCACATAACATGACTCTATTTAACCTTGTTGTTACATGGTTCTCACATTAACCTAACATTAAGCTAAGCTAAATTGAACGCCCAAAGTCTGCTTAATTAGCAGACTTCATTGTCTATTATAGGTATCTGGCGTTGGTAAGCGCCAGTTTTTATATCGGATTCAAATGGCGCTACGCTTAAGAGACTACGCTGGCTGCAGCTATTTCTGATTCCAGTTTTCAAAACAAGGTTACGACAATTTTTTGAAGCCAACTAACACAAATTTCACCCACCAAACAGTAAAATTAGCACGTACAATTGATACAAAACTATTACAAACATATTTGTTAACATATTCAAAAAATTACAACAATTTAACAACAACTTAAGCTAATTTAATTTCTCAAATTTCATATTTTCATATGAAAACTCAATTTTTGATATTCATCCCAAAAATCAACACTGTGATTTCAATACTTGACCAAATCACTTCATTCAAATTACGTTATGCTCATTTCTTAATGAATTAACATATTCAAGCTTCTATTTGGAATTTCACATACTAATTGGCCACTACAATTGATATTTTTCATGAACCATATCAAAATACATATCCTGACATTATTTTCTTCCCACTATCAACGAATTTAGCATACAAATTTCTTATTTTAAACATAACTCTAGCATCATAAGCATGTATCATCACAATTAACAAGTATATATCCACAATTCACCAATTTTGATTTCACAGAACACAAACAAACCATACCGTGAATTCATATATATATATATATATATATATATATATATAGGGAAAATACCTCCAATTAGCGTGATAATTCCTTGCAAACACCCCTGAATTAGCTTCGAAATCCCTAAGCTTCCTCTCAATCTCTCTCAAGTTTCACTGTCAAGCTCTATCAAACTCTCTGAACTCTCTTCTCAATATAGCTAAATACCAAGTCACGTAGCACTTAAGCGCAAAGGAAAAAAAACTGATAACCTCAATAATCATAATAAATAACATCAGTTAAAAGAAACGTATATATTATAAATATATTATATTTACTATTTTAATTTATTTTATTTATTTTATTTAAATTCAAATATTAGAAATTCCAAAAGACATAAGGCTTTGTTTGGCAAAATCCTTTAAATTTTAAAGAATTAATATATTAAGCTTTGGTTGGCAAAAACTAAATTAAACTCCCTTAATTTATTTTAATAAATTATTTAGTTTATAATTTATAATTACATCTTATTTGTTTGGATTCCCATATCCAACATTAACCCATTAAATTAATCACATACTATATTTTAATTAAATATAGCATTTTAGCAAATATCACCAAAATTATAATTTTCATTATAACTTTATTTAATAATTTAATATACTATTTTAAATTATTAATTAACAATATAACACTTCATGCCATATTACAATTCTTTAAATTATATATTAATTTAATTTAGAAAATTCTCTAAAAATTTAGATTCAACAACCATCACATCAATAAAATATTTATTTCATCAATTCAACAATAGACACATCAAATAAATATTTATATTATTCAATAAATATTTAATATTACAATTCTAAATTTCGGATCGTTACAGTGTTTGTTAATCGTTCTTGAACCTAGGATGATTATAATACAAGAGGATTCTCGCTATGAGCTGGACTAAACGAGTAAATAAAAATTTTTCGGGAACGAAATATTTCTGGGGAAAAAGACGAAAGAGGCACTATTCACTCGACGAGACCCTAAGAGTTAGGGTTTGAATAACCTAAGCCTTTCCGAGAGTTCGGTATATCAAAATGACATTCTGTCGAAAGATTTGACGATAATAACATAATATGAAACAATGAATAAGTTTAGGTGAACTAACTATATCTTGAACTCATGCTAAGAAACAACTACAAAGCATAAGTATTGAATGACAATAAACCTTGCTTGAATAAAATTAAGCCAAGACTATGAATTATTGAATATATATTAAATAATAGTAAGCTAAAAATAAAGCTTGCTCATTATGAGAGTAACTTATGTTAAGTAAATGAGATAAGATAGTTCAACATTAGAAATTAGCATTCAAGAAAACTACATTCATAATACCCGAATGACAATAAAGAAACTTGTCTAACAATAAACAAGTTATAATGCATCAATAAATATTAGACTTCAAAACTTGTTCGAATAAAGTTTAAGTCATAGCTAGTTTGCTCAAATAATGACTAGGAATACAAAAGTCCGATTAATGAAAGTTTAAAGTAAGAAACTTGCTGAATATAAAAAGAGATGTTTAGAAACTTGCTCAATCAAAAGAATAAAGTTACACAATGTAACAATAGAACTAGCTCAACGAAAGTGTAGAGTTAGAAAACTTGCCTCGAGCGTAAGCTATAATATTAAAACTCATGTTCACCTATACACAATATTAAAACCACAACATCTATTAGACATACTAATATTTACTTTTCAATATAAAACGCATTACTAGCTAAACTTGTTATTTTAGCACCAGTCTTATGCTACCATATATTTTTCAGAATTTCCAAGTGTTAACATCACAACACTTATCTAACATTCATTGTATAAACTAAGTTATCACATAATGCGTTTGTAACTTACTAATCACTTTTACAACTTTGAATTTATAATCCACATAACATGACTCTGTTTAACCTTGTTGTTACATGGTTCTCACATTAACCTAACATTAAGCTAAGTTAAATTGAACGCCCAAAGTCTACTTAATTAGCAGAGTTCACTGTCTGTGATAGGTATCTTTGGCGCGGCTGCTTAGTTTTTATATGGATTAAAATATGGCTTGCATGGGTTATGGCGCCAAGGCCGCCAAGAGATCTTGGTCAGGCTATACTACGCATGATTCGATTTTGCGAGTAACATGGTTACGACACTTTTCTTAAGCCAACTAACACGAATTTCACCCACCAAACAGTAAAATTAACACGTTCAATTGATACAAAACTATTACAAACATGTTTGCTAACATATTCAAACAATTACAACAATTTAACAACAACTTAAGCTAATTTAATTTCTCAAATTTCATATTTTCATATGAAAACTCAATTTTTGATATTCATCCCAAAAATCAACACTGTGATTTTAATAATTTACCAAATCACTTCATTCAAATTACGTTATGCTCGTTTCTTAATGAACTAACATAATCAAGCTTCAATTTACAATTTCACATACTAATTGGCCACTACAACTGATATTTTTCATGAACCATATGAAAATACATATACGTACATTATTTTCTTCCTACTGTCAACGAATTTAGCATACAAATTTCTTGTTTTAAACATAACTCAAGCATCATAAGCATGTATCATCACAATTACCAAGTATATATCCACAATTCACTAATTTTGATTTCACAGAACACAAACAAACCATACCGTGAATTCATATATATATATATATAGGGAAAATACCTCCAATTAGCGTGATAATTCCTTGCAAACACCACTGAATTAGCTTTGAAATCCTTAAGCTTTCTCTCAAGCTCTCTCAAGTTTCACTATCAAGCTCTATCAAATTCTCTGAACTCTCTTCTCAATATAGCCAAATACCAAGTCACGTAGCATTTAAGCGCAAAGGAAAAAAAATTGATAACCTTAATAATCATAATAACTAACATCAGTTAAAAGAAAAGTATATATTATAAATATATTATATTTACTATTTTAATTTAATTTATTTATTTTATTTATATTCAAAAATTAGAAATTTCAAAAGCCATAAGGCTTTGTTTGGCAAAACCCTTTAAATTTTAAAGAATTAATATATTAAATCTTGTTTGGCAAAAACTAAATTAAACTCCATTAATTTATTTTAATAAACCATTTAGTTTATAATTTATAATTATATCTTATTTGTTTGGATTCCCATATCCAACATTAACCCATTAAATTAATCACATACTATATTTTAATTAAATATAGCATTTTAGCAAATATCACCAAAATTATAATTTTCATTATAACTTTATTTAATAATTTAATATACCATTTTAAATTATTAATTAACAATATAACACTTCATGCTTATATTACAATTCTCTAAATTATATATTAATTTAATTTAGAAAATTATCTAATAAATTTAGATTCAACAACCATCACATCAATAAAAATTTATTTCATTAATTCAATAATAGACACATCAAATAAATATTTATATTATTTAATAAATATTTAATATTACAATTCAAAATTTTGGATCGTTACATCCTTCCCTCTTTACAAGGATTCTGTCCCCAGAATCACAATTCTAAAAATCAAATCGTCACATTCTCCCCTACTTACAAAGATTATATCCCCAGAATCGAAGACACGGACTAAACAAATAACTCAGGGTAATTCTTCATCATTTTCGCTTCCTCTTCATATTGTTGTTGCCATTCCCACCGTTACCACCACCACTCTTAACTTCACCTTCACTCTTCTTCTTCCTCTGCTCTTGGTTGTGTTTTGTTATAGCCTCGCCTCCACTCTCAAAGAGAATTGATTTCTCCATTACCGCTGCAAACGTCTTCAACTGGAATAGGGAGACCCTACTGTACAACCAGGGCTTTAGTCCATGTTCAAACCTTTTTGCCTTGCGTTCGTCTGTGCTGACTTGATATGGTGCAAACCTCACCAACTCGTTGAATCTTGCGCCATACTCAGACACCGACATCGTTCCCCACTTCAGTTCCAAAAACTGCACTTCTAGCTGACTCTTCGAACTTTCTGGAAAATAGGTCTCAAAGAATATTTTCTTGAACCTTTCCCAAGTCATTATCTCTTGACCTCCTCGGGTTTTATTGGCTTGCCACCAATAACTCGCCTCTGCTTTTAACATAAATGTTGCCAAAGCAGTCTTCTGATTGTCCCCGAACCTAGCAACATCGAAAACCTTCTCTATTTCCATGATCCAGGTCTGTGCTTCAACCGGATTCATGGACCCATAAAATTCTGGTGGTCCAACCGCCTTGAAGTCCTTAAACATTGTACCTTGATTCTGAGGTTGATTATGCAAAGCACCCGTCAATAACGTCACTAGCTGCTGAACAGTGTTATCTTCCATATTGTTATTGTTGGTTTCCTCAGTGGTTCTCTGTCGTGGTTGGCGTCTTGGAAGCATTTTCTGTTAAAATACATCCATTGGATTCTATTGAACCTTTTAAGTATTATATACTTAAGTTGCACATCATAAAAAAAATTGTCACATAACACATATCACTTTGAATAAAATAATAACTTTTATTCATTCATCATCTTTTAAAAATATCAAAATAATAGCATCACTGCTATTTATATTACTTTCTTGAACTATAACAGTTGCAGGACAACATCATCATCATCTATCCCATTGGTTATATCATACCTGGGATGTACAATTTATTTACTCCCTAACCACCTATCCGGTACATTCCCTACAATGTCCTACTAAGATACTACGTAGCCTTACGATGTTCTTCCTCCATAATTCGAGTCATTGTTCGGCGATCGAAAATGTATGATGGCAGCGTCTCAAACTGAATTGGATAACACATGACCCGATCCTGAGCTCGATTGATCATGGTGTTGAATACATTATTCATCTCCTCCATCTTCATCCTCTTTGCTTGTGCGTCCCTCTCTCCCATCCTGGCTCATTGATAAGCTTTATCATACGCGTCTTCGGCTCTTGCCCTCTTGGTAGATTCCTCCATCAGCTTATTCTCCAGTTCTGCAATCTTCTCCATCAGTTGCTCATTTTCCCTTTCCGTGTGGATCAGCTTCTCTTCAATGTTGTACAGACGTTCCTCTCGATCCTGAATCTCGTCGTCCTTCTATGCCATCGAGGTCTGTTGTTTAGCTACTATCTCCTGTAACTCCTCGACGGTGTCTTGAAGTTCCACATTGCGATCATACACCTCGTCGTACATACGGGCAGCTATCGAATTAAGTTGAAGCTCTTCCTCCTCATCCCCCGACTGTGGCAACTCAACGGGGTCCTCCTCATCCGTCTCTATCTCATCCTCCTCATCAGGTACTCTCTCCTGCTCAACTACTGTGACTAACAAAACTGTTTCCCGTGGCAGTAGTTGTTCCCAAATCACCTGAATATCTCGAGGCTCCTCCCCTCTAGCCTGACTGGATCCTCCTACATTAGCCATCCTGTCAACCAAATTTTAAGTTTTAATTACTAATCATTACAACTTGACACCTACGAGCACATAAACACATAAGTGTTTTATTACTTTCTCTTTCCTAAAACTCGATAAGAGTTTATCATCGCTATCTTTTCAAAGGTTACTTCCTAAGGCTTTTCCCCTACCTAAGGTTCATAATCTAAGGCTTTGATACCAACCTGTGACACCCCCAAATCTAGGTACTTCATTCCCACAGGATTTGGTGCTCACTATCATACATTCATACTATCTACCCAAATAAAATAATATTTAAACCATAAATCCTCCCTTTAAATAGGGTTACATCATTAAATAGAAATCTTCCCAGGTTATCTAACCTTAAACATCATTCAAGTGCGGTAATAAAACTATTACATCGCATCATTAAGTAAAAGTTTATCATCAAATTAAAAGTCTAACATCATAACAATAATCAAAATTGCATGTCTTCATCACTTGTACATTTTTCCTTTTCCTTTGCTAGTTGAAGGCTCATCCACCTTCTCAACTTTAGCTGCAATGAGTATATAAATATGCAAGAGTAAACAATTGCTCACTAGATATAATAATGAATCAACAGAAGAATAATAATAATAACTGCCAATAATAGGCTCATCAAACGGAATAGTACTCTAACGATGATAATCAGAAACTGGAATACAAAATATGGAATATATCTAACTGAGGGTCATAAGACAATGAACTATGTCCACAGTTGCGAGTAATCTTTCAACTCCAACTTTAACAGTCATAAGACTATAAGGACTCCTCGTACTTAGGGGGATCAGCCCTTCGTACAATGTATTGTGCACAAATATTTCAACGCTAAGCGTAAATTATCCCCTAATAATAATAGGGTTATTCATCTCAGTATTTAGAGTACAAGTCCGCACCAAAGAAAGTTTGGTTTGGATAAGCTTTCAAGGGTAATTTGAAGTTTAATGAACATCAACTAGAGGACTAGTTGAATCAATAGTGTTTAATAACACAACAGTTGATCAATAATAACATAATATGAAACAATGAATAAGTGTAGGTGAACTAACTATATCTTGAACTCATGCTTAGAAACAACTACAAAGCATAAGTATTGAATGACAATAAACCTTACATGAATAAAATTAAGCCAAGACTATGAATTATTGAATATACATTAAATAATAGCAAGCTGAAAATAAAGCTTGCTCATTATGAGAGTAGCTTGTGTTAAGTAAATGAGATAAGATAGTTCAACATTAGAAATTATCATTCAAGAAACTGCATTCATAATACCCGAATGACAATAAAGAAACTTGTCTAACAATAAACAAGGTAGAATACATCAATAAATATTGTACTTCAAAACTTGTTCAAATAAAGTTTACGTCATAGCTAGTTTGCTCAAATAATGACTAGGAATACAAAAGTCCGATTAATGAAAGTTTAAAGTAAGAAACTTGCTGAATATAAAAAGAGAAGTTTAGAAACTTGCTCAATCAAAAGAATAAAGTTACACAATGAAACAATAGAACTAGCTCAACGAAAGTGTAGAGTTAGAAAACTTGCCTCGAGCGTAAGCTATAATATTAAAACTCACGTTCACCTATACACAATATTAAAACCACGACATCTATTAGACATACTAATATTTACTTTTCAATATAAAACATATTACTAGCTAAACTTGTTATTTTAGCACCAATCTTATGCTACCATATATTTTTCAGAATTAACATCACAACAATTATCTAACATTCATTGTATAAACTAAGTTATCACATAATGCGTTTGTAACTTACTAATCACTTTTACAACTTTGAATTCATAATCCACATAACATGACTCTATTTAACCTTGTTGTTACATGGTTCTCACATTAACCTAACATTAAGCTAAGCTAAATTGAACGCCCAAAGTCTGCTTAATTAGCAGACTTCATTGTCTATGATAGTACTACTAAACAAGTAGCGCTAATTTTATATGGATTACGGTAGCTACCATGCAAAGAGATCACATGACGTCATGCTTACACTTTATTCGATTCCATTTTGAGTAACAAGGTTACGACAATTTTCTTAAGCCAACTAACACGAATTTCACCCACCAAACAGTAAAATTAACACATATAATTGATACAAAACTATTACAAACATATTTGTTAACATATTCAAAAAATTACAACAATTTAACAACAACTTAAGCTAATTTAATTTCTCAAATTTCATATTTTCATATGAAAACTCAATTTTTGATATTCATCCCAAAAATCAACACTGTGATTTCAATACTTGACCAAATCACTTCATTCAAATTACGTTATGCTCATTTCTTAATGAATTAACATATTCAAGCTTCAATTTGCAATTTCATATACTAATTGGCCACTACAATTGATATTTTTCATGAACCATATGAAAATACATATCCTGACATTATTTTCTTCCCACTGTCAACGAATTTAGCATACAAATTTCTTGTTTTAAACATAACTCTAGCATCACAAGCATGTATCATCACAATTACCAAGTATATATCCACAATTCACCAATTTTGATTTCACAGAACACAAACAAACCATACCGTGAATTCATATATATATATATATATATATATATATATATATATATATATATATATATGGAAAATACCTCCAATTAGCGTGATAATTCTTTGCAAACACCTCGAATTAGCTTTAAAATCCTAAGCTTCCTCTCAATCTCTCTCAAGTTTCCTTCGTCAAGCTCTATCAAACTCTCTGAACTCTCTTCTCAATATAGCCAAATACCAAGTCACATAGCACTTAAGCACAAAGGAAAAAAAACTGATAACCTCAATAATCATAATAAATAACATCAGTTAAAAGAAACATATATATTATAAATATATTATATTTACTATTTTAATTTATTTTATTTAAATTCAAAAATTAGAAATTCCAAAAGACATAAGGCTTTGTTTGGCAAAATCCTTTAAATTTTAAAGAATTAATATATTAAGCCTTGGTTGGCAAAAACTAAATTAAACTCCCTTAATTTATTTTAATAAATTATTTAGTTTATAATTTATAATACATCTTATTTGTTTGGATTCCCATATCCAACATTAACCCATTAAATTAATCACATACTATATTTTAATTAAATATAGCATTTTAGCAAATATCACCAAAATTATAATTTTCATTATAACTTTATTTAATAATTTAATATACTATTTTAAATTATTAATTAACAATATAACACTTCATGCCATATTATAATTCTTTAAATTATATATTAATTTAATTTAGAAAATTCTCTAATAAATTTAGATTCAACAACCATCACATCAATAAAATATTTATTTCATCAATTCAACAATAAACACATCAAATAAATATTTATATTATTCAATAAATATTTAATATTACAATTCTAAATTCCGGATCGTTACAGTGTTTGTTAATCGTTCTTGAACCTAGGATGATTATAATACAAGAGGATTCTCGCTATGAGCTGGACTAAACGAGTAAATAAAAATTTTTCGGGAACGAAATATTTCTGGGGAAAAAGACGAAATAGACACTATTCACTCGACGAGACCCTAAGGGTTAGGGTTTGAATAACCTAAGCCTTTTTGAGAGTTCGGTATATCAAAATGACATTCTGTCGAAAGATTTGACGATAATATGTTGTGTAAAGTTGAGTAAATCGATAAAAGTTTTCTCGAAAAACGTGCAAAAATCGGATAAAATAAAAATGATGAAAAGTACTGTTATGTACTTTTCATTCGTTTAACTACGTTAGGGGAAAACGTGAAGGAAAACGCTTGACACCAAATAGTGTTTTTCAGTTTTTCGGAGATCCGAAGAATACGTAAAAGTTAATTGGTAAAGGAAAGACGAAATATCCAAAAATATTTGGATTCCGAGAATCGCAGTTTTGAAAACTGTCGGATGAATCCCGAAAGACGGAACCACGAAACTTCCAAGGGAAACTTCGTGAATAGTAAGGAGGTTAGTTAAGGAGGTGTGAATAGTAACTTTAGAGGCGAAATTGTTAGGTTTGTAATATTCATTAACGCAATCAAATTGCACAAAGTAAGCGGAAACGTATAAAAATCAGAGTTTAAAATTTTACAAACCATATACCCGGATCATCCTTTATGCATAATTATTAATTAAACGAAAAGACAAAGAATAAAATCATACCCTTGAAGATTCGAGCTTCCTCAGGTACAAGTTCACCTCCAAATCCTTTCACGTTCAACTTGAATCCACCGAGTATGGTTCCTTCCTTTGATCAACGTTAGCCACCCAAGTGTTTGGCCTCTAGAGGTGATCCACCAAGGAAGAAGAAGAATTCAAGAAGCTGGGTATTTGGCAAAACCCTAGTTTTTCTATCTCTCATAAAAAGAGCGTACTCTCCCAACAATTGGAATCACATATGTTGTAAAAGTCAACAACCCCTCACCTATAATAAGACTTCTCTTATTTATAGATGTGAGCAACCCTCCTTAACAATTAAGGAATTGAGTTTTATTTTAATTAATTAAATTCTTTTAATTAATTAAGCTCCCTAATCTTATTAGGGATAATTAATTAAACTCTTTTAATTAATATGCCTCTTAATCTTATTAGGATATTTGAGAGTACTTTTATTAATTAATTCCCAAACTCCTTTAGGAATTAAATAATAATAATAGTAATAATAATAATAATAAGACTTCACTTATTAATTTATATTTAATATTTCCAAAATATTAAATAATAAATATTAAGTTATTTAATTTATTCTATCACCATAGATTAAATTAAATATACTTAACTTATTATTACGATTATGCCATTAACTTCTTAAATAATTATTCTTCCTTTTATGGTGTGACCCTTTAGGTTCTCCATATTAAACCCAGGTTGTGAATAAATCAATTAGAACAATTCTAATCTTATTTAAATAAATAAATTAAACTAATAATTTATTTAAATAAATAATATTTATTCTACAATAGGATAAGCCTCCCTAGCGATTAACGACTTTCCAGATAATATAGATTTCAACATTAATCATAAAAGAACCTTTGAGTAAATAGTTATCGTGACAATTCAATCCTTCCACCACACAATGTCCCAATTAAATATAAGACATGGAATTACTGTCAAGTCTTATTTTATTTAATTATATGTATTTCGATCCTTAAATGCACAACTCCAAATAATGCAAATTAGAAACTCCTTTCTAATTTCATTCATCTTCGCCAAGGATCACCGAAAGTTGTCATTTATCGAATCACATAGGACATTTTCTTCTTTACTAGAAGTGGTAGATTCTTTATTGATCATACATTATCTCCATGTACAACTTATTATACCCAAGCATACCCTTTGATATACCCTAAGGGTCTTAAGGAATAAGTCAAAGTATAACTCATCATACACAAGATACTATGATGATCTCAAGTCCAAGGATCACTTGTACTACTATCACTACAGAATTCCTATTGACAGCAAGTAAAACTCCATTAGGTATTCCTTAGCGAGCCAACGCTCAAATGAACTTATTCTCTAATAAGCACCTACATACTTGCTTTAGTGTCTCCACACAAATGATCATGAGATCAATCATCCTCATCCAATGAGCAAGCAACGTATGTACCAATCTATTCGGATTCACTAATCCCCAATTTAGTAATCCAATGATTGAGAACTATTTTAGTTTTAAGCTTTCTAAGAATTTAGATCTCATTAGAATGATCATCATCATTATTCTAAAAGCATTGCTTAAAACTATGGGTTTATCACATATTATAAAACAGCATCATATAGATAATTAAAAGCCTTTAATAAATTAATACTTTTTATTAATAAATGAATAAGATTATTACAAAGTATATGCTTTATCATCAAACATGATTGGCTTGTGTGCATACTACTTTAAATCTCCCACTTGCACTAAAGCCAATCGCCATGGTATCTCATACCCTTCTTCTCTAAGTGACGATTATTCTGCTGTTGGATAAGCTTTAGTTAGTGGATATGTAATGTTGTTCTTGAGAGTCCACTATCTCTATAGTGATTTCCCGTCTTTCAATGATTCCTATAATCAAATGAAAGTGCCACAACACATGTTTAGATCCAAGATGAGACTTAGGAACTTTTCTTAGTTCTGTAATGAACTTTTCAACTAAACAATAAACTTGCAGCTTCATTTACAGCTATATACTTTGTCTTTATCACTAAACCAACAACTCTTTGCTGTTTGAAACCTTTCCAATTCACTGCACCACCGTTCAAGGTAACATTTTACCTTAAAGTGGATTTTATGTCGTCTTGGTCTGTCTGAAAAACTTGAATCTGTTAAGCCCTCTAGTTTTAATTTAGACCAACCATGAATATGATCACATCCTTAGTGTCGGTTAAGTACTTTAAGATGTTTTTCACTGTCTCACAGTGAACTTCTCCAGAATATGACCGATCAACATCAGGTCTCCTATATTTCATTGCATACATGATAGTTACTCATGCGATCTCTCTATTAGGAGTCTATGGGGACTATTAAGAGAGATACACTCCAGGGCTCATCAACATGAGATATCTATTAGAGTTTGCCATGTTAAACGACTTTAGCATCAAATGAATATACGTTCCTTGGGTTAAGCCGAGCATCCTTTTAAATCTATCTATATAGATTTGCATCCCCAATTAAGATACTCTTCCCAAATGATTCATGGAGGAATGCTTAGACAACTTTATCTTTACTGAATGTAGCATCGGTACGTCACTCCTTATCTGTAGTATATCAACATATAATACTAGGAATGTCACGACGCTCCCACTGACCCTTTTGTACACACTAGGATCATTCTTGTTTTTGATAAAATCAAACTCTTTTGTTTGTCTCATCAAAATGAATGTTCCATTTTGAGAAACTTTCTTCAATCCATTTCTCTGAGTGTCTACAACTCTTACCTCATCTTATGTAAATGGATCATCATCTTCAATGATGCGTACCTCATCATCATCATCCATGATGAATCCATACCTCCTAGGTATCTTCGGTACTATTCCAGATTTACGATCGATTGTGGTACAATAGGTCCATCTACAGGTTCCTCTTATTTGACTTATAGTGTTTTGAGGATCTTGAACTCTTCAAGATCTATTATCCTCCCACTAGCCTCTTCAATGATAAACACTTTTATCTTAGAAGGAAGCGTGTTTCACAACAAACACCTTTTGCTAAGTAGGATTATAGAACATATACCCTAAACTTACTTTAGGATGTCCCACAAATCTGTAATTGTCAAATCTTGTCCTAAACGTATCCTTTGAAACCTTTTCACATAAGTTGGACAACCCTTTATCTTAACATACTTAAGATTAGGAATCCTCCCTGTCCATAACTTTTATGGAGTCTTAGGGCAGGATTTTGATGTTACCTTTTTCGTAGATATGCAGCCATTTCTAGGACATGATCCTAGAAGAATACTGGAATGTCGGTAAAATCATTATGGACCGTACCATGTCCAACAAGGTATGATTTTTCCTTTCAGATACATCAATCAATTATTACGTATCAGGAGGCGTCCATTATGAGAAAACCATTTGAGATGATCTAGAAACTTATTGCACAAGTATTTATTCATTGATCTAATCAAAAAATATCTTAATACTTTGCCAATTTGTTTCACTTCTGAATTCATTGAACCTTTCAAATAATTCACACTTGTATTTCAACAAATACATACATTCAACTCTTTGAATGATCATCTCCTTTTCTTATACTAATTTGTTCAATATGTAAAATAATTTTTCATGTAAGTCAAGTATACTAAATCTATTAAGTAATATTCCAGTTCTATATAAAACATTATTATTATAAATAGAACAACAATTGTTCTTAAATATAATACCAAAGATTTTATTGTCCAACAATAAAATAGAAATAATGTTTCCAACGAGAACTGGAATATAATAACAACTTATTGATTTAATAGATTTGCCCGTAGGCAGTGCTAAACTATAAGTTCCTATGGTTAATGCAGCAACCTTTGCTTCATTTCCCACACATAGGATTACTTATCTTTGTTTAACTTTCTACTTTGCTTGGTCCCTTCATAAATCTATATTTATGATAACCAAAGTCGGTATCTAATACCCAAGTAGAACCTTAACTTACAGAAAAATTTATTTTAAATCATGAACAAAATTGTATTTGTAACCGAAACTTCACTAAGCTTCTTTTGGTTAGCCTCTGCAAGATTCTTCTCGCAGTTTCTTTCCAGTGTCCAGGCTTATTGCAGTGGAAGCAAACTCCTTTGCTATCCGTATCAGTTTTGTTCTTATTATCCTTTGTTTATGCCTTTTTATTTATCTTCTTTGAATTGTTCTTCTTTTCAGAAGATCCTTTGGCCCCTACCAGTAAGACATGGTCTTTCTTGGTTGGAAAGTGACTCTCAACATTTTTAACATGTTGCAAATCAGCGAGGCTGATATCTAGCTTGTTCATATTAAAAATTTCACAACAATTGTGAAAAGAGTCCGGGAGTGAGTGCTAGATCAAATCTTGGCTCAACTCTCCATCCATGACAAAACTCGTTGTCCTAATTGATCAATCAAATTGATTATATAAAGGACTTTTGTCTGTACTATAGTGTCATTAGTCATTCTAGATCGGAAGAGCTCCTTAGATATCTGATATCTATCAGTCCTACTTTTCTCATCATCAACTACTTGATATGCAAGAATATAGTAAGAGCATCCATAGTTTCATGCTGACGCTGAAGCTCGTTACTCATGGATGCGAGCATGATGCATTGAGCCAACTGTGCATCATCTTGCCACTTTCTAAAAGTAGCAATCTCTTCCTCAGAGGCATTGTCTACAACCATTGCAGGGATAGGCGTATTAAGGACATAAGATAGCTTTTCAGCCGTGAGAACTATTCTCAATTTTCTTAACCAATCCGAGTAATTCAGTTCGGTTAATTAACATCTAATATGTTACGCAGTGATAGTAATTTAGACATTATAAAAATTTTGTAAATGAATTTGTTCTTAACAACATTTTAGCATACATTCTTTTATTAATTACCAAAATAAATTAGGTCTTATTTTAAATTGGTATCTCCCACTATTTTCTTCAAACTATATTACCCTCAATATATAGTTCGGCAATATCTAATTAAAGATATGCTAGTGAGAATAAGGATCCCATTTCAAATGTATATAGCCTTGTGGTGACACAACAAACTATATATAAATAAATAAGTAGACAACTCTTGTCAATTACATCAACTATGTAACTCCTTGTATTTTGCCTCTTAGATTATTTTGATCAAGTGGTGGCACATCCGAATCAAAATTATCCAAGTTAAGTCCAACCTAGCACTCCATATATTCAAAAAAGAAAAATATCATCCTTGTGGTGACACAACAAAATAATATTGTTCAATTTTCTTTATAAGCATCAAATGTGATAAATTAACATCTTAAATACTTAATATTTGTCTTGTGGTGACACAACAAACTCATATTAAATATTTAATACTCTATTGATTTTATCATGCTAGAAGGCGACGTTCGATATTCCAAATATCCTTGAACGCTTAGGACTTAATATAAAAATATTTGAGGGGTTTGTTATTAAAATGTCTCATCTTGTTTAGTGCGCATGCACATATATATATAAAATACGCGTCATATTAATTAACATGTGAAGCATGTTTGCATAATATATAATATATATATAGTACAAGCATGCACATATAGAATACTATATTCTACCTGGATTGATTATGGACTTTATTCTAGTTTGGTTTACTAGAGCCACGAAGTGAACCAAAAGGTCAAACCTAGGGGTGCAAGAATTAATATTTAAATATAACTATTACATTTAAACCCGAGCTCCATTACAAACGGGTCTTCAAGCGCTCTTTGATCCTTGATCTCCAATTCTTCAAAATTAATTCTAATTATTCCTATTACAAAAACTATTTAAAATAAATAGAAACCTTGATCAGCAGTCAAGGGGAAGTACATGGGAGGGAGATATAATTTATATTAAGAAAAATTAGAGAATACGAGGTACGCAGACCCCATTTAATAAAACCCATACATTCATGCATTCAACTAAAATAAAATTCAATCACATTGGTCAATAGTCCATAATCAATCCCATTTATTATCATACACATCACCATATGCATCAATAAATAATATTCATCTCATGAATAATAAACATTCAATATATATATTGATATCATTTAATGGACAAATTTAGTTAGCATAAAATCTAATTTTGAATCAAAATAAACTCCTTTATTTTAATCCAAATTTAAATCAAAATAAAACTATTTTATTTTAATTTATCCAATTTTGAATAAAATAAACTATTTTATTTTAATCAAAATCTTTAATCAAAATAAACTCCTTTATTTTAATTAATTATGAAATCTAATCCCATGTTAAAAAAAACTCCTTTATTAAAGGAAATACGGATTCTCTTTCCTATTCACAAATAAACTCCTTTATTTTGAATAATATGAAATCTTATTTCATATCTAAATAAACTCCTTTATTTAAGGAAATTAGGATTCTCTTTCCTATTCACAAATAAACTCCTTTATTTTGAATAATATGAAATCTTATTTCATATCTAAATAAACTCTTTTATTTAAGGAAATTTGGATTCAATTTCAACCCCAATTAGTTATCATGGAATCCAATTTCAACTCTAATTAGTTAACATGAAATTTAATTTTAAAATTAAAATAAACTTTTTATTTTAAGATTAAAATAAATTTTTATTTTAAAATTAAAATAAATTATTTTACTTTAATAATAAAATAATTAAAATAATATATATATATATATATATATATATATATATATATATATATATATATCATATATCATATATATGATATTATATAGCAACACGTGAATCCTGATAATTTTGTATCCAACTCTTGAATCAAGTAATGAATCCTGGTAACTTTTCTTATTACCTAATCATATAACATATATATAATATATATATTAACCATGCAACGACTAATGGAGTTTTATTCTTGCTGGCAACAATATATATATATATTATCATATATAATATATCAAGTACCGTGTGAGTTAACAATCATCATTCACGCGGAAGAAGGACAGCGCAAAAGCGAAAAACTGTAATACGAACCGTTCGCTTATAAAGTTTTTCGGAAATAGTTTTTTTTTTAAAAAAATTTTATACAACAAAATTATGCCCAATTAAATTGTTCTAAACACATATCAATATACATATCAAATTTGATAATTAATAATTCGCATAAAGGTTTGGCTCTGATACCACTGTTAGGTTTGTATTATTCATTAACGCAATCAAATTGCACAAAGTAAGCGGAAACGTATAAAAATCAGAGTTTAAAATTTTACAAACCATATACCCGGATCATCCTTTATGCATAATTATTAATTAAACGAAAAGACAAAGAATAAAATCATACCCTTGAAGATTCGAGCTTCCTCAGGTACAAGTTCACCTCCAAATCCTTTCGCGTTCAACTTGAATCCACCGAGTATGGTTCCTTCCTTTGATCAACATTAGCCACCCAAGTGTTTGGCCTCTAGAGGTGATCCACCAAGGAAGAAGATGAGTATTTGGCAAAACCCTAGTTTTTCTATCTCTCATAAAAGAGCGTACTCTCCCAACAATTGGAATCACATATGTTGTAAAAGTCAACAACCCCTCACCCATAATAAGACTTCTTTTATTTATAGATGTGGGTAACCCTCCTTAACAATTAAGGAATTGAGTTTTATTTTAATTAATTAAATTTTTTTAATTAATTAAGCTCCCTAATCTTATTAGGGATAATTAATTAAACTCTTTTAATTAATTTGCCTCCTAATCCTATTAGGATATTTGAGAATATTTTTATTAATTAATTCCCAAACTCCTTTAGAAATTAAATAATAATAATAATAATAATAATAATAATAATAATAATAATAATAATAATAATAATAATAATAATAATAATAATAATAAGACTACTCTTATTAATTTATATTTAATATTTTCAAAATATTAAATAATAAATATTAAGTTATTTAATTTATTCTATCACCAAAGATTAAATTAAATATACTAAACTTATTATTACGATTATTCCATTAACTTCTTAAATAATTATTCTTCCTTTTATAGTGTGACCCTTTAGGTTCTCCATATTAAACCGGTTGTGAATAAATCAATTAGAACAATTCTAATCTTATTTAAATAAATACATTAAACCAATAATTTATTTAAATAAATAATATTTATTCTACAATAGGGATAAGCCTCCCTAGTGATTAACGACTTTCCAGATAATATAGATTTCAACATTAATCATAAAAAAACCTTTGAGTAAATAGTTACCGTACAATTCAATCCTTCCACCACACAATGTCCCAATTAAATATAAGACATGGAATTACTGTCAAGTCTTATTTTATTTAATTATATGTATTTCGATCCTTAAATGCACAACTCTAAATAATGCAAATTAGAAACTCCTTTCTAATTTCATTACGCTTTGCCAAGGACTCTTGAGTTGTCATTTATCGAATCACATAGACATTTCTCTTCTTTACTAGAAGTGGTAGATTCTTTATTGATCATACATTATCTCCATGTACAACTTATTATACCCAAGCATACCCTTTGATATACCTTAAGGGTTTTAAAGAATAAGTCAAAGTATAACTCATCATACACAAGATACTATGATGATCTCAAGTCCAAGGATCACTAGACTACTATCACTACAGGAATTCCTATTGACAGGCAAGTAAAACTCCATTAGGTATTCCTTAGCGAGTCACGTTCAGTGAACTTATTCTCTAATAAGCACCTACATACTTGCTTTAGTGTCTCCACACAAATGATCATGATATCAATCATCCTCATCCAATGAGCAAGCAACGTATGTACCAATCTATCCGGATTCACTAATCCCCAATTTAGTAATCCAACGATTGGGAACTATTTTATTTTTAAGCTTTCTAAGAATTTAGATCTCATTAGAATGATCATCATCATTATTCTAAAAGCATTGCTTAAAACTATGGGTTTATCACATATTATAAAATAGCATCATGTAGATAATTAAAAGCCTTTAATAAATTAATACTTTTTATTAATAAATGAATAAGATTATTACAAAGTATATGCTTTTATCATCAAACATGATTGGCTTGTGTGCATACTACTTTCAGAAATGACTATTTTTTCCCTAGCTTTGAAAATCTATATAAGGAAAGTGTTAGTTGATTTTTTTCAAATCAACCAACACTTTGAAAGAGAGAGAGAGAGAGAGAGAAAGAAAGAGAGAGAGAGAGAGCTTGATACCTTGGAGAAGAAGAAGGAAGTGAATGAGCATGAATGCTCAGATCGAAGGTGATCGTGAAATAGAAAAGCTAGCGAATCTCTGGCTTTGTTTAGAGGAAGAAGAATAAAGAAGAAACGTATTAAAACCTAACTTCTAAATTAATATTTTCTTTAAGTTTTATATGTTAAAAACATAACATAATGAGAATAAGAAGTAAAAGAAGTTAGGGATGATTTCATATGGTTGAAATCATGAGAAAATGAAGAAATAAGAATTTGAAGTTTACATTATAAATTTCTTAAGGAAGTATAAGATTCGTAATGAATTTGAGCAATCCGAATGAATCATTTGAACGATTTGCTGAAATAAGTAAGGAATGGTGTTTTATAACACCGAATTCCAAGAAAAAGTGAAATCGTAATCAAAATATCGAGTAAAAATGAAGAACGAACGAAGAATGCGAAGAACGTTGTTAATGGACAAATTTAAAACAATCGTAGTACAATTGTTATTGATGGACAAGTTTAAAACCATCGCATATAAGTTAGATGCTTATTGCTTGGTTAGAAACGGTAGAAACATTCATGAAGAATGGATTAAACTTAGCTAGAACGAAGTTATGGCAAAATTTTTAGAAAAGACGAACGAGAATTAGAAAGTAAGTGCGAAGATAGTGAAGGGAACCGGCGCCACAGAGCTGGTGCAGGGCAAGGCACAGTAATGAGCTTTTAATTACTCAATTACTGTGGGGAAGTGTAAGGGAAGATAAAGAACATAAAGTTCATTGAATGTAACACTTAAGAAAGTAAATTAAACCTTTAGTAAAGATTGAACGGAAAGATTAAACGGGATTAAAAGATAGAGAAATATAAACGCAACGTTGTTGTGATGAATGATCAGTCTTAGCATACAACGAACGGTATAACTTCGACATTAAGAATGAGTAATGAACGTGGAGTTCATGTAGTGGATAACGAAAGTATTAAGTAAGACATGAATTATCAAGAATGTCGTAACGAACGGTAATAAGATTAATGAAAGCCGAATGTGAGACGAATAAGAAATGAATCCCGAGGTATGGTATTTAGTTGCCAGAAAGCCATAAGAAATAAGAAATTGACTTAACAAACGTTATAATTTAATGGTTCGGATATGTTAAGATACGTTTAGGTTGTGCTACAATCGTAAACTTTGATGGTTGACATATGGGAGCTGGGCTAAACAATTCCTTCGGAGAGAGAAGGTATATACGAAACTGGCAACCGATCTAACTCACTGTGATGGCAGTGTAGATGAGACGGGAACTTGTTTGTTGGTTATTTGTGGGAAACCACTCAGAGTACCATATGGACTACTAATAGAGACACGATATGTGCTGAGTCCTAGAAGAGTATAAGAAGAAGATAAGAATGTAAATCATCAAAGATGATGAATGTATAAATAAGACATCTCCGTATGTCATGAAGCCGTGAATCGGTAAAGAAAGTTGGTCGCGTAAACTTAGATTGCAAGAACGCGAACCCTAAGAAGTAAAGTTAAGTAAACCAATGCGTAAGTTTATTATGTGGCTAATTGGTTCATGCTATTTTCCTGATGTGTTCTATAGGAATTGGAATGAGTAGTTAAGTGTAAACTCTAAGCTGTAGCTGTTCATAAGGCAAGTTCCTAACTTCATTTATATTCTAAATGAATGCTAGTTTCTTAAACTTCTCACATGTTGAACTTGAGAAGTTTTACTTATGTGCGAATGTGTGATATTTGTACAAGGTGATAGAACGTATGAGGCCTTGTGCCACAATTTGAACACTTCGGTGTTTTTATGAGATGAACTGTTATATGATTGAACTGTTCAATATAAGAATGTTCTGTTTATACATGAACCATTATTGTTAAGTCTGTGCTAATAATTCTAGCCAGACAAGATGTGTATGAAAAAGGTAGAAGAATGAAAGTATTTCGAAGTGAATGTGATTAATGTTTTAAAATGATAGGGATCAGAATTATTCTTATTATTTAAGCTACTTCATAACCTTTCTTCAGTTATCGAAGTTCTAAAGAAATGTTTAAACTCTTGAAGTTGTTTATTCAACTACTATGACTTACTAGGCAATTGAATGCTCACACTTGCTTTAAATGAAAAACATTTTCAGCGAACGATGTTAGAAGAACTTAAATAATCCATAAAGATGAAGCTGATCGGTATCCAGGAGAAGTGTCATTTAGTAGATGAATGAGAATGAAGATCAAGTGAAGATTTGTAATATAGAATAATTTAATTGAACTTTAGATTAGTTTAATGAACTGTTATGTGTAACAATCCAGAATTTTATTTATAATTTCAAATATTTATTGAATTAAATAAATATTTTTAATTGATGTGTTTGTTGTTTAGTAGATATTTGTTGGATTATTTATTAGTAAGTAAACAATTTATGAGTTATAGAAATTAACTTAATTAAGATAAAAGAGTGATGAATTAAATTTATGAGATAATACTCTAATTTAACTCAATAACTAAATTAGAGAGTTATTAAGGATTATATGGTTTGTTATAATGTTATTTAATTTAATTTTTGTAATTAAAGTGATGTGTTAATTTATTAAATAAAATTATAATTATAAGGAAAATTATAATTTTATTGTATTGGTTTATGTGTTAAATGGATTTAATAAATTGTTATTAGATTTAATTTAATTTGAATATGGGAATTTATTTAAATAAAGTGTGACAATAAATATGACTTATGAAAATAGATTAAAAGAGTTTTAATTTGGTTTTACCAAACAAAGCCTTAGAGCTTTTTAAATTCTTATTTTAATCTTGTTTTGCCAAACAAGGCTTAAGGAATGATTAAGTCATTATTTTAATTAGTTTTGCCAAACAAAGTCTTATGACTTTTGAATTAAAAAAATAACAATAATAAAATATAATATAATAAATATTACATAATTAGTATATTTATTATTATGACTGTTTTATAGGTTTTATGTTTATTCTTGTGTCTGTTTTATTTTACGTAAGAAGTTTTGGCCTAAGCCTGAGAAGGGAGGAAGAACAAAGAATGAGAGAAATTGAGAGAGAAAGAGAAGAAATCCTTTGTTAAATTGAGAAGAATGTGCTTTGTGAGAATCAAAGGAAGAAACAAGAAGATTGTTTAAGCTTTATGGCTAATCAAAGGTAATAACCTAGCCCGAAAACTCTAGTTTTTGATTGCTTGAGTTTTCTTTATAAATGAATTTTGGTGGAGGATTTGACAAGAAATTGGATTGTATATATTCTTAGATATGTATAATTTGTTCTATAATTGAGTTTTCAGTAATTAGGTTCATGTGATTATGTTTTAAAAGAAGAAATTTAGTTTTTGGTTATATATATGATACGACTTATTTTGGAGTCAAAATTATTAGTTAGTTCATGAATAGAATCTGAAATTGGTGCTAGATATTGTTAGTATATTGAATTACGAAAACAACGAAAGTTGAATGAATTGAAATGGTTGAGAAACGAATTTGTAGTGAACGAATTCGCTAAATTGTCAAAACATGAATAATTAGTATGAACATGAGTTGTAAATTCATATTTGGGTTAGTTAATGTTTATGTTAATTGTTGGGTATTTGGTATGTTGTAGTTTTATGAGTTACAAACCCATAGAATCGAAAATGGACTAATTTAGATGAGTATAACTCATGTTATGAAAATCGGAAGGGGTAGGGGTCTGTAAAATTTCGAAGGACAGAGCTCGAGGGATCATCTCGCCTCCCAGAGGTAAACTGCACGCCTCAAGGCCAATGGGATGAATTGCTACTGGGCATCGAGAATCGTGGACCGCCTAACTCGCTATAGTAGATTAAGTATAATGTTTTCATACGAACTCCGATTGAGGTTATTCAAGAAGATACGGAACGAGGACGAATAGACCTACAACTTTTGTTCTTTAAGTTTTTCAATTTGAGGTCGTTAGAAAGGGTCAAACTAGTCATCTTGGTGACTGTTATGTATTTGGAGGCGATCGGAGGGCGTCAAGCGAGCACATACGCAAGTATAGTGCTCCCAAAGATGGAATATGTCATTCTAAGTGATGTAACATGAAAATGAATGATATTATACATGACATATAAGATTTCCTTGCTCATAATAGAAAGCATTGGCATGACTTAGTATGTGTTTTGAAAAGAAACTTAAAGATTTTGAAAAAAAACCTTGTGGAAACTTATGTTCTATAAGTTCTGAACTTAGTGGTTTATAAACATGATTGAGTTCAAATATAAATGAACATGAATGCTATAGGATATAGTTTATGAACTTGAAAAGATGTTAACATGACTTAGTTACTTATGGTAAGAGTTTCAAAGGTGATTTACATGCGCTATATTGCATCATTCATGTAAAAGGATTTCAAAGGCAACCTCGAGCATGTTTTCAAACTTAAGTTGCATTACATATGAGTATTTAGATTCTAAATGCTTGAGATGCCATGTTACGTTTTATTATGTCTCTAAACATGATTCGTAGGTAATGGACATAAAGATGATTTAATCAAACATGAGTTAAAGCATATTTCAAAGTGTTAAACAATGCTAGTTATGAATGAATGATATGAACATCATGATCATATGTATTAATAGATTGTGAGACCTCTATATGTAGAAATATGACCAAAGTTATAAAGCATGATAAATATATAACCTTTTTTATGCTTTAATTTCATAGAAAGTCATGAACTAAAACTTGTAAAAATGAACTCAAGAATGGTCATATGCTTATGTAAGAACCTCTAACATGTATGTATGTTAAAGTATAAGTGAATAGGTGTGTTAGAGTTGGACAGAAACAGGAAGTGCAAGCTCAACCCTGGTCTTTCCAGGGGACAACGCAGCTGCGCCGTCCCTAAGCCTAACTAGGGCGCAACTGCGCCATAGGGCAATGATGCCTTTTTATTTTAACTGTGAATCTAGACCTTAAAACATATAGGTATGAATGTCTAAAGCTATTATACTTGACATAGATGATGTTTTAAGCATAAGAGCATGTAATGGTTATATAAAACACATAGTTGTTAAATTTTGCAAAATGCGAGAACTTTGTGAATCATGCATATATGAGTTTGAAATGTGTAACGAACACATAACGAGTCAAGTGTGTAATAGATATATATGAACGTTGATGTAAAGTACGAGTGGTTAAGGTATACCTATACATACCTAGCTATTCTAAGAGTATGATGAGAAGCTGAAATGTAGGTTTTACAAACTTAGTTAGGATAATGTAACATTATTATTATATTAAGAATGTATGAAATATATGACTAATGGATGTGAATCCATGATTATATAACTGTGTAGGAATACATGAAGTGCAGATACGCGTTAAGCAGTTAAAGTCATAGTTCATAAACTATGAATCAGACAAGTCTTTCAGTTCCTATTTGCTATGTGAACTTGATGATTAACTATTTTAAATCTTTATTGCAAAGAGCATGATGTGTTATTAACGACCAAAGTTGAGAATTAAATTGTATGAATTTTGGGGTCGTTACAGTTGGTATCAAAGCTGTAGGTTATAAACCTTAGGTAAGAGTACCCTAGGCTATAACCTTAGAGAATAAAGGAGAAGATGAGAAAGAAGTTAAGAATCAAAAATTATATTTAAGTATGGTACAGTTGTACTCTTTAATAGTTGATGTATGGTATCTGGGCTAAACGATTCCTTCATAGAGCGGAGGTATATACGAACTAGCAACTCGAAACCTAGTTTGTTGGTTGTTTGTGGGAAACCACTCAGTGTACCATATTGAAACTGTTAGAGACTAGATGTGTACCAAGTATAAAAAATCGATACGTATGATGAAAAAGGAAAGAAAGAGGATCGTAAAATAAAACGATCACGAGTTAAGAAAAGAATTTTAAGGGAGATGATTATAGAATAAGATCACGACGTGAACATTTTAAGTTATAAAAGAAAGATGGTCTGTAATGTTTGAATAATTATAGCTTGATGCTATGAAGTTAATGTACTATGATATAGTACGAGATAAACTCACGAGGAGTTATAGATAATGTGATACGAGGAATTCGTATTAAGCAAGTTAAGAGTAAGATAGAGTTAGGTGGGATTTCAATTGAGGACTCATATGATGGCTGAGTTGTACAAATCTTTGTATGGGCGAGGGTTTTGTGCTTGCGCTCAGTTTATCACATTGATAATCATTGGAATGTTGGTGTCGCGCTATCAATGTATATGTGGCGAAAAGGTGATTCTTTTCTCATGTGATTGTTTGATAGTTAGAAACTATTAAGATTTTTCAGATATTATTAGGATTAGGTGCGGTTCTTAAAACTAATGCATATGGTATGTTTGGAACCCCTCAGCAAATGAACGCCTATAGTTTGACTAGGATAAGTTCTTAAACTCATATTATTGTGGAAAGTTCATGAACTTCCAATGTGTAGTAAGTTTGATGAACTATACTGGGGGTATAGGAAGATTGAAGTTGATGGATATCTGGATATTCTAAATCTACTAGCTATGCTAGACTTTTGAGATTTATTGATTTCGTGCCGATGGTTGTACTTTTGATTTTTGAAAAATGTTGGATCACACTAGTGAACCAAAGGATTTTTAAAACAATGCTATTATTCGTGTATCTATGCTGTTTGTTTCGGCTAGATAAAAAAAAATGATTTTTTTTACTTTTCAAAATATATTTTAACTATATGTATCGGGTGATGTGATAAATGATGGAGTCATCAATGCAATGGAACCTGATGTTGGATGTGATTATATGATCGTCAGCACACTATGGTGAAATGTAGTATGACAATGTCATAATCATGACTCCATAAAAGGATTTTTGAGATTTCTTTGAGATATGAGAATATATATATATATCTATATATATATATGTGTGTGTGTGTATGTATATTTCGATTGATGTCCAAATTGTTGTAGAAGTCTATGCTATTTGATTCAGCTAGACGATTATTAAAAGATGTTCATGAAATTTAAGCATTTCTTGAGAAGTTATGCCAAACCAAATTACTTTGGTGCAGATTCAGATGTTGAAAAGATGATATGAAAAACCCTTTTATAGGGGAGTACACAGAAGCATTTAGATGTTTGTGCACAATACATTGTATGAAGGGCTGATCACCCTAAGTACGGGAGTCCCTACAGTCTAATGATTGTTAAGGTTTAAGTTGAAAGAGTACTTATAACCGTGGACAAAGTGCACAATATATCGTACGAAGGGCTTAACTGTGACGCCCCCAAATTCGAACCTCCACTTGGTCACTCAAATTCGGTTCATCACGTTCTCATGGTAAAACCATAATAACTAAAATAACGCATACACAATGGAAAATCTACTTTAGAATAATATACAATGATTTATTATAATTATTCCCCCAAGTCTCGCAACCTATAGTACTTAATAGATTACATAATAGTATCGAATAAAGACCTATTACATAATCCTACTTAAGTTTAAACATAGTCCACAAATAATCTTAACATAACATAAAAGCTTTAAACATTAAAAGGACAAGCTAGTTGGTAGCCTTGCCCTTGCCCTTGTCTGCTCCAGAGACACCTCCTTGTTCTTCCTTAACTGAAAGGTTTTAAATAAGCAAGGATGAGCATAAATTTCCCAGCAAGTAATATACAATAAGGGTGTAGGATATAATATCACAAGGTTTGAAATATCGAAGGGTTATTTCTAGGATAGTTCAAAGTGTCAGAATAACATTATGAATAAGGGATATGACAATTCAATATAAATCAACAGATATATATGAATTCAACGGCTAACAATGTATCCAACTGGATAAGCAATTTATACTGAGCAGCCACTAAGGACCATTGAACTTTCACTAGAGTTACCAATATTAA
Organism: Panax ginseng; assembly: GCA_020205605.1. NCBI lineage: Eukaryota > Viridiplantae > Streptophyta > Magnoliopsida > Apiales > Araliaceae > Panax > Panax ginseng. Next base: position 59,812,447 of record CM035134.1, on the reverse strand, counting down.
ACCGATAACCAAAAATATCAAGTACTATAGATGATCAGTCTACAATACTTTACGTTATGCATAACACCACAATAATATTTATTCATGTGTTGGCGTTTCCAACAACATACACTCCCCTTACCAAAAAGGTTGTCTAACTCAGTTTTCAAGATTTCCGCACTAATCAATTGGTTGGGACAGTTTTTATAAACATGCGTATAGTCTAGCCGAATCAAATGGCATCGACTCTTTCACAATATTCAAGGACATTACCAATTTCAATATGAATAATAGCTTTCACAAGGGTTTAACATACTAGCTCATTTGAACGATAAAGTAATGTAACCTGTATTCAAAGGGATAAGCTTGCGGTATTCGTCGAATAAATAATGCAATGATATTGCACAACAGTAATAGCAGGGTTCAGATACTTGTACAACATAATTTGAGTAAGGTTAGAGAAAGCTTGCTTAATAAAGTTAAGGTTCAAGGAAACTTGCCTTACGCGTAGTTTATCCTCGTTTAAGAACTCAACACTTTCGAATCCTATTTATAACGTATTTATATGTTCAAGATGTTCATTAGCTAACATAGTCTTTAATCAAGCTTGACACGATTCAAGTATACACACATATGGTACAAAATCAGTTTATAAGTAATCATGAACCAAACACTTAGTTATTTTATAAACAAATCAAGAATACTCAAGGTTAAGACCTCCTCTACTCATGGACTTTCCAATTCAATGCAACACCAACTTATCAACTAAGCATCACACATATATATGCACCTCAGTAGGTTTTAGATCACATTTAGTATCATAAGTATTATATAGTTACTGTCTAAAAGATCAGAACTCATTTTCTAGGATTCGGTGATCAAGTACTGCTGCCCATGGCTAAGCTTTAGACCCACAAGCACTCAAGCCAAGATGCAATCAACGCCTTGTGGTCTTTGTTTGGCTTGAACACACAATCATATTTTGTCATATTAAAGGTTTTCACAAGCTTCTTAGATCAATCTAGGTCCCTTCTTGCATAACATGGTTCTAAGTTCGATCATTTCAATACTTTAAAGTCATTCAAGGTCATGAAACCACAAAGTCTAGCATGCTTGCTTTCTAAATCATACAAGATAATTACAACACTCATATTATACATGCTTGTGTGTATTCATAACACATACGTGAAACTAACACCGCTTTAGTTGAAAATATGCTTTGTTCATGCTTTATTTGAAATATAACATACAGACATAGTATATCCATGGTTACACTACATGAGTTAGTCTAAGAGCATCATCAAGCATGATCACAAATGTCAGATTCTAGTCTTCAATGTATCATGACAATATTCATATTCTAAACTTACTAATAGGTTCAACATGTTCATGTTTCTTTGCTAATCACATAAACAAAAGCTAAATGTTTATTCATGCATTTCCAAGTCATACTCACATGATTTCAAAGTCAGAATATAAAACATGTAGAAATCATGTAAGTTATCATACTAGACTAAGTCTTTTCTTGAAAATATTTCTAACACAAGGCTTAATAAGTTTGATCATGCTCAAAGGACTATGTACACTACAACATGCTCATCTATGTGCAAAATCAGGCATGTATAGCTCACTAGGTTCACAACTTGTAGAACATGATCTTTTACATAGTTTGTTTTCAAAACTTAAGGTTCAAATCTCCATGTAAACCATATACTTTCATTAATCATGCAAACCTATTAAAACATGCTCCACTTAGCATAATATACATGCACATACACATTACACATGCTTACATGCTATAATAAGTCTTAGTACTATATCAGATTACAAAACAGAAACTAAAAACGGAACTCAAGAAATCAATTTGCAAGGCCAATACCATCTAAATGTGGCGAGGCTGGCAGCAGGCTCGGTTCTCATGCTTGTATAGCGATGCTTCAAGAACTCCAGCCCAACCTCAAAAATTACTCATGATTTCATTCTTAAACACTCATATATCAATTGCAATATGCTTATATGATCATATACCAATTGTATGGACATTACCCAACCTCATTAACATACAATTTCATGAATTCAAGAATTTGAAACTCCAAGACTAAAACTCCAATTTTACAGAGAATAAAAGTGGCAACAAGGAAAAAGAAGTTATACCTCTGCAATGTGAAAAGAACTTGCTCCTAATGAACTCTCAAGCTCCTAGAACACTTGTATGCTCTCAATCTTACACTAAGCAATTCTCAATAAATTTCAAGCAACACAAAGAATGAAGGGAAGTGTTCAATTTATAGAATGAAGGGTTGCATGATGTATAAGAAGGAGTTGGTAATTTAGTTGTTGATTTGCATCATGAGCACCACTCCCTTCATGATCATTGCCTAGAAAGCTTGGAAGAAAATATGAAGAACATAGGCCTAGCCTTTTTTTTCTAGTACACGTGATTGAAGTTTGAGGAAAATGGGACACTCATTTTAGGACAACTTAAATGCTCAACATTCTAGCAACACTTAGACTATACATATGCACAACTCTCATTTTTATGTTATATTTTTAATACACATCTCAACCACATATTATGATTAAATGTCACACTTAATAATTAAGGTTTCAATGTAGTAGATGAAATATGAAAATGTAATATACATATAATCCATGTACATTTTATCACACTAGTATACTTTAATAGTTCATGGTATATTATCTCCACACATGCCCACATACATATTGCTATATAGATAATGTATTTATAACATATAGTCCGAATATATTTAGTTACAATGTTCATACAATATAGTCTTATAAGACTTAATATATAGCCACATAATGTCACACTACACTATATAGTATAGTTGTATTATTGCTCATATACACATAACTTGTCAATATAATATTATTATATTACTAACTTACTTAATTATGTTAAATAAATAACCATGCTCTTCCTTAATTAATTAACATCAATATTAATTAATCCACCCATTGATTAATGTAGTTATGGGTTCCCATAATCATTATTCATCTTTATAATATATTGCAAATAATAGTAAGCACACATTATTAGTTAATTACTAAAATTCCATATTCTACCACAACCATCATCAATTAATTAATATAATCCTTAATTAATCTTCATTATTAAATAATTAATCTACCACACATCAATTAACAACTAATAGTATACTACAACAACAATTAACAATTAATATTACTTAATTGCTCATCTTATAAATTTCTTCGCTGATTAACATTACTATTAGTATTTCCCATCACCATGCCACACAAGGCTTTCAACGAGTTTACCACAAACTCTACGTATTCTCAATTATTCAATTAGTTAATATAATTGAGTTATCTCATTTCATAACACGAAGTTGTTCATATTCAAATAAATATTTATTTCTATTAATATATTTATTTAATAACACGAGGAAATTCTCGGGTATTACATCCTCCCCCCTTATAAAATTCCATCCCGGAATTGCTACAAGGTTACACAAATAGATGGGGATAATCCCTCATCATTCTATCTTCTAACTCCTACGTTGCCACCTCGACATTGTGGTTACGCCAAAGTACTTTTACAGAAGAAATAACTTTATTTCTCAAGGTTTGCTCTTTCCTATCTAGAATTTGGACATGAATTTCTTTGTACGCAAAATTCTTCTCCACTTGAATGGGTTCATAAGAAATCACGTGCTTGTAGTTAGGCTTGTACGGACGCAACACAGATATGTGAAACAAGTTATGGATGTGCTCCAACTCAGGTGGTAGTGCAACTTTGTATGCTACTTCGCCCACTCGTTGTAGTATATCGAACGATCGTATGTATCTTGGAATCAGTTTTCCTTTCTTGCCGAAACGGATTTTTCCCTTCCAAGGAGATACCTTCAAGAATATAAAACTGCCAACTTCAAAGTCTCGGTCTTGTCGATGTAAGTCTGCGTACTTCTTCTGGCAATCTTAAGCTACTACAAGTCTGCCCTTATCACTTTCACCACATCTGTAGTCTGTTGTACTAACTCTGGCCCGAGTATTCGTCGTTCTCCGACTTCGTCCCAACATAACGGCGTTCTGCACTTCCTTCTGTAAAGAGCTTCATACGGTGGCATGCCGATACTCGCATGGTAACTATTATTATACATAAATTCGACTAAGGGTAGATGGTCGTCCCAATTTCCATTGAAGTCCATCACGTAAGTCTTAAGCATGTCCTCTAGCGTTTGTATTGTTCGCTCACTTTGTCCGTCCGTCTGAGGATGGTAAGCAGTACTTAACCGTAATTGTGTTCCCATCCTCTCCTACAATCTTTTCCAAAATTTTGACGTGAAACGCGGGTCTCGGTCAGAAACAATCGATACCGGCACTCCATGTCATGAAACAAATTCCCTTACATACAGACTCGCTAATTGATTTAAATTGTAGCGGATCTTGATAGGTAGGAAATGTGCATTCTTCGTAAGTCGATCCACGATGACCCAAATGGCATCTAAACCTTTCTGTGTGACTGGAAGTCCTACCACGAAATCCATCGTAATATGCTCCCATTTCCACTCTGGTATTTCCAATGGTTGTAGTAAACCACTCGGTCGTTGATGCTCTACTGACTTGCTGGCACGTAAGACATCTACTAACGTACTCTGAAATTTCCCATTTCAGATTTGGCCACCAAAAATGTTGCTTCAAGTCCCAGTACATCTTTGTGCCTCCCAGATGAATGGAATACATCGTATTATGAGCCTCGTAAAAAATCTCCTCTCTTAACTCGGCCACTACCGGTACCCACATTCTCCCTTCGAATCTTAAGATACCATCTTTATCTACTCGAAATTTTTCTTCCTCTTTTTCCATGATCCTTCTTCTGATTTTCTCACACTCTCCATCTTTCTTCCGGGCTTCCTTTACTCTATCCAACAATGTCGGACAAGCTTCTATTATAAATAACTTTTCTGCAGACCTCTCGGGTCCCCTCACTTCTATTTCCAATTTCTCCATATCTCTTATTAACTCTTCCCGAGTCGTCAGTTGAAATAATTTCTCCCTTCCTTTCCTGCTCAGAGCGTCGGCAACTACGTTTGCCTTCCCCGGGTGATACAAAATTTCACAACCATAATCCTTGATTAATTCTAACCACCTCCTCTGACGCATATTCAACTCCTTCTGCGTGAAGATATATTTCAGACTTTTGTGGTCCGTGTATATCTCACATTTCTCTCCGTACAAATAATGCCTCCATATCTTCAACGCAAAAACTACTGCCGCTAACTCTAAGTCATGAGTAGGGTATCATTTTTCATAATCCTTTAATTGTCATGATGCATACGCAATGACTTTGTCGTGTTGTATAAGCACACAACCAAGTCCTCTATGCGACACATCACTATACACCACAAATCCTCCCATATCATCTGGTAATGATAATACAGGCGCCTCGCTCAATCTCTTCTTTAACTCTTGAAAACTCTCTTCGCATTTGTCGGTCCATACAAATTTCACCGTCTTCCTCATCAAATTAGTCAACGAGGTTGCTATCTTAGAGAAATCTTGGATGAATCTTCGATAGTACCCAGCTAACCCTAAGAAACTTCTCACCTCCGTCGAAGTTCTCGGTTGTTCCCAATTGCTCACTACTTCGACCTTCTCGGGGTCTACTGAGATTCCATTCTCATCCACCACGCGGCCTAAGAATTGAACCTTCTTCATCCAAAATTCACACTTGGAAAATTTTGCATACATCTTCTCCCTTCGTAGTGCCTCCAAAACAATCTTCAGATGTTTGGCGTGTTCTTCCTCCGTCTTCGAGTATATTAAAATATCGTCAATGAAAACTACTGTGAATTTATCCAAATATGGCTTGAAGACTTGATTCATCAAGTCCATGAATGCTGCCGGAGCATTAGTTAAACCGAATGACATTACCAAAAACTCATAATGTCGTACTTTCAGTTGGTGATACCCCGTCCGTAGGTCAATTTTTGAGAAACACTTCGCTCCCTTCAATTGATCAAATAAGTCGTTTATCCTCGGTAGCGGATATCTATTCTTGATCGTTACTCTGTTCAATTTGCGATAATCGATACAAAGCCTCATCAATCCGTCCTTTTTCTTAACGAATAACACTGGTGCTCCCCAAAGAGACACACTCGGTCGAATGTAACCTTTATCCAATAACTCTTAAAGTTGTATCATCAATTCCTTCGTTTCTACCGACGCCATACGATATGGAGCTTTCGAAATCGGTGCCATTCCCGGTGCTAAATCTATTACGAATTCGATTTCTCTGTCTGGCGAGAGGCCAGGCAGATCGTCTGGAAAAACGTCCTAAAATTCACTCACTATGAGTATATCATTAATCTCTACTCCCTTTTTTCGAGTATCCACAACGTAAGCTAAATAACCTACACATCCTTTCTTTAACAATTTCTTGGCCTACATCATCGTAACGCAACACGATTGCTTAAGCGATGAGCTACCATAAAACACTACCTTAGACTTACTCGGAGTTTGAATGTTCACACATTTGTTCTGACAGTCAATTACAGCTGCATGGTTATATAACCAATCCATCCCCAATATTACATCAAAGTCTCCTAGTCTAATAGGAATCAAGTCTATGCTCAGTTCATGTTCTCTAATGTTTGCGCGACAATTTCGATAGACGTATTCTACAGGGATTATTTCCTTATTCACAACTTCTATGTTCAAAGGATCTCCTAAACGTTCTCGGGGTGTACTAAATTTATTAGCAAATTCTTCGGATACGAACGAACAGGTGGCACCCGAATCAAATAATACATAAGCATTTATATTATTGATTGGGATTATACCTGACACCACGTCCTTTGCAGCTACGAAATCTTGGATGGTCATATTAAAGGTTCGAACGGTCGATCGGTTGGGTTGTGCAGGCCCACCAATCATCAACTTACTTCCTCCTCCTTGGCTTCCGCCAGCTCCACCGCTTCTTTTCTTCGGGTAATCCTTTATCTGGTGCTCTGTTGATCCACAAGCAAAACATCCTTTGATCTTCTTCGACTTCGGGAAATTTGGCGAGATGTGCCCCTATTGGCCGCAATTATAGCTGGTGTTTTTCCTCTTCCAGCATTCTCCCTGATGGCTCCTCCCACACTTGTTGCAAGCTTCGGTCCTCTTCTTGAAGTTTCCTTGGTGATTCCCACCTTGATTGTTTCTTCTGTTGTTGTTGTTTTCCCATTTCCTCTTTCTAGATTTACTCCCTCCGCTGTTGCTCCCTCCACGATGCTCACTACCAGCGTTCTTATTCTTCTTCTCCTTATGATACAAACTTAAGGCCTCATTGCCACCTTCCGCAATGATTGCCTTCTCCAACAATGTCGTAAAGGAATCAATCTGGAAGACCGATACCTTATTGTACAACCACAGTTTTAGCCCTTGCTCAAAATGTCTCGCCTTCCTCTCCTCATTCACAACTTGGTGCTCTGCAAATCGCGCTAGTTCATTAAACTTAGCTGCGTATTGCGCCACCGTCATATCACATTGTTTTAACTCTAGGAATTTTACTTCCATCCTACTCTTCATACTTTTTGGAAAATAATTCTTAAAAAGCAATGTCAGTAAACCGCTTTCAGATGATATCGTTCCTTCCCCGCTCTCTGTGATTAGTTTCCCACCAATAGTTTGCTTCGCCTCATCATCATATATGTGGAAAATCATCTTACGGTAATCACCCATGCGAGCTATACTGAAGGCCTTCTCAATCTCCTTGATCCAGGTTTGTGCAACTATCGGGTCAGTGGTTCCCGTGAACTCTGGGGGTCCTACACTCTTAAAATCTTTGAAGGTCATTACTGGGACAGCTTGGGGGACGGGTGGTACGGGTTCGTTTCTTCCCCTTAGAGCTTCTCCCAATAAATCTACCAGTCTCTGTATCGGATCTACATGACCTCTCTCATCGTTAACTGACTCTTCTGGGATAGTTATTCTACGTTTGGGCGGCATTTTCTGCATCACAAAATTTTCATTTTATTATCTAGTTATAATACTTAGACATTTCTCAATAGAAAAGACCTACAAGTTTATAACACGTTTCTGAAATAAGATCATTTATATTCATACGCCAAAGGGTTACATTACATGTTCTTTTCTAGCATACTGCTATAAATGATAACACATATCCCCTAATATCACAAAAGACGGGGACATACTAACTTACTACCCCTCTAACACTTTTTAGAAATTTTTGGGGTTTACCACTATCTCACATCTTACACAAAAGATTGAGATTACAACAACATATTATTAACAAATAGATAAAACTACTATACTACTGGTCTTCATCCTCTAAACTCAATCTAACATTCCACGCTCAACGGCACTCTGATATTCCTTCTGTGTGATGTGCATCACCATGTCCCGACTTATGGTATACCGGGTCTGTCCTTGCTCAACTGGGTAATGATGTACCCCATCGATCAATCTCTCCATGGCAGTGCAAAGAGCATAGCCCATCTTGTTCATCTTCCTCCTCTTGCACCGCTCCTCATCCTCTAGATCATCTGCCTTATTATTGGCTTCCTCCCACTTCTCCTCGAAGTGAATCTTATCCATCACCTCTATTTCTAACTGAGTTCAGAGAGCCTCCTTCTCCGCCCTCTCACTCAAAACCTTCTGCTCAAATTCCTCCAACTTTCCTGCCACCTCAACATTCCTCGCCACTGCTCAGTGAAACAAAGCTCCCATCTGGATCCCTGCTTCCTTACGGTGAGCAATCTCCACCTCCATCTCCTGCATCAGTAACTGCCTCTGATGGTCTTCATCCCTCAACTTCTGGAACGCAGACTCCCTCTCCCTAGCCTCAACCTCAACCTCCTCTACTCTACATCCCAACTCCAATATCTACTCCTCATACTCTCCTATCATCTGATCCTCAAAAGTTCCTCGTAAGAGTCCTCCACAGTGTAAGACCCCAAATAATTAATAAATGAAATTTAATTTCCTCTAATTATTATTTTGAAATAGTAAGGGTTGATGTGATTAATGTGGATAGTTATGGGTAAAATATGCAAATATTTCAAAATAAGCAAGTGGTTATAAAATATTCATTGTTGTCGGGGAATATTCGTTTGGTCGTGGAATATTAATCTTTGTTGGGAATATTAAACGACGGCGCACAGCGACCATGTGGGCCCCATAACGGAAAGCGATTGGAGGAAGAAAACGACAAATATAAGTTGTTTAAAAATAACTGGCGAGAAGTTATTACACGTTTTACTTTGTTGGAATACCCGGTGGTTAAAACACAAGAATACGCGTTGTTGCACACAAGAAGATTACAGTATTGCACCAATTATTGACTCTTTACGTAAGAAGGCACTACTCAATAATGGTTGATAATTATTGTTTAGTATTTCATTGGTTCAATAATTGTTGCGTTGATATTTTATATTCTTTGTTGTTTCAATAATTGTCATTACACGTATTTTTCATTATCGAAGCAATAATTCATATTATCCGAATAATATTATTAGATAACATTATTGGCAATGTCTAGAAAGTTTCATCTAAGGAGAGGTTTGGTCACCTAATTGCGGCGCCAAGAAGGAGAAATTCTTATTGAAAGCCCCTCTTTTCTCGAGGCTGCTGGTTGTCAATATTGTGATTCGTAATATTATTTGCGAATAATTAATTATTGATTCATATGATGAGGAAAATATTAATTTTATGTGGATATAGATGGAGAAAATTTTAATGTGACAATTGTTGAAAATTGAAATTTTATCTTTTCTCGATAAAATAATTCATTTAAATATATATATATATTATTATATTTTAATAATATAATAATGGTGATATTTTTACAACGAATGTGGAATATATGAGTATACTGAGGAGGAAGAGTATTTTTGTTGCAATAAATGTTTAAAACATGTTAAACATGTCTGGTGGACCCCATTTATCGATTGAAATTTGATTATAGCCTCTAAAATCTTCTGTTTGTGGATTTCGATCAATTTTCGCTTGGAATTTGGAAAACTTTTTCTTACGCAAAGTTGTAGAGAATTGAATTTCCTATAAAAACTCGTAAGATTGAATTTTCCGACAAAAGGGCTATTTATTGTGAATTATTGAAGTTAGGAGTTCAAATAATTGATTTTTGGAAGTTTTAATTGTTTAAAATAACAAAACATTTTTTAAAAGTTGTGAGGTGGTCTACTTATGTTGAATGCTGAATTCATTTGATAAAAAGTGTGCGTAAGAATTTAATAATTATATATTAATATTTTATTAAATTTTTCTTTGGTGTTCTAAGCAATTTCCTATAAATAGGTGCTTAGGTTAGAATTGAAAATCACAATTTAGCTCAAGTTTTTCTCTCTATATTATCGAGCGTATTCTTGTGAGTATTTTGAGTATACTTTGAGTATTGCTATACGGTGAAAGTTCAAGTTATAGCCTATATCCGATATTCCAGGTTTAAATCTTTGTCTTTTCGAGGTAAAGGATATTATTTTTTCGTAATGATATTATTTCTTCAATATATCATTATCTTTGAAATATTGATCTGAAGTTTTTATCAAATTTGGAACTTTTGGTGCCTGGAGTTACAATTCACGATATCTGACACTCTTCACGAATACTGAGACTATTCATCGAAAAATGAAATTTTTCTTTTCGTCAAAATATCTATTGTGATACTAGCTTTGATTGTATCCATGTTTTGATCATTCTTGAATTTTACACCACTATGATTATTTTTGAGGTATTTTTGGACGTGGATAAAACAAAGTACGAATCCTTAATCCTTAATCCTTGTCATTTTGTTTCACTGGATTCGTTTCTTTAAAAAAAAAAAAAAATTTCATCATCCTCAGTCTTAAATGATGATATTATGGAATATCTTTGGCCTGTAGTGCAAAGATGAATGATTCCTGATGAATATCTTTGGCCTGTAGTGCAAAGATGAATGATTTCTGATGAATATCTTTGGCCCGTAGTGCAAAGATGAACAAGTATTTAGATGAACATGACCAACTGGTGAATGTCCTTGGCCTGTAGTGTAAGGATGATGAATATATGATTCCGGATATATATTGATTGATATTACAGGGATAAAAATATTGATGATGGATCTGTTAAATTCATAGATATTAGTAGATTTCATCCTCTACGTAACTCTTCTATGAATTAATATTTTCATTCATGAGTATTGATTTAAAACTTGTTGTCTATTGTATTCTATTAGATTTTTTTTCTTTGTTGAAGACTAACGATAATTTGTTCTCAGTATTATCTTAGTCATAATATTCTTTATTGGGCTAGTTGAGCTCACCCTTTTCCTTTTTGTTCCATTTTCTTCTCGGGAGGCGAGAATGTAGCGAGTACGTAGCTCTGGGGTATGGAATGATGGTTTTAGAGAGTTGTTTAGTAGTCCTCACCATTTTGTAAAATAATGTATCAATAATTATGATGAGGATTTATTTGTATGTGGACATTGTTTAGATGGCAATATCTCGTATTTAAACTCACAGCTTTCTTTGTTGTAATAATAAAGTTGTAGTTGTTTACATGCAGTGTATTGACAACTCGTAATGGGTGATGTATACCTATTTTGGGGGTGTCACGGTTGGTATCGAGCTTAGGGATATGATCTCTGGCGGAGATCGGGGAATAGAACTAGGAGGGGATAGATGAGTAAATCCTTCGCTAATGTGTCCTACCTAAGCTTATTTGATAGTTGGTCAGTATATAGGGATATTATGTGATATATTGATTTCCTTAATTAACCCTTGTTTTATGAGCGATGATTTGAGAATGTCAATTGAGAATATTAATAATGGAAATGAGACCGTGGAGACGCTCTGTACTCACCAATGAGGAGAGCGTGCTGCATGATGGTAATGTTCCTCCTGTGAACAACACCACGAGTAGAGCGATGAACGAGGGGATGTTTAGAAGCTTTTTGCGTTCATGCAAAATCGATTTGAGGAGACTCGTGTTCAAAATCTGAGGAGGAAATGATAGCAATTCACGGGTTGTCACAAATGCAAGCGATTCAAAGAGTTGGGACCACGAATTTAAGGGAAAGCGATCCGATCATGGCGAAACATGGGTCAAGCAAATTACCAAGATATTCGATGTCTTGGGATGCATAGAGGAACGAAGGTTCCATTCGCCACCTTTATGTTCCGTGGCGAAAGCGGACTCATTGGTGGAAGTCTGTGAAGCGCACCCATCCAAACCGCACTCAAAGATGTCTTGGGAGACGTTTCAGAAACTATTTAATGACAAATACTTTCCTGAAAGTGTTCGTCATATGAAGGAAGTGGAGTTTATTAGACTGGAGCAGAACAACATGATGGTGTCTCAGTACGAGGCGAAGTTTGCAGAGTTATCCAAGTTTGCACCTCATTTGGTGGAGAATGAGGAACGTATGACGCGGATGTTTCTGAGAGGTTTGAAACCCGACATACGTCAGTATCTCATCTCTCATAAATTTTCTCTTTATTCAGATGTTGTTAATAGGGCTCAATTGTTAGAGCGAGATAACGAGTACGGTCAACCGAGGTACCACAATCAGGATCATACTAGGAGATAGCGATCAATAAAACAACAATAACCAGTGGAGAAAGAAAAAGACGGACAAAAATGGTAACCACTCTGGTGGTAATCATGGCCATGAAAATAGAAGAAGTGAGTTAGGAGGAGATTTTAAAAAGAGGAGATTCAACAACGACCATGTGAAGACGACAGTGCCAAAGAAAGAATCTGGTTCCAAGGAGGAGAACGACCACCACCCCATCATATGCTATAAATGCGGGAAGAGGACATATCACCAAAGCGCCCACAATAGTTCCGGTATGCTATAATTGTGGAAAGGAAGGACATATCGCTCGAGATTGCACAGAAGCGAAACCTAGTTCAATGGGGACGGTGACTCAAAAGATCATCCCGTAAAAGTCAAAGTCAACGGTTCTGGAAGAGCGTTTGTTGTGATTGGTCAAAATGCGAGGAACCCAAACGAGGTGATCACGGGTAAGCTATTTATAAATTCTTGTGAAGTTTATACTTTACTAGATAATTGGTGCTACTCATTCATTTATCTCTCCTACTTGTCTTTGAACGTTTAAACTTGACTCAGGAGAAATTAGACTTTGACTTATCTCGTGGAAACTCCGTTAGAGAAACTTTCATCACATCCATCGTTTATAAATCTTGTTTGATTCAAGTTGGCACCATCACCTTAATTGCTGACCTTATCTCTTTAAAGATACTTGCTTTTGATGTGATTTTAGGGATTGATTGGTTAACTACTCATCATGCCAAAATTGATTGTTTTCGTAAGGTTGTTAGCTTTCATATTCCTAAACAACCCGTTGCATTTAATTCAAGCAACTAAACCATTAAAATCAATCATCGTCATATCTAATCATAAAGCTATTCGTTTATTAAAAAGCGGATGTCAAGCTTTCTTATCCCATGTTATGGATTTGAATAAAGACACGTCAAATTTGAATAATATTCCTGTTGTTATTGACTTTCCTGACGTATTTCCTGAAGAACTTCTGGCCTCACCCCAGAACGTGAAGTTGAATTCTTTATTGACCTTGAACTTGGTACAAAGCCCATTTCTAAAACCCCATATCGAATGGCTCCTATTGAACTTCGTGGAGTTAAAGGTCCAACTACAGGAATTGTTGGACATCGCCCATTTCGCCCCTAGTACATCTCCTTGGGGTGCTCTCTGTTTTTATTTGTAAAGAAGAAAGACGGGAGTATGCGACTTTTGTATTGACTATCGGGAATTGAACTATGTCACCATCAAGAATAGGTATCCTCTACCTCGTATTGATGACTTGTTTGACCAGTTGCAAGGAGCACAATTCTTTTCAAAAATCGATCTTCGTTCTGGATATCATCAAATTTGAAAATTAGAATCGAGGATATTCCCAAGATCGCCTTTCGTAAGAACTTCGGTATGGGCATTATGAATTCTTAGTTATGTCTTTCAGATTGACTAATGCTCCTGCGGCTTTCATGGATATGATGAATTGAGTATTCAAAGAATATTTGGATAAATTCGTTGTTGTCTTTATTGATGACATCCTCATATATTCCAAAAGACGTGAAGATCATGAGCACCATTTGAAGCTAGTACTCCAAAGGCTTCGTGAAAACAAGCTATATGCTAAGTTGAAGAAATGCGAGTTCTGGCTTGAGGAAGTAGCATTCCTTGGGCACGTGGTGTCAAAACATGGAGTATCTGTTGACCCGGCGAAGATTGAAGCAATACAAAGTTGGGAGCAACCAAGACGGTGGATCAAGTACGTAGCTTTCGGGTCTAAATTGGTTATTATCGGAGATTCGTGGAAGGTTTTCTCGAATCGCTACTCGCTAACTCGATTGACTCGGAAGGATACAAAATTCGTTTTGAGTGAAGAATGCGAGAAGAGTTTTCAAGAGCTTAAGAGGAGACTTATTTCGGCACCTGTTCTAACAATACCATCTGGTTCGGATGGATTTGTTATCTACAGCGATGCTTCGGGAAAAGGGTTAGGATGTGTTCTCATGCAACATGGGAAAGTCATAGCCTATGCCTCACGACAACTTAAAGAATATGAGAGGAATTATCCTACTCATGATCTAGAGTTGGCAACAGTCGTTTTCGCGCTAAAGATCTGGAGGCACTATCTTTATGGGGAGAAAGTGGAGATATATTTAGACCATAAAAGCCTTAAATATTTCTTCACTCAAAAAGAACTTAACATGCGGCAGCGACGTTGGCTCGAGCTATTGAAAGACTACGACCACACTATTCAATACCATCCTAGAAAAGCGAACGTGGTAGCTGACGCGTTAAGTAGAAGATCATATGCAGGAACGAGTGCGATGATGTCAAGTATACGCATAGAGCCAACTTTAATAGAAAAAGTTAAGGTTGCTCAAGCCACCCAATGGGCCGTGATGATGCATATGAAGAAGAAAGTACAAGAAGGTGCTATTTTGGAAGCGAGAATCGATGAAGAAGGAATACTTCGAGTCCACTCTAGACTTTGTGTTCCTAACGACTCTGATTTGAAGTACAAGATTGTGATGGAGGCACACAATACACCATTTGCAATCCATTCTGGAAGTACTAAAATGTATCGTGATCTTCGACATACATTTTGGTGGAACAATATGAAGAGAGAGATTGCAAAGTTTATCTCAACATGTTTAACTTGTCAACGTGTAAAGGCGGAGCATCAAGTGCCTAAGGGACCATTGCATACACTTGAGATTACGAAATGGAAGTGGGAACACATTACCATGGATTTCGTTACGGGTCTTCCCACGGTTTCTCAAGGCATAAATGCTATTTGGGTTATTGTTGATAGATTAACCAAGTCCGCACATTTCTTTGCCGACACGGAGACTTATTCTCTTGAACGTCTTGCTAGTATATATGTAAATGAGATTTTGAGGTTGCATGGCATGCCAAGATCTATAGTTTCGGATCGTGACCCAAGATTCACTTCAAGATTTTGGGTTAGCTTGCAAAAAAAAGCTATGGGTGCGGATTTACGATTTATCTGGCCGCATACCATCCTCAAACAGATGAATAATCGAGAGAGGACTATTCAAACTCTTGAAGATTTATTAAGACTCGTGTCCTAGACTTCAAGGCGGTTGGGATAAGTATTTACCATTGGTGGAATTCTCCTACAACAAAGATTATCGTGCAAGTATAGGTGTGGCTCCATATGAAGCATTATATGGACGAAAGTGTCGCTCTCAATATGTTGGGATGAGGTGGGTGAAGCAACATTGTTGGGACCCGAAAGTTAAGACGTATGATCACCGAAAAGATCCAAATGATTCGACAACGATATAAAGCAGCACAAGATCGATAAAAGAGTTATGCGGATCTTCATCGAAAGGACGTGGAATTTAGTATAGGGGATCATGTATTGTTACGAGTTGCTCCATGGAAGGGAGTTACAAGATTTGGGAAGAGAGGAAAGCTCAATCCACGATTTATTGGTCCATTTCAAATTCTTGACCGAGTAGGAAATGTAGCCTTTAGACTCGCGTTACCTCCAAGTATGTCTCGTGTTCATAATGTGTTTCACATATATGTACTTCGTAAATATGTGAAAGACCTGAACCACGTTATTGAGTTAGAACCGGACGAGATAGCCGAAGACTTAACGTATAAGGAGGTACCTGTCAAGATCTTGGATAGGAAGGAGCATGTCCTACGCACGAAGGTCATACCACAAGTTAAAGTCTTGTGGAGGAACCATGCTATAGAAGAAATGACCTGGGAATTGAAAACGGAAATGAAAGCGAGGTATCCTCACCTTTTCGAAACACCAGGTACGTATGTCAATTTCGAGGACGAAATTTCATAAGGAGGGGAGGTTGTAAGACCCCAAATAATTAATAAATGAAATTTAATTTCCTCTAATTATTATTTTGAAATAGTAAGGGTTAATGTGATTAATGTGGATAGTTATGGGTAAAATACGCAAATATTTCAAAATAAGCAAGTGGTTATAAAATATTCATTGTTGTTTGGGAATATTCGTTTGGTCGTGGAATATTATTAAATCGCTTGTCGGGAATATTCATACGATGGTACGCAGCCCATGTGTGGGCCCCATAATGTGAAAGCGATTGGAGGAAGAAAATGACAAATATAAGTTGTTTAAAAATAACGGCGTAGTTGTTTCTGGTTTACATTTGTTGGAATACCCGGTGGTTAAAACACATGAATGTCGCGTTGTTGCACAAGAAGACACACGGATTGCACCAATTATTGACTCTTACGTAAGAAGGCACTACTCAATAATGGTTACGATAATCTTCGTTCAATATTTTATTGGTTCAATAATTGTTGCGTTGATATTTTATATTTGTTGTTGTTTCAATAATTGTCATTACACGATTTTTCATTATCGAAGCAATAATTCATATTATCTGAATAATATTATTAGATAACATTATTGGCAATGTCTAAAAAGTTACATCTAAGGAGAGGTTTGGTCACCTAATTGCGCGCCAGTGATGAGGAGAAATTCTTATTAGAAAGCCCTCTCTTTTAAGGAACCGCTGGTTGTCAATATTGTGATTCTGTAATATTATTTGTGAATAATTAATTATTAATTCATATGATGAGGAAAATATTAATTTTATGTGGATATAGATGGTGAAAATTTTTAATGTGACAATTGTTGAAAATTGAAATTTTATCTTTTTTGATAAAATAATTCATTTAAATATATATATTATTATATTTTAATAATATAATAATGGTGATATTTTACAACGAATGTGGAATATATGAGTATACGAGGAGGAAGAGTATTTTTTGTTGCAATAAATGTTTAAAACATGTTAAACATGCTCGGTGGACCCCATTTATCGATCGAAATTTGATTATAGCTTCTAAAATTGCCCGTTTGTGGATTTGATCAATTTTCGCTTGGAATTTGGGAAACCTTTCTTCTTCAAAGTTGTAGAGAATTGAATTTCCTATAAAAACTCGCAAGATTCGAATTTTCTGACAAAAGGGCAATTTATTGTGAAGTATTGAAGTTCCGGAGTTCCGAAATAATTGATTTTTGGAAGTTTTAATTGTTTAAATAACAAAAACATTTTTTAAAAGTTTTGTGAGGTGGGCTACTTGTGTTGAATCTTTGAATTCAAATTGATAAAAGTGTAACGTAAGAATTTAATAATTATATATTAATATTTTATTAAATTTTACGCTTTGGTGTTCTAAGCAATTTCTATAAATAGGTGCTTAGGTTAGAATTGAAAATCACACCGAAGCTGAAGTTTTCTCTCTATATTATCGGCGTATTCTTGTGAGTATTTTGAGTATACTTTGAGTATTGCTATACGGTGAAAGTTCAAGTTATAGCCTATATCCGAAGATTCCAGGTTAAAATCTTGTCTTTCCGAGGTAAGGGATATTATTTTTCAGTAATGATATTATTTCTTCAATATCATTATCTTTCAAATATTGATCCAAGTTTTTATCAAATTTGGATCTTTTGGTGTCTGAGTTACAATTCACGATATCACTGACTATTCACGATACTGAGATTATTCACGAATACGGCACTATTCATCGAAAAATGAAATTTTTTCTTTTCATCCAAAATATCTATTGTGGATACTAGCTTTGATTGTATCCATGTTTTGATCATTCTTGAATTTTACACCACTATGATTATTTTTGAGGTATTTTTGGACGTGGATAAAACAAAGTACGAATCCTTAATCCTTAATCCTTGTCATTTTGTTTCACTGGATTCGTTTCTTTAAAAAAAAAAAAAAAAATTCATCATCCTCAGTCTTATATGATGATATTATGGAATATCTTTGGCCTGCAGTGTAAAGATGAATGATTCCTGATGAATATCTTTGGCCTGTAGTGCAAAGATGAATGATTTCTGATGAATATCTTTGGCCCGTAGTGCAAAGATGAACAAGTATTTAGATGAACATGACCAACTGGTGAATATCCTTGGCCTGTAGTGCAAGTATGAATATATGATTCCGGATATATATTGATTGATGTTACAGGGATAAAAATATTGATGATGGACTGTTAAATTCATAGATATTAATAGATTTCATCCTCTACGTAACTCTTCTATGAATTAATATTTTCCGCTGCGAGTATTGATTTAAAACTTGTTGTCTATTGTATTCTATTAGATTTTTTTCCCTGTTGAAGACTAACGATAATTTGTTCTGTATTATCTTAGTCATAATATTCTTACTGGGCTAGTTGAGCTCACCCTTTTCCTTTTTGTTCCATTTTTCTTCTCAGGAGGCGAGAATGTAGCGAGTACGAGTCGGAGTTGCTCTTTGTGTTGTCTTATGTTGGTGATTATAGGGTGACTGACATGGGAGGACCTAGCCGAGTAGTAGAGGAGGAGTCGCGTGATATCCATGTAGTATTTGAGACACCCTTGATAATAGAGCCTATTTCGGTAGTAGACCCTTTTGATGATGACGATGAGGAAGAGGTGGAGTCTGACCCTGAAGAGGAGCCTTTGGAGGAGGAGCCCGAGCCTGTGTGTGACACCCCCAAAATAGGTATACATCACCAATTCTGAGTTGTCAATACACGGTACAGAAACAACTTCAACTTTATTATTACAACAGTAAAACTGTGAGTTTAAATACAGATATTGCCATCTAAACAATATCCACATACAAATAAATCCTCATCATAATTATTGATACATTATTTTACATAATCCTACTTAAGTTTAAACATAGTCCACAAATAATCTTAACATAACATAAAAGCTTTAATAATAAAAAGGACAAGCTAGTCGGTAGCCTTGCCCTTGCCCTTGCCCTTGTCTGCTCCAGAGACACCTCCCTGTTCTTCCTTAACTGAAAGGTTTTAAATAAGCAAGGATGAGCACAAATTGCCCAGCAAGTAATATACAACAAGGGTGTAGGATATAATATCACAAGGTTTGAAATATCGAAGGGTTATTTTTAGGATAGTTCAAAGTGTCAGAATAACATTATGAATAAGGGATATGACAATTTAATATAAATCAACAGATATATATGAATTCAACGGCTAACAATGTATCCAACTGGATAAGCAATTTATCTTGAAAATACTAAGGACCATTGAACTTTCACTAGAGTTACCAATATTAAACTGATAACCAAAATATCAAGTACTATAGATGATCAGTCTACAATACTTTACGTTATTCATAACACCACAATAATATTTATTCATGTGTTGGGGTTTCCAACAACATACACTCCCCTTACCAAAAGGGTTGTCCAACTTAGTTTTCAAGATTTTCGCACAAATCAATTGGTTTAGACAGTTTTTATAAACATGCGTATAGTCTAGCTGAATCAAATGGCATCGTCTCTTTCACAATATTCAAGGACATTACCAATTTCAATATGAATAATAGCTTTCACAAGGGTTTAACATACTAGCTCATTTGAACGATAAAGTAATGTAACCTGTATTCAAAGGGATAAGCTTGCGGTATTCGTCGAATAAATAATGCAATGATATTGCACAACAGTAATAGTAGGGTTCAGATACTTGCACAACATAATTTGAGTAAGGTTAGAGAAAACTTGCTCAATAAAGGTAAGGTTCAAGGAAACTTGCCTTACGCGTAATTTATCCTCGTTTAAGAACTCAACACTTTCGAATCCTATTTATAACGTATTTATATGTTCAAGATGTTCATTAGCTAACATAGTCTTTAATCAAGCTTGACACAATTCAAGTATACACACATATGGTACAAAATCAGTTTATAAGTAATCATGAACCAAACACTTAGTTATTTTATAAACAAATCGAGAATGCTCAAGGTTAGGACCTCCTCTACTCATGAACTTTCCAATTCAATGCAACACCAACTTATAAACTAAGCATCACACATATATATGCACCTCAGTAGGTTTTAGATCACACGTCGTCCCCTGACCAAGCCAAGATGCAGCTGCTGCCTTGTGGTCTTTGTTTGGCTTGAACACACAATCATATTTTGTTATATTAAAGGTTTTCACAAGCTTCTTAGATCAATCTAGGTCCCTTCTTGCATAACATGGTTCTAAGTTTGATCATTTCAATACTTTAAAGTCATTCAAGGTCATGAAACCACAAAGTCTAGCATGCTTGCTTTCTAAATCATACAAGATAGTTACAACACTCATATTATACATGCTTGTGTGTATTCATAACACATACGTGAAACTAACACCGCTTTAGTTGAAAATATGCTTTGTTCATGCTTT
This sequence comes from Panax ginseng, assembly GCA_020205605.1. Taxonomy (NCBI): domain Eukaryota; kingdom Viridiplantae; phylum Streptophyta; class Magnoliopsida; order Apiales; family Araliaceae; genus Panax; species Panax ginseng. The sequence continues at coordinate 59,791,702 of CM035134.1, read as the reverse complement.
ATTTAAAATATAACATACAAGCATAGTATATCCATGGTTACACTACATGAGTTAGTCTAAGAGCATCATCAAGCATGATCACAAATGTCAGATTCTAGTCATCAATGTATCATGACAATATTCATATTCTAAACTAACTAATAGGTTCAACATGTTCATATTTCTTTGCTAATCATATAAACACAAGCTAAATGTTTATTCATGCATTTCCAAGTCATACTCACATGCTTTCAAAGTCAGAATATAAAACATGTAGAAATCATGTAAGTTATCATACTAGACTAAGTCTTTTCTTGAAAATATTTCTAACACAAGGCTTAATAAGTTTGATCATGCTCAAAGGACTATGTACACTACAACATGCTCATCTATGTGCAAAATCAGTCATGTATAGCTCACTAGATTCACAACTTGTAGAACATGATCTTTTACATAGTTTGTTTTCAAAACTTAAGGTTCAAATCTCCATGTAAACTATACACTTTCGTTAATCATGCAAACCTATTAAAACATGCTCCACTTAGCATAATATACATGCACATACACATTACACATGCTTACATGCTATAATAAGTCTAAGTACTATATCAGATTGCAAAACAGAAACTAAAAATCGAATCCTCAAAGAATCACAAGAAGTAGTACACAGATTCGGTTCAGTACGTATACCGCTTGGCAGTAACTCCAAATTTCAACCTCAAAAATTACTCATGATTTCATTCTTAAACACTCATATATCAATTGCAACATGCTTATATGATCATATAACAATTGTATGGACATTACCCAACCTCATTAACATACAATTTCATGAATTCAAGAATTTTAAACTCCAAGACTAAAACTCCAATTTTACAGAGAATGAAAGTGGCAACAAGGAAAAAGAAGTTATACCTCTGCAATGTGAAAAGAACTTTCTCCTAATGAACTCTCAAGCTCCTAGAACACTTATATGCTCTCAATCTTACACTAAGCAATTCTCAATCAATTTCAAGCAACACAAAGAATGAAGGGAAGTGTTCAATTTATAGAAAACTCATTAACCATGCCAAACCATTGTCCAAGAATTTAAACTCATGGGTTGAAGGGTTGCATGATGTATAAGAAGTAGTTGGTAATTTAGTTGTTGATTTGCATCATGAGCACCACTCCCCTCATGATCATTTCCTAGCAAGCTTGGAAGAAAATATGAAGAACATATGCCTAGCCTTTTTTCTAGTACACGTGGATGAAGTTTGAGGAAATTGGGACACTCATTTTGGGACAACTTAAATGCTCAACATTCTAGCAACACTTAGACTATACATATGCACAACTCTCATTCTTATGTTATATTTTTAATACACATCTCAACCATATATTATGATTAAATGCCACACTTAATAATTAAGGTTTCAATGTAGTAGATGAAATATGAAAATGTAATATACATATAATCCATGTACATTTTATCACACTAGTATACTTTAATAGTTCATGGTATATTATCTCCACACATGCTCACATACATATTGCTACATAGATAATGTATTTATAACATATAGTCCCAATATATTTAGTTACAATGTTCATACAATACAGTCTTATAGACTTAATATATAGCCACACAATGTCACACTACACTATATAGTGTAGTTGTATTATTGCTCATATGCACATAACTTGTCAATATAATATTATTATATTACTAACTTACTTAATTATGTGAAATAAATAACCATGCTCTTCCTTAATTAATTAACATCAATATTAATTAATCCACCCATTGATTAATGTAGTTATGGGTTCCCATAATCATTATTCATCTTTATAATATATTGCAAATAATAGTAATCACACATTATTAGTTAATTACAAAAATTCCATATTCTACCACAACCATCATCAATTAATTAATATAATCCTTAATTAATCTTCATTATTAAATAATTAATCTACCACACATCAATTAACAACTAATAGTATACTACAACAACAATTAACAATTAATATTACTTAATTGCTCATCTTATAAATTTCTTCGCTGATTAACATTACTATTAGTATTTCCCATTATCATGCCACACAAGGCTTTCAACGAGTTTACCACAAACTCCACGTATTCTCAATTATTCAATTATTTAATATAATTGAGTTATCTCATTTCATAACACGAAGTTGTTCATATTCAAATAAATATTTATTTTTATTAATATATTTATTTAATAACATGTGGAAATTCTCGGGTATTACATCATCCCCCCTTATAAAAATTCCGTCCCGGAATTGCTACAAGGTTACACAAATAAATGGGGATAATCCCTCATCATTCTATCTTCTAACTCCCACGTTGCCTCCTCGACATCGTGGTTACGCCAAAGTACTTTTACAGAAGAAATAACTTTATTTCTCAAGGTTTGCTCTTTCCTATCTAGAATTTGGACAAGAATTTCAAAATTCTGTGAAGGATTTAGGTGAATTATTCAGGATTAAGTGTATATGTGTTTATGTTCTGTGTATATGGTTATATATGTGTTCAGAATGTGGTTAAGGGTCAAGGGTTGACCAGATAAATTTTATCAGTGTCAAACCCTACTTTTATTGTCGGATATCGACGTTCAGTTAGAAAAGCCTAGCAATTGATAAGAGACCCTAGAAACCGGTTCTAAAACTCTAATTTCAGATTTTGGGTATTTAAAACCCTAATCGAGGAACTTAAAGGATAATTATAATGCTTAAGTGATATTAATTATAATATTAATTAGGGTAAAGCTTAATTAATTGGCAAACCTTAATTTCAAAATTTTAAACTCTAATTATTCTGTCAGAAACCCTAATGCACAATTGTGGACTTAATTGCTAAATTAGCAATTTTAATTGGGATAAAGTAATCCTAATTAACAAGATTGATTAATGAATGGGAAAGTTTAATTTAATTAGAGAATTCTAATTACAATTTTAAAATATTAATTTTATATTTCGAAAACCCTAATTCAAAAAATCCTAGAAAATTAATTTATGGGAACCTTAGGTTTTAACCCTAAGGGTTAAACCCTAAGGGTCAAACCCTAAGAGTTTGTCAAATGACAATTTTAGAATTAAAAATTGTATAGAAATGACAATTATACCCTTTTGTCACAATTTATAAAATGTTGAGTGTAAATCTTACCAAATCTTGATTTGGTAACCAACTAATGCTAGCCTTTTGACTTATTACTCAGCTACAATATGATTTAGCATGACACCTTGCAATACTTACATACCTTGTATCTAACTTAGAGAATTAAAAGGAGAGAAAGTCTTAACTTTTGGCTCATTTGCACTCAAGCTCTAAACAAAACTCTCTCAACCTCTTAGCCACGAAATTTTTGAGCTCTTTCATTTGCAAGAGAAATAACAGTCAATTAATGTATAGATTTAATGTTATACTCCGTCAAAACCCGTTGACCGGGCATGACCGAGTACATTCTGGGTAACCTAGAAGTTTGAAATCAGCGTCTGATAAGAATTCTAAGTAATAGATTTGACAATTATTTTGTGATATGATAATGTTATGTTAACCATGTTGTAACCTGTATAATTGACTATAGATCTGGGTCTTTAGACCTCTTAAAACATCAGCATATGGATCAGATTAGGTGGTCAAACTAGGCAACTAGATCCTGATTTGCAGTTTCTGGAATTTCCAGAAACGGGAAGAACATGTTTTTCTGACAGCCTTTGACCAAGCTATAACTTGTAATCTTGTTGTTGTTTATTTGATCTGTTGTTGTAGTATTGTTGCTTGACATATGGACTCTAACTTTGAAACATTAAACCACCAAAATCATTACAAGAACACCTGATTTAGGGAGCTTGAAAGTGGCACTATGTCACTGCCTGGGTTTCTGGGTTACCCAGAAAACCCAGGAACTGCCTGACAGGAACTTTGAGTGCCCAGATCTCCGTGTTGTGCAGTTAAATGACTTTAATAAGGGTTAACACTTGTAGTACTACATACCTTCTACAAGATCAAGGTCAAAGATTGTCCAGAAATTTGATAACAAAGGATCTATGATCGGTCAAAGTAGACAACTGGTAACTGGCTATGAAGATCTGGGCTTAGACCAAGAACACCTATAGCGACGGTTCTGTCGCTATAGGGCCCCTTTAGCGACATTTAATTACTAAAAATTATTAATTAATTAATTAAATATAAAAAATGGATTTTAATTATTAAAAATACATAATAAATTATGAAAAATTATTTTAAAGTTTGAAAAATACTTTTTAATTATTTTGAGTATATTTCAAAAATATTAAATATTTTGGAATATAAAAGGGTATTTATTTATTTAATTATAATATTAAATAAATTATTTAAAATGGTTTTAAATCATGAAAAATCATGAAAAATAATATTATGATATTAAAAAATATTTTAAGTTATTTTTGATGACGTTTAATATTTTGTGATGAATTTCATTTATAAATTATTATTAATGGTAATTAATTTATTTAATAAATATATTAAATAAATTATAGAAAAATAGAATTAATGTTTTAAAAATCATATAAAAATGATTTAAGTGTTATAAAAATATTTTAAGTTATAAAATATAACTTTTGATTTTGTCATAAAAATATTAATATTTTAATATTAATAGTAATTATCGGATAATGGATTTAAGTGTTTAAAAATCATATAAATATAATTTTAAGTTATTAAAATACTTTGTAATATTATAAATATATTATAATATTATGTTATGATTTTCATTAATATTTAATGATAAATAAATATTAATGATTAAAGAATTATGTGGTATTTAATTTATTTAAATACGATATAAGTGATTAAAAAATTATGATAAATGATATTAATTATCTGAAAATTATTACAAGTCTATGAAAATTGTTTTGACTTATAATATGATTATCTAGGATAATTGTTAATTGTTTAGGCAGAGTTTAATTGAACTTAAACTCGATATTTGTCCGACTAGACCGTCGGGATGATAGAATTATGTCGGCTTCAACTCAGACTTAAATAATTTGACTTGATGCTAAGTTTTATGTGTTGTATAGACTGATAGGGTTATGTGTTATGTGTTTAGGTTATTCTATGTATATATATATATAACAGTATTATACTGTGATGATATTATTCTAATTTTGGAGATCTATATTACTAATATTAGGTCTTCAGATAAAGCGATATAAATGCGTAACGGTAATCAACGGTTCAGGCAAGTTTTACTTAACTCTATTAAGAGTTGTTTCATTCAGATATGCTTATGGTTAATCATTGTTGATTGCCATGTAGAATTGTACTCTGTACATATTGTATGTATAAGTCAGGTATGATAGGCTGATCACCTTCATTCCAAGTTGGTCCAGATATATTTGTTCATGTTCAATACTTGTTCAATCAAAAGTTTGTTCGTGCTAGTTCTCAACTATATTGATGAATTATAGCCAGCTTATTATTCAGACTCTATCAATCATGATAATCCTTAAATAAATTTAAACTTGTTGGGCAACTTTCATACTCACCCTTGCTATATCATGATAAACATTGCAGATAAGACGAATGGGTTCGGATACAGGAAAAGGTTAATGTCAAGTTCAGCTTGAGATAAAATGTGCAGCTAATTTATAATAGTATAGTTTAATAATAATGTCATGTGTTAGATAGTTTATGATTTGTGTATAAGTTAAGGTTACTCGATTTTGGGGAATAGTGTGTAAAGTGTATTGTATAAACAATTTATGTTTATATCTTCCGCAATAGTTGTAGAATGATTGTACCAGATTTGTGGTGATTTAGGACCCGGATTTGGGGCTGTTATATATAGAATGTGACACTAAATGATGAATATATTGAATAAGTGAGAAAAGAAATTTTAAAATGAGGAGGAGATGAGTTATCAAAGAATAATATAAAACTTTTAATAGAAAAGTTATTATATAGAAAGATCTTTGTGGAAAGAAGTGGTTAAAGAACCCAATGAATGAATAAAGTATTAACATAAAATTTGTTTTGATAGATTGAATGAATGAAGATTAATAAATAAAATTTTGAGGAAGAAATTCTTAGAAGAATGGGTGAATGTAATATCCCGAGTGTTTATGATAATGATATTTAGAAAAAAGGAAATAAATGGGTTAAAGAATATATAATACTCAAAATATAATTGAGTTCAAGTAAAAGTTATGAAATAAAACTTACAAGAATTTATTATGAAGAATGGTGGGAGTAGGAAATATAAAACCTATATTAAGGTAATGTGTTAAAGTTATTCAACGAAGAGATTTGAAAAAAAAAACATGAGGAAGGTAGGGTTTCGGTGATTTCGAGGACATAATCCTTATTCGGTGGGAAGAATGTAACAATCCAGAATTTTATTTATAATTTCAAATATTTATTGAATTAAATAAATATTTTTAATTGATATGTTTGTTGTTTAGTAGATATTTATTGGATTATTTATTAGTAAGTAAATAATTCATGAGTTATAGAAATTAACTTAATTAAGATAAAAGAGTGATAAATTAAATTTATGAGATAATACTCTAATTTAACTCAATAACTAAATTAGAGAGTTATTAAGGATTATATGGTTTGTTATAATGTTATTTAATTTAATTTTTGTAATTAAAGTGACGTGTTAATTTATTAAATAAAATTATAATTATAATAAAAATTAAAATTTTATTGTATTGGTTTATGTGGTAAATGGATTTAATAAATTGTTATTAGATTTAATTTAATTTGAATATGAGAATTTATTTAAATAAAGTGTGACAATAAATATGACTTATGAAAATAAATTAAAAGAGTTTTAATTTGGTTTTACCAAACAAAGTCTTACAGCTTTTTAAATTCTTATTTTAATCTTGTTCTGCCAAACAAGGCTTGAGGAATGATTAAGTCATTATTTTAATTAGTTTTACCAAACAAAGCCTTATGGCTTCTGAATTAAAAAAAATTAATAATATAATAAATATTACATAATTAGTATATTTATTATTATGACTGTTTTATACGTTTTATGTTTATTCTTGCATCTATTTTATTTTACGTAAGAAGTTTTGGCCTAAGCCTGAGAAGGGAGGAAGAACAAAGAATAGGAGAGAAATTGAGAGAGAAAGAGAAGAAATCCTTTGTTAAATTGAAAAGAATGTGCTTTGTGAGAATCAAAGGAAGAAACAAGAAGATTGTTTAAGCTTTATGGCTAATCAAAGGTAATAACCTATCCCTAAAACTCTAGTTTTTGATTGCTTGAGTTTTCTTTACAAATGAATTTTGGTGGAGGATTTGTCAAGAAATTAGATTATATATATTCTTAGATATGTGTTGTAAGACCCCAACTTATTATAAATAAAATTAAATTTTCTCTATTCATTATTCTAAATTAATAAGGTATTAATTTGATATAATGCTTTGGTTATGGGTGAAATGTGTAAATTTTACAAAATAAGCAAGTGGTTATAAAATATTCATTTTTGTTGGGGAATATTCTTTTGGTCGTGAAATATTCTTTTGTGCAGGAATATTAAATGCAACCAATATGACCATTCGTGGGGGCTCATAATGTAATAACCGCTTCGGATGAAGAAAACGATAAAGTATGAGTTTTTATAAATAATAACGTAATTGTTACGATTAACATCGTTGGATTACACAGTGGTTAAAATCTGATGTCTGGCGTGGTTGCATATTAGTACGGTATTACAGTATTGTTGAATTATTGATTAAACGTAAAGAAGGCACTACTCAATAATTGTTACAAGATGAGTTACTATTTAATATTTTATTTTATTGATTTAATAATTGTTGCGTGATAGTTTATATTATTGTTGTTTCAATAATTATCACCGCATGATATTTTCCATTATCGATAAATAATTCATATTATTTGAATAATATTATGAGATAACATTATTGGCAATGTCTAGAAAGTTCATCTCAAGGAGAGGTTTGGTCACCTAATCAATGCGCCAAGAAGGAAAAATCCTTATTGGAAAGCCCTCTTTCCAGGAATGGCCTGGTTGTCATAATTGTGATTCTGTAATATTATTTGTGAATAATTAATTATTGATTTATATGATAAGAAAATATTTATTTGATGTGGATATAAATAATGGATCTATTTATGTGGTTATAAATGAAAGAATTAATGCTGAGGTGTTTTATCAGTATTTTGTCGGAAGGGAAGTATTAAAAATCACCCGTTTGTGGATTTCGGATATTTTCTATTGGGAATTTGGAAAAACTTTCTTCCGTAAAGTTGTAGAGAATTTGATTTCAGGCAGAATGGACATAAAATTCGTATTTTTCTGATAAACGAACTATTTTCTATGAATTGTTGAAGTTTAGGAAAATAAAATTATTTTTATTAATTAATGGGTGGGACCCACTTTTTGGTTGGTGTTGATTACACACATGGGCTGCTGATTTTGTCCAAGAAGGCATGCTTGGATTTTTCAAATGGTAGGTGGCGTAGGAAATTAAAAAGAAATAATATTAGTTTATTATCTTAGTCTTCTATGGCGTTCTAGCATTTTCCTATAAATAGACGCTTAGGTTAGAATTGAAAATCACACCAAAAACAAGTTTTCTTTCTCTCTAGATTATCGAGCTTATTTTTGTGAGTATTTATATACTTTGAGAGTTGTTGTTCGGTATAAGCTTCCTTCGGCTTTCTATCCAATATTCTGATCAGAAGTACCGTTATTTTGAGGAAGGGATGTTATTTTCTTCTTAAATGATATTATTTTCTTCAATATCATTATGCCAAAATATTGGTGAACTTTTTAATCAAATTTAGAACTTTTTGTGTCGGGGTTACTATTCACGTATACGTCACTATTCACGAATACGACACTATTCACCGAAAAATAAAAATTTTCTTTTTTGTCCAAGATGTCTATTTTGGCTACTATCTTTGATTGTATCCATGTTTGGATCGTTATTTTTGAATTCTGCTTCACAATCGATTATTATGAAGTATTATTGATCTTGGATAAACTGTTATACGAATCCCTAATATTTGTCCTTCTGTCTCACTAGATTCGTTTTCTTTAAAATATTTTTCATCATCCTCAGTCTTAAATGATGATATTACTGAATATCTTTGGCCTGTAGTGCAAAGATGAATGATTAATTGATGAATATCTTTGGCCCGTAGTGCAAAGATGAACATGTGTTGAGATGAACATGACTAACTGGTGATACAAATGAATATCTTTGGCCTATAATGCAAAGATGAATATTTGATTAAAGATGTATATTGATTGTTGTTACAAGGATAAAATATTGATGATGAACTTTTAAATCTTAGAAGATATTAGAATTCATTCTCTACGTGACTCTTCTAATGGATTGCTGTTTCCGCTGCAGAATATTGATCTAAAACTTGTTGTCTATTATATTCTATCAGATTTTTCCCTGTTGAAGACTAATGATAATTTTTTGTATATTATCTTAGTCATAATATTCTTTACTGGGCTAGTTGAGCTCACCCTTTTCTTTTTTGTTCCATTTTTCTTCTCAGGAGGTGAGAACATAGCAGGATCGAGTCAGGGTATGGAGTAATGGTTCTAGAAAGATGTTTTAGCAGTTCTCACTATTTCTGTAAAATAGTGTATGAATAATTGTAACGATGACTTATTTGAGTGTTGATATTGTCTAGAAGACAATATTTGTATTTAAACTTACAGTATGTGTTGTCGTATTTTGCACGACAATTGTATTATTAAAATTGTAGTTTGCTTTCTATACCATGTATTTGGCGACTCAGAATGGGTGTTGTATACCTATTTTGGGGGCATCACAGTTGGTATCAAAGCTTAGGGATATGGTCTCTGGCGGAGATCGGGGAATAAAACTAGGAGGGGAGAGATGAGTAAATCCTTCGCTAGTGTGTCCTATCTAAGCTTATTTTTTGGTTGGTCATAATATAGGGATATTATGTGATATGTTAATTTGTTTAATTAACCCTTGTTTTATGGCAGTATTTAAGAATGGTCACGAGAACGTTAACAATGGAGTGTGTGAGACTGTGGAACAACCTTTAGTCACAAACCAGGAGAACTTGCAACAGGAAGGCAATATTCCTCCTATAAACAATACTACCGAGCAAACGATGAATAATGGAATGTTTAGGAGCTTTTTGCAGTTCATGCAAAATCAGACGAGGGAGACTCGTGTACAAAATACGGGTGGGAATAATGGCAACGATTCATCATGTGCAAAGCAGTTCAAGGAGTTGGGACCACCAGATTTTTGGAGAAAGCCCGATCCGATTAAGGCGGAAACATGGGTCAAGAAAATTACCAAGATATTCGATGTCTTGGGATGCGGAGGAACGAAGGTTCCATTCGCCACCTTTATGTTCCGTGGTGAGGCGATTATTGGTTGGAATCTGAAGCATACATACCAAACCACCGCACTTAACATGTCTTGGGAAAGATTTTAGAATCGTTCAATGACAAGTACTTTCCGGAAAGTATTCGTCGTATATGAAGGAGGTAGAGTTTATTAGGATCGCGAACAACATGACGGTGTCTCGAAGACGAGGCAAAGTTCGCAGAGAGTTATCGTGTTTGCACCTCATTTGGTGGAGAATGAGGAACGTATGACGCCGATGTTTTTGAGAGGTCTAAAACCCGAGATTCATCAATACCTTATATCTCATAATTTTTCTCTATATTCAGATGTTGTCAACATGGCTCAATTATTAGAGCGAGACAATGAGTACACTCAACCGAGGGATCACAACTGTGGTCATCTGGTGGATGAGACTCATATGAGCGATGATAACCAGCGAGGAGGGAAGAATACGGATAAAAGTGGTAACCACTCGGGTGGTAATCGTGGCCATGATAATAGAAGAGGTGAGTCTAGTGGAAATTTCAAAAAGAGGAGATTCAACAATGACGGGAAGACATCAGCAGCAACACCAGCATCAACTATTGCTAGGGGAGGAGAACGATCACCGGTCGTGTGTTATAAATGCGGGAAAGAGGGACATATCAGCCCAAACTGCCCACAATAATCCAAGGTATGTTATAACTGTGGAAAGAAGGGTCATATAGCCCGAGAGTGTTTTGTAGCAAAACCAAGTTCAACGGGGATGGTGACACCAAAAGCTATCCCAGATAAGTCAAAATCAACGGTTCCTGGAAGAGCGTTTGTCATGACTGGCCAAAACGTGAGGAACCCGAACGAGGTGATCACGGGTAAGCTAAGATTGGATTCTTGTGAAGTTTATACCTTACTAGATATCGGTTCTACCAATTCTTTTATCTCTCCTACTTGTGCTCAACGTTTAAACTTGACTCCGGAGAAATTGGATTTTAACTTATCTGTTGAAACTCCGTTGGGTGAAACCTTCGTTACATCTACAGTTTATAAATCTTGCTTAATCCAAGTTGGCACTATCACATTTACATTCATCTTATCTCTTTAAAGATACTTGCTTTTGATGTGATTTTAGGAATTGATTGGTTAACCACTCATCATGCCAAAATTGATTGTTTTCGTAAGGTTATTAGTTTTCATATTCCTAACCAACCGCTGTCATATTAATTCAAACAACTAAACCACTAAAAATCGATCCACCGTCATATCAAGCCACAAAGCTATTCGTTTATTAAAAATGGATGCCAAGCTTTCTTAGCCCATGTTATGGATTTGAATAAAGACAAGTCGATTTTGATAATATTTACATTATTAGAGAATTTCGATGTATTTCTGAAGAACTTCCCTGGTCTACCCCGTAAGCGTGATGTTGAATTCTTTATTGACCTTGAACAAGGGTACAAAGCCCATTTCTAAAACCCCATATCGAATGGCTCCTATTGAACTTGAGGAGTTAAAAGTCCAACTCTGAGGAATTGTTAGACATCGGTTTCATTCGGCCCTAAGTACATCTCCTTGGGGTGCTCTGTTTTATTCAGTAAAGAAGAAAAAGCGGGGAGTATGAGACTTTGTATTGACTACCGAGAATTAAACCATGTCACCATCAAGAATAGGTATCCGTTACCTCGCATTGATGACCTGTTTGACCAGTTACAAAGGGCATAGTTCTTTTCAAAGATCAACCTTCGTTTTGGATATCATCAGCTGAAGATTAAAACTGAGGATATTCCAAAGGCTGCCTTCAGAACTCGGTACGGGCATTATGAATTCTTAGTCATGTCTTTTGGATTGACTAATGCTCCTACTGCTTTCATGGATATGATGAATCGAGTATTCAAGGAATATTTGGATCAGTTCATTGTTGTCTTTATTGATGACATCCTCATCTATTCCATAAGCTATGAAGATCATGAGCACCATTTGAAGCTGATACTAGAAATGCTTCGTGAAAACAAGTTTTATGCCAAGCTGAAGAAATGGGAGTTCTGGCTTGAGGAAGTAGCATTCCTTGGGCATGTGGTGTCAAAACATGGAGTATCTATTGACCCGGCGAAGATTGAAGCAATACAAAGTTGGGAGCAACCGAAGTCGGTGGGATAGAAAGCACGTGACTTTACGGGCTTAGCTAGTTATTATCGGAGATTCATGGAAGGATTTTCTCGAATCGCTACTCCGTTAACTCAGTTGACTCGGAAAGATACAAAATTCGTATGGAACGAGGAATGAGAGAAGAGTTTCCAAGAGCTCAAGAGGAGACTCATTTCGGCACCTATTTTGGCAATACCATCTGGTTCGGATGGATTTGTTATATACAGCAATGCCTCAGGCAAAGGGTTAGGATGAATTCTCATACAACATGGGAAAGTCATAGCCTATGCCTCGTGACAACTCAAAGAATATGACAGGAATTATCCAACTCATGATCTAGAGTTGGCAGCAGTTATTTTCGCGTTAAAGATATGGAGACACTACTTGTATGGGGAGAAAGTGGAGATTTATACAGACCATAAAAGCCTCAAATATTTCTTCACCCAAAAAGAACTCAATATGTGGCAACGACGTTGGCTTGAGATGTTGAAAGATTATGATCATACTATTCAATATCATACTGGAAAAGTGAACGTAGTAGCTGACGCATTGAGTAGAAGATCATATGTGAGTACGAGTGCGATATTGTCAACGCAAAGGTCCATTTGGTATGACTTGCAAAGGATAGAGGTAGAATTAAAGACTCCACGGACCCACATGATGATGGCGAATTTACGAGTATAACTGACTTTAATCGATAAAGTTAAAGCTGCTCAAGCTACGGACCTGGGGCTGATGCGTATGAAGAAGAAAGTGCAAGAAGGTGCTATTCCAGAAGAAAGAATCGATGAAGAAGGAATACTTCGAGTCAACTCTAGACTTTGCATTCCTAACGATTCTGACTTGAAGCTTAGAATCATGATGGAGGCACACAACACCCCATTTGCAATCCATCCTGGGAGTACCAAAATGTATCATGATATTTGACACACATTTTGGTGGAACAATATGAAGAGAGAGATCGCGGAGTTTATCTTGAGATGTTTAACTTGTCAACGTGTAAAGGCGGAGCATCAAGTGCCAAAGGGTCCATTGCAACCACTTGAGATTCCGAAATGGAAGTGGGAACACATTATCATGGATTTCGTTATAGGTCTTCCCAAAGTTTCTCAAGGCATAGATGCGATTTGGGTTATTGTTGATAGATTAACCAAGTCTGCTCATTTCTTGCCTATACGTGAAACTTATTCCCTTGAACGTCTTGCTCGTATCTACTTGAATGAGATTGTGAGATTGCATGGCATGCCAGTATCCATAGTTTCGGATCGTGACCCAAGATTCACTTCACGATTTTGGGTTAGCTTACAGAAAGCTATGGGCACGAATTTACGATTCAGTTCGGCATATCATCCTCAAACAGACGGACAATCAGAGAGGACTATTCAAACTCTTGAAGATCTATTAAGACTCTGTGTTCTAGACTTCAAAGGGAGTTGGGATAAGTACTTGCCATTGGTGGAATTCTCCTACAACAATAGTTATCAAACAAGTATAGGCATGGCTCCATTTGAGGCGTTGTATGGATGAAAGTGTTGTTCTCCAGTATGCTGGGACGAGGTAGGTGAAGCAACTTTGTTGGGACCGAAATTGGTACGCATGACTACAGAAAAGATCCAAATAATTCGACAACGTATTCAAACCTCACAGGATCGACAAAAGAGTTATGCTGATCATCATTGAAAGGATGTGGAATTTAATATTGGAGATCATGTACTGTTACGTATTGCTCCATGGAAGGGAGTTACAAGATTTGGGAAGAGAGGAAAGCTCAATCCACGATTTGTTGGTCCATTTGAGATTCTTGACCGAATAGGAAATGTGGCCTATAGACTCGCATTACCTCCAAGCATGTCTCGTGTTCATAATGTTTTTCACATATCTATGCTTCGTAAATATGTAAAAGACCCAAACCACATTATTGCGTTAAAACCAGACGAGATAGCCGAAGATTTAACATACGAAGAGGTACCTATTAAGATCTTGGATAGGAAAGAGCATGTCCTACGCACGAAGGTTATACCACATGTCAAGATTTTGTGGAGGAACCATGCTATTGAGGAAATGACCTGGGAGTTTGAATCAGAAATGAAAGCGAGGTACCCTCACCTGTTCGAAACACCAGGTACATACGTCAATTTCGAGGACAAAAATTTATAAGGAAGGGAGGTTGTAAGACCCCAACTTATTATAAATAAAATTGAATTTTCTCTATTCATTATTCTAAATTAATAAGGTGTTAATTTGATATAATGCTTTGGTTATGGGTGAAATGTGCAAATTTTGCAAAATAAGCAAGTGGTTATAAAATATTCATTTTTGTCGGGAAATATTCTTTTGGTTGTGGAATATTCTTTTTGTCGGGGAATATTCGTACGACGGCGCAGCCATTCGTGGGGCTCATAACAGAATAACTGTCGAATGAAGAAAACGATAATGTATGAGTTTTTATAAATAACGACGTAATTGTTACCGAATTAACTTCTTTGTTGGATTACTCCGGTGGTTAAAATACGATGTCTGGCGTGGTTGCATGCAAAGATAGTAGTACGATATTACACAAAGATTGTTGAATTATTGATTAAATGCGTGAAGAAGGCACTACTCAATAATTGTTACAGTAGTTACTATTTAATATTTTATTTTATTGATTTAATAATTTCTACGTTGATAGTTTATATTATTGTTGTTTTAATAATTGTTACTGCACAGTATTTTCCATTATCAGATCAATAACTCATATTATTTGAATAATATTATGAGATAGCATTATTGGCAATGTCTAAAAGTTACATCTAAGGAGAGGTTTGGTCACCAATGCTTGGCGCCAAGAGGAGAAATCCTTATTGGAATGCCCCCTCTTTCACAGGAGATTGACTGGTTGTCATAATTGTGATTCTGTAATATTATTTGTGAATAATTAATTATTGATTTATATTATAAGAAAATATTTATTTGATGTGGATATAAATGATGGATCTATTTATGTGGTTATAAATGAAGGAATTAATTCTGAGGTGTTTTATCAGTATTTTGTCGGA
Organism: Panax ginseng; assembly: GCA_020205605.1. Lineage (NCBI taxonomy): Eukaryota > Viridiplantae > Streptophyta > Magnoliopsida > Apiales > Araliaceae > Panax > Panax ginseng. Next base: position 59,776,189 of record CM035134.1, on the reverse strand, counting down.
AGGGAAGAATTAAAAATCACCCGTTTGTGTATTTCGGATATTTTCTGTTGGGAATTTGGAAAAACTTTCTTCTGCAAAGTTGTAGAGAATTTGATTTTAGGCAGAATGGATATAAAATTTGTATTTTTCTGATAAACGGGCTATTTTCTATGAATTGTTGAAGTTTCAGAAAATAAAATGATTTTTATTAATTTATGGGTGGGACCCACTTTTTGGTTGGTGTTGATTACACACATGGGCTACTGATTTTGTCCAAGAAGGCATGCTTGGATTTTTCAAATGGTAGGTGGCGTAGGAAATTAAAAAAAAATAATATTAGTTTATTATTTTAGTCTCCTATGGCGTTCTAACATTTTTTTATAAATAGACGCTTAGGTTAGAATTGAAAATCACACAAGAAACAAGTTTTCTTTCTCTCTAGATTATCGAGCGTATTTTTGTGAGTATTTATATACTTTGAGAGTTGTTGTTCGGTACAAGCTTCCTTTGGCTTTCTATCCAATATTCTGATCAGAAGTACCGTTATTTTGAGGTAAAGGATGTTATTTTCTTCTTAGATGATATTATTTTCTTCAATATCATTATGCCGAAATATTGGTGAACTTTTTAATCAAATTTGGAGCTTTTTGTGTCGGGGTTACTATTCACGTATACGACACTATTCACGAATACGACACTATTCACCAAAAAATGAAAATTTTCCTTTTTGTCCAAGATGTCTATTTTGGCTACTATCTTTGATTGTATCTATGTTTTGATCGTTATTTTTGAATTCTGCTTCACAATCGGTTATTATGAAGTATTATTGATCTTGGATAAAACATTATACTGAATCCCCTAATATTTGTCCTTCCATCTCCTTTGGATTCGTTTTCTTTAAAATATTTTCATCATCCTCGGTCTTAAATGATGATATTATTGAATATCTTTGGCTTGTAGTGCAAAGATGAATGATTAATCGATGAATATCTTTGGCTCGTAGTGCAAAGATGAGCAGTGTTGAGATGAACATGGCTTGTTGGTGATACAAATGAATATCTTTGGGCTGTAGTGCAAAGATGAATATTTGATTAAAGATGTATATTGATTGTTATTTACGAGGAAAAAATATTGATGATGAACTTTTAAATCTTAGGCGATAGTAGAATTCATTCTCTACGTGACTCTTCTAATGGATTGTTGTTTCATTGCGCAGAATATTGATCTAAAACTTGTTGTCTGTTATATTCTATCGATTTTTCCTCGTTGAAGACTAATGATAATTTGTTGTATATTATCTTAGTCATAATATTCTTTACTGGGCTAGTTGAGCTCACCCTTTTCCTTTTTGTTCCATTTTTCTTCTCAGGAGGTGAGAACATAGCAGGATCGAGTCGGGGTATGGAGTAATGGTTCTAGAAAGATTTTTTAGCAGTCCACACTATTTCTGTAAAATAGTGTATGAATAATTGTAATGAGGACTTATTTGAGTGTTGATAATGTCTAGAATACAATATTTGTATTTAAACTCACAGTATGTGTTGTCGTATTTTGCACGATAATTGTATTATTAAAGTTGTAGTTTGCTTTCTGTACCATGTATTTGGTGACTCAGAATGGGTGTTGTATACCTATTTTGGGGGCGTCACATGTATAATCTGTTCTTTAATTGAGTTTTCAATAATTAGGTTCATGTGATTATGTTTTAAAAGAAGAAATTTAGTTTTTGGTTATATATATGATGCGACTTATTTTGGAGTAAAAATTGTTAGTTAGTTCATGAATATAATCTGAAATTGGTGCTAGATATTGTTAGTATATTGAATTACGAAAACAACAAAAGTTGAATGAATCGAAATGGTTGAGAAACGAATTTGTAGTGAACGAATTCGCTAAATTGTCAAAACATGAACAATTAGTATGAACATGAGTTGTAAATTCATATTTGGGTTAGTTAATGTGTATGTTAATTGTTGGGTATTTCGTATGTTGTAGTTTTATGAGTTACAAACCCATAGAATCGAAAATGTACTAATTTGGATGAGTATAACTTATGTTATGAAAATAGGAAGGGGTAGGGGTCTGTAAAATCATGAAGGATGAGCCTCGAGGGGTGAGATTTATCTTTGCTCAGTAGCGGTACCGCCCCTAAGGCCAAATTAGGGCACAAGCGCACTGTGAGCATCGAATCGGTGGACTTCTCGACTTCTTGTAGTAGATTAAACATAATATTTTCATAAGAACTCCAATTGAGGTGAGTCGAGATGATCCGAAACGAGGACGAATAGACCTACAACTTTTGTTCTCTAAGGTTTTCAATTTAAGGTCATTAGGAATGGTCAAAATAGTCATCTTTGTGACTGTTACATATTTGGAGGCGATCGGAGGGCGTCAAGCGAGCACATACGCAAGTATAGTGCTCCCAACAATGGAATATGTCATTCTAAGTGATGTAACATAAAAATGCATGATATTATACATGACATATAAGATTTCCTTGCTCATAATAGAAATCTTTGGCATGACTTAGTATGTGTTTTGAAAAGAAACTTAAAGATTTTGAAAACAAACCTTGTGGAAACTAATGTTCTATAAGTTCTAAACTTAGTGGTTTATAAACATGATTGAGTTCAAATATAAATGAACATGGATGTTATAAGATATAGTTTCTGAACTTGAAAAGATGTTAACATGACTTAGTTACTTATGATAAGAGTTTCATAGTTGATTTACATGTGTTATATTGCATCATTCATGTAAAAGGATTTCAAAGGCAACCTCGAGCATGTTTTCGAACTTAAGTTGCATTACATATGAGTATTTAGATTCTAAAGGCTTGAGATGCCATGTTACATTTTATTATGTCTCTAAACATGATTCGTAGGTAATGGACATAAAGATTATTTAATCAAACATGAGTTAAAGCATATTTCAAAGTGTTAAACAATGTTAGTTATGAATGAATGATATGAACATCATGATCATAGGTATTAACAGATTTTGAGACCTATATATGTAGAAATATTACCAAAGTTATAAAGCATGATAAATACATAACCTTTTATGCTTTAATTTCATGGAAAGACATGAACTAAAACTTGTAAAAATGAACTCAAGAATGGTCATATGCTTATGTAAGAACCTCTAACATGTATGTATGTTAAAGTATAAGTGAATAGGTGTGTTAGAGTTGGACAGAAACAGGAAGTGCAAGCTCAACCCTGGTCTAGCCGAGGGGGGACAGCCAAGAACATACTTGGCAATCCCTAAGCCTAACTAAAGCAATTACGCTATGTGAGGCAATGATGCCTTATTATTTTAACAGTGAATGCAGACCTTAAAGCATATAGGTATGAATGTCTAAAGCTATTATACTTGACATAGATGATGTTTTAAGAATAAGAGCATGTAATGGTTATATAAAATATAGAGTTATATTAAACGGGATTAAAAGATAGAGAAATATAAATGCAACGTTGTTGCGATGAATGATCAGTCTTAGCATACAACGAACGGTATGGCTTCGACATTAAGAATGAGTAATGAACGTGGAGTTCATATAGTGGATAACAAAAGTATTAAGTAAGATATGAATTATCAAGAAAGCCGCAACGAACGGTAATAAGATTAATGAAATGCGAATGTGAGATGAAAAAGGAATGAATACTGAGGTATGGCATTTAGTTGCCAAAAGGCCATAAGGAATAAGAAATTGACTTAACAAATGTTATAGTTTAATGGTTCGGATAGGTTAAGATAAGTTTAGGTTGTGGTACAATCGTAACCATTGATGGTTGACATATGGGAGCTGGGCTAAACAATTCCTTTAGAGAGCGAAGGTATATACGAAACTGGCAACCGATCTAACTCACTATGATGGAAGTGTAGATGAGACGGGAACTTGTTTGTTGGTTGTTTATGGGAAACCACTCAGAGTACCTTATGGACTACTATTAGAGACACGATGTGTGCTGAGTCCTAGAAGAGTATAAGAAGAAGATAAGAATGTAAATCATCAAAGATGATGAACGTATAAGTAAGACATCTCCCGTATGTCATGAAGCCGTGAATCGGTAAAGGAAGTTGGTCGCGTAAACTTAGATTGCAAGAATGCGAACCCTAAGAAGTAAAGTTAACTAAACCAATACGTAAGTCTATTATGTGGCTAATTGGTTCATGATATTTTCCTTATGTGTTATATAGGAATTGGAAAGAGCAGTTCAGCGTAAACTCTAAGTTGTAGCTGTGTGTAAGGCAAGTTTCCTAACTTCGTTCATATTCTAAATGAATGCTAGTTTCTTAAACTTCTCAGATATTGAAATTGAGAAGTTTTACTTATGTGCGAATGTGTGATATTTGTACAAGGTGGTAGAACGTATGAGGCCTTGTGTCACAATTTGGACACTTCGGTGTTTTTATGAGATTAACTATTATATGATTGAACTGTTCAATATGAGAATGTTCTGTTTATACATAAACCACTACTGTTAAGTTTGTGCTAATAATTCTAGCCAGACATGATGTGTATGAAAAAGGTAGAAGAATGAAAGTATTTCGAAGTGAATTGGATTAATGTTTTAAAATGATAGGGATCAGAATTATTCCTATTATTCAAGCTACTTCATAACCTTTGTTTGGTTATCGAATTTTTAAAGAAATGTTTAAACTCTTGAAGTTGTTTATTCAACTGCTATGACTTGCTGGGAAATTGAATGCTCATACTTGCTTTAAATGAAAAACATTTTCAGCGAATGATGGTAGAAGAACTTAAGGAATCCATAAAGATCAAGTTGATCGGTATCCAGGAGAAGTGTCATTCAGTAGATGAATGAGCGTAAAGATTAAGATTTGTAATATAGAATAATTGTAAGACCCCAGCTTATTATAAATGAAATTAAATTTCCTCTATTTATTATTTTGAAATAGTAAGGGTTGATTTGATTAATGTGGTTAGTTATGGGTAAAATACGCAAATATTTTAAATAAGCAAGTGGTTATAAAATATTTATTGTTGTCGGGGAATATTCGTTTGGTCGTGGAATATTCTTACTATCGGGGAATATTCATATGACGGCGCAGACTTGTGTGGGCCCCATAATCGAAAACGATTGGATGAAGAAAACGACAAGTATAAGTTATTTATAAATAACGGCGTAGTTATTCACAGATTATCTTGTTGGAATACCCTTGGTTAAAAACACGGTTTACAAAGTATTGCACCAATTATTGATTCTTACGTAAGAAGGCATTACTCAATAATTGTTACAGTCGTTACTGTTTAATATTTTATTTTATTGATTCAATAATTGCTACGTTGTTATTTTATATTATTGTTGTTTCAATAATTGTCACTACACAGTATTTTCATTATCAGATCAATAATTCATATTATTTGAATAATATTATTAGATAACATTATTGGCAATGTCAAGAAAGTTCTGTCTAAGGAGAGGTTTGTTCACCTAATTCTTGGCCGTAATGAGAAATCCTTATTGGAAAGCCCCTCTTTCTTGGGAGCGGCACGGTTGTCGATATTGTGATTACGTAATATTATTTGTGAATAATTAATTATTGATTTATATGATAAGGAAAATATTCATTTTATGTGGATATAGATGGAGAAAATTTTAAAGTGACAATTGTTGAAAAATTGATATTTTATCTTTTCTGATAAAACAATTCATTTAAATATATTATTATATTTTAATAATATAATAATGGTGATATTTTTATTATGAATGTGGGATATATGAATATATGAGGAGGAAGAGTATTTTTGTTGCAAAAGTTGTTTAAAACATGTTAAACATATCTGTGGGCCCATTTCTTGACTGAAATTTGATTATAGCCTGTAAAATCGCCCGTTTGTGGATTTCAGTCAATTTCTGTTTGGAATTTGGAAAAACTTTCTTTTGTAAAGTTGTAGAGAATAGAATTTCCTATGAAAAGGACATGAGGTTTGAATTTTTCTGATAAAAGGGCTATTTATTATGAATTATTGAAGTTTCGGATTAATTAATTATTATTATTTTTTTAGAGTTTTAAATGAATTAATTGAGAAAAACATTTTTGTGGTTGTTATTGAGGCGTGGCTGATGTCTAGACTATATTGGTGTGCATAGGACAGTTAAGAAAAATAAATTATTATTTTATTAAATTTTCTGCTTTGGTGTTTTAAGCATTTTCTTATAAATAGGGTGCTTAGGTTAGAATTGAAAATCACACCAGAAACTGAAATTTTCTCTCTCTTTCTCTCTCTATATTATCGAGCGTATTCTTGTGAGTATTTTGATACTTTGAGTGTTGCTATACGGTGCAAGTTCCTTCAGCGTTATATCTGATATTCCAGTTAGAAGTACTATTCTTTTTGAGGTAAAGGATGTTATTTTTTTTAAAATGATATTATTTCTTCTAATATCATTATCTTAGGAATATTGGTAAGATTTTTCTTGTGAAATTCTTGTCTTTTTAGTAATGGGGTTACTATTCACGATATCGACACTATTCACTTAAATCGACACTATTCACTATTCACGTAAAAATTAAATTTTTCATTTTTTGTCCAAAATACCTATTATGAATACTAGCTTTGATTGTATCCATATTTTGATCATTCTTGAATTTTACTTCACTACGGTTATTTATGTATTTTTTAACTTGGATTGTTTGAAATACGAATCCTTAATATTTATTCTTTTGTTTCACTGGATTCGTTTTCTTTAAAATATTTTTCATCATCCTCAGTCCTAAATGATGATATTATTGAATATCTTTGGCCTGTAGTGCAAAGATGAATGAATTTTTGATGAATATCTTTGGCATGTAGTATAAAGATGAACATGTGTTGAGATGAACATGACCGACTGATGAATATCTTTGGCCTGTAGTGCAAAGATGAATATTTGATTCAAGATGTATATTGATTGATGTTACAGGGATAAAATATTGATGATGGACTTTTAAATTCATAGATTATAGTAGATTTCATTCTCTACATAACTCATCTATGAATTATTATTTACGCTACGAATATTGATCTGAAACTTGTTGTCTATTGTATTTTATCAGATTTTTCCCTGTTGAAGACTAACGATAATTTGTTCTATATTATCTTAGTCATAATATTCTTTACTGGGCTAGTTGAGCTCACCCTTTTCCTTTTTGTTCCATTTTTCTTTTCAGGAGGCGAGAATGTAGCGAGTTCTAGTCGGGGTGTGGAATGATGGTTCTAGAGAGTTGTTTTAGTAGTCCTCACCATTTTTGTAAAATAATGTACCAATAATTGTAAAGAGGACTTATTTGGGTGTGAATATTTTCTAGATTGAAATATTTGTATTTAAACTCACAGTTTTTATGTTGTATTAATAAAGTTATAGTTGTTTCTGTACCATGTTATTGACAACTCAAAGTGGGTGATGTATACCTATTGTGGGGACGTCACAATAATTTAATTGAACTTTAGATTAGTTTAATGAAATGTTATGTATCCTTGGTGGCGATGAAAGTCACTTGTGTAAGATGTAAAGAATAATGTAATTATCATTATTTGTAATGAATGAGGTTATAAGATATTAGGACCTGAGAATTGAGAATGTATGTTGTTATATTTCACTATATAATGATGTATGTTTGGAATGAAGTGGGACCGTAACGTACGGAATCCGGGTGTGAAGATAGACCGGATTTCGGGGCGTTACAGATCGACCCTAGTTTTCTATTCTATTTTGTTCTGCAGATTGGTGATGTCTGTGCCAAACACATCTTCCAATTTTACATGCATTGGATTCGCGGTCCAATGTGTGTGCCTTGCCTATGTGGCATTATTTGACTTGCATGTGTGACAATATTTGATTTTCCTGTGTGGCAAGGTATATTTCTATTTTGTTTTGAGCTCGGTATGAAATAACACCCAACCATTTGATTCAGCCTATTATTTTGTTATGTTAGTTTTGTTCATTTCGGTTCATTTAATTGATTTAGTTATCTTAGTTCTTTATTTTTTACTCTATATCCGCATTGGGCATTTGGCTCATGTTGTATTTTTCTTTAGGCAGGTAATCAGAGGGATCAAGGGCAAGTGTGATGAGAGCTCCCTTCAATCCAATGGTTTTGATATATTTTGTTAGGCTATGATACATTGATTTATTTAGAGTTGTAATAGTTATTTCAGATTATGGTTTGATCTAGTGTGACATTTATTATGGTTTGTCTTAAGATATTTAATCATTATGAGATTATTTTTTTGTGGTTTAGAGTTTTTTATATATTCATCAGTTTTATTGTGTTTGAGTAACCTCTCTTTCTATTTATGAAAGGGGATGTTACACATTAGGCTGACGACTTATCTTTTATCTTTTCATTAATTGCCATAGCTTCATACCCCACAACTAAGAGTCAGGGCAATCGCAAAGTGCAGACATACATATGAGGTCAAGTCTATTCTAAAAAGCGCTTTGAACAAGGATGTCATGCCTAATTAAAAGGGTTGAATAGTCTTAATTCTCTAATCGCTCCCATGATTCTTGCCCCACGGACGCTTATCAGAATTAATCCCATTCATAACAAGTTAAGCAAAAACCTCTTTCTAAGAATACTTAACATGTATATTATCGCTAATGTATGTAAATGGAGACTGAAAGCTCATAAAGAGGTGAAACAGTCATACCTCACATGTGGAATATTCATTCTGAGAACAGTATGATTGGAAAAGACCAAATGATCATACCGAAGCGCTAGCGAGATGATATAAGGGAAGCTCTGATGAGGATGGACCATGCTGATGGTGCTGACTGATGCATTATCATCTTTTGGATGGTTAATAAAAGCCCCAGTGTTGAGTTGTCGCTGCTTTTGAGACTACCCCAGTCTTGTTATAAGGGTTCTAATATCGGGTTGTCGCCAATTTTGAAATTGCCCCAACATTGCTTGTTATTTGGGATAGTTGCTTTGAGAGATGGGTTGATAAGATGTCGAGATCGCAAGAGGCTTTTACCTCTGTACCATATGGTGAACATATGTGGACTTGGGCTTTGATGACCTTAATCATTGTTCCTGACTTGTTTGTGCAATCGACCTTGATGATTTTCTTCTGATTTGATGAAGACTTGTGGATGAAGGTGTCGGCTCTTTAAAGGTCCTTGTTGCTGGTTGTCTTGGTGTATCGTTGTTTCTTCCTTTCCGAGACTTGTTCCAGATTTAATGGAATGACAGTGAAGTGTTGTTGGGTCTTCTCAACATAGGTTGCTGACTTGGAGGGTTTTTCTCGGGCGTAGACTTTTTAGGTTTGATTTTGGTGTCTTAGGATTGATGTCTGGGTTTGGATGTTTCTTTTGAGGGTCAGACTGCACCACTGATGGCTGCCTATGTACTCCCGTTTATGCGGGAAATCAGGTTTGCGTAGTTCCTACTTGATGAGGGGAGATCAGGTCTTTTGTAGTTTATGCTTTTGGTTAAAATCTGACTGGCATGATTTTTTTTTTGATTTTTTGATTTTTTCAATATTTACATGCATGGAAAATGAAAGGCATACTGAGAAGAAAGTGATACCATCCCAACATCTCTTGGAACTACATCTTTTAGATCTACATCTTCTTGGTTAGCTGAGGCCTAATAGTCCAGTTGTCAGTGGTTATGTTGCCTTCAAGGCTCGCGATAGAGGTTACCTCTTGGTTGTGAATATCTTAACTTACGGCCATAACTTAATCACCTCCTGATTCAGGACATCCCTCGAGGATGCTCATACTGGACCCGTCATAAAAAGAGATGAACTCTTGATTCTTCAATGGGTTGGCTTCCCCAACAACTTCACCACCTCTTTGTTAATCTATTCCTTCACCTTCTTCATGGATTTGAGAGGATTTAATTATAAAATCTCCCCCGAACTGTTGTTGTATTTTCGGAAGAAATTTTCCTTTTTGGCTTTTTCTTCCTTGGAAAGGATCAGTATTTCCTCCTCATCATCCAAGATGATGAAATCAGAAATGTGGTTGCTATCTATGGTCCACAGGATGTTTGATATTGGTGGAGGAATCTCCTTTGGGGATTCCCTTGTCTCCTCTGTCATTTCCTGTATTAGGATCAGTTCACCTTTTGTTCTGCCAGGATTGGTGCCTATAGCCTTCACCTCCTTTGAACTGCCTGTCTCGAGTGGACAACTTAAGCTTTTTATTTCTTATTCGCCTTTTCTGGTCATGGGGAATTCTATCTTCAACTCTCTATTTTTAATGAGATCTTGGATTTTATGTCGCAAAGACCAACATTCTTCAGTCGCATGTCCAGGTGAGTTAGAATGGTAGCGACATATCTTAGTGGAATCATAACTCTTTATATCAGTATTTACACTAGGCTGACTCATTAATCCTTCCTTCACTTATCAGAAAGTGTACCATTTCTTCATTTGATTTGCTTAGAGGGGTGAATTTTTTTGTCTCTTTTGGAGGTTGTTTGATCTTTCTTCTTTGAGAATTCGCATTCCCCCTAGTGATTTTACGCTGGCGAGATCTTCTAGTAATTTTATCATTCCACTTTTTTTGTCTTTTCAATCTGCTTTGATCTTCTACATTTAGCTGGCTCATCCTGGAGAGATATGGGCTTACATTATGGTTAACCTCTTTTTCCTCTTCTCTTTCTAATAGTTGAGTGAAAAGTTGTCTCGTATCTTGATGTCAGTGCACTATCAGCTTAGCTAGCAGATTTACTTGATTCTGGAACATCTCTAATTTTTGCATTACTGTCATACCCTCCTCCGAGTTTTCCCACTCTAGGAAATTTGGTCTGTGCCTTTGGGGGTATTCCTCCATCCTTCGTATATACTTATGATTTGGATACATTTCAACGCTTCCTGACCCGATCATGGATACTCCCTCCGTATCATGGATTATCCGGTGTCATACGATATGGGGCTTTCGAAATCGGCGCAGTTCCCGTGGCTAAGTCTATTAGGAATTCAATTTCTCTATCTGGTGGAAGACCAGGCAAATCATCTGGAAATACGTCTTGAAAATATCTAACTACATATATATTTTTCATTTCTAATACCTTCTTTTGAGTATCCATTATATAGGCTAAATAACCTGCACACCATTTCCTTAATAATTTCTTTGCATGTATAATCGTAAGGCGACATGATTACTTAAGTGATGAGCTACCATAGAAACTACCTGCAACGCCTGAGAAAATCGGATTTTTATGATAATTAAATTTTTATTTGATTATGTGAATTAAATGAATTTAATTGATAATTATGTGAGTAAGGTATGTGAAGGTCGTTCTATGACCTAGAATGTGCTAACGTGGTTAGTATTCTGGCTTCATGCTAGAATTATTTGTTTGGAATTTCCAAGACGAAAATAATTGTTTTCCGAGAAATTTCCGTAAAAATACTATTCATCCATTTCTATTCGGGGAATTATTTTGAAATTCTGAGAAACGCGTGATGATAGAATATTGAGATTAGATGCAGTATCTGATACTATTTCATTTATGGCAAACACAGTTTTCGCCTGCGGACTTAAAACCTAAGGGTTGAGTATATTGATTTTCGAGAAGGAAATAATATGCGTAGAAGGAATGGCGGTAGGGTTAATGCGAGTGTTATACATTTATGATACTATTTAGTATCTATGTATAATACGATGAGTAAATACGAAGTAGAATACGATTGTTGTACGAGTAATATACGGAAAGAATACGTGAATTGTACGTGTAGAATACGATTCGTATTATAGAATTAAGTTAAGACTTAATGACTAATTCAATTGTGTTAGATTATAATTAGCCCAATCAATTGAATGACCAAGCCCAAAGAGATTGATGGGTTAAGCCCAAGTCAAGGCCCATTGTTAAGTTAGTTAAGCCCAATTCATTAAAACCGAACCGTGGATCGAACCGGTGGGTTACCGAATGGGTAAAACCCATGGGGCAACCTATGGGATGTCACATGGCAAGAGGTGGGCCGACCACTTGGTGTGCAAGCCACACATGAATAGTAAGGAGTTTTGTGGTTTAAAGTCCAAATTACCCTCCATTTTAGTTTCCTATAAATAAGAGGCTAGATTGTTTCATTTGGGAGTTTTACAAATTTCTAACCTAGATTATTTGAGAGAGAGAAAGAGAGCTAGACTTACAAATCCTTCACTTTGGAAGCTTGATCTTAGAGTTTTCCAAGAGAGTTTCATAAGAGTTCTTGAGGTAATACTTCTTGTTTCTCATTTCCATCTCTTTTAGATTAGAGAATCATAGAATGGGTGGTATATGTCTTGTATGAGGGATTAAAGATGACTTACCATAGATTTAATCTCTACGAGTCATGAGATTATAAGAATCATAAGGTTTAATATAGTTTTGAACCATGAAAATATTGTTTATTGAGATTAATTGTTTATAAACGATTGAACTCCATCAATACGTTAATATATGCATCTTGTTTGGTTAGGATGTAGATATGAAATCCATGGAGTATTCCATGTGATTTGGCTTAGAGAACGCTAGTAACGAAGTTATAGCGGATTTCACGGAAATAGACGTTAAACGTGTGCCAGCGCTACGGTGCGGCAATTTACACTATGTCTGGCGCCGCAGCGCCAGACCTCAGTACCAGATTCCAACAATTTTTAAAAATTTTGTGAAATTCCCGGGGCCATGACTTCTTCATTATAAGCCCGATTTGGTCCGTTCAAAAGCCTACACATCACAAATAACATAGTCTACGTGTTCATATAAGAATTCGACACTTTTGAATCCAATAACTCAAAATTCACTATTGAGTTCATTTTCTAGACGTTCGTAAACGTTAATGAGCGTTCAATGCTCGTTTTCTTTGTTTTAACGTTAGTTGATTAACAAACCGGGATGAAGGGTAATAAGTCATGTTGACGTTAATAAAGTTATTAAGTTAACTAAGACATAGAAGAGAAAGAAGTTGGTAGAAACATTTATTTGTTAGCTAATTACAGTGTGCTATATGAATATATCATGTAGATTCTGTAAAGGCTGTGGTCAGCCGAGTAAGTTATTTGAAGACGTTGAAAGGCAAGTTTTCTTAACGCTTGTCTAACTTCCAAGTTAGCCAAGTTTTATGTGATTCGTTGAACTGAATTGTACGACTGATTTTAAAGAAAGGGTCGATGCCAGATTTTTAACTCGGTTAGACTATTCGTAATATATAGATTGATTGATATTCATATCTTTCTATATAGAAATGTTAATGCTATCCTATGGCAAGTAATTGGTACGGACGTGAAGGTAAGGTTTGTCTATGAACAAACAAAAGTATTTTTCATCGATTATTAGATGGACACGCGAGTTTGCCAAAAATATTAAACGTAAACACGTTTAATGAATGAGTGTTGATCAATATAGAGTACTATAGGCTGATCACCTAGAAGTGCTCGTAAGTTATATGGATGAACGGCCTTAGTGCTGTGGACTCCTTTTCAAGTATGAAAACCGAAATTTATCGTTCATGGTCTATCGTAGGTTTAGAATTCCTAATCTATTCTATACTTTGGGAATTGATGTTATGAACTGTTAAAGTATTATTGATTCATAATACTTTATAACTATTGTTCAGTTATGTCAGAATTGTTATATAATTCATGAATGTGGTATTCCTGTTATCCTTGATTAAACTTGTTGAGCTGTCATGCTCACTTCTTGCGTGAATTATATAACTGCAGTTAAGGATGAACGTACTTTGATTGCCAAGAGAGATAAGGGCAAAGCTAAGATGGATGCTTAGCCATTATGTAATAGATTATTAAGTTTGTATGTATTATACATTATGAACAATGAATGATGTAACTGGTTTATGAACTTGGGAAGGATTATACTTCGATTGTAATAAGAAGATAGTAATTACATTCATTTTGTTGTATTTCAATGGAATGATTGTATGGATGTTAGTACAGTGGAGCACCATATGTCGGGTTGGAAGATACCCATATTTGGGGGCATCACAGGTTGGTATCAAAGCTTTAGGTTATAAAACTTAAGGGGGAAAAACCTTAGACTAGTAACCTCGTAAGGAATGTAAAGTCCGAGGAATGAAATTCAAGTCCATTGAATTAATAAGGTATTGAGATAACTCAGTATTGAAAGAATTAAAAGATGGAAATTAATCTTAAAGATATTAAATGTGATTTGTGCTTATACTATTGTGTATTATGTACTAATCAACGTGTTATGTGTTTGTAGATGTCAACCGATAGTTTGATGTTTAGAAACGTGGAAATGATAAGTGAGGACTCAGTTAACCAAGTTGAGATAGTACCAATGCCAGTGGCGGAGGTACCGATAGTGGTACTAGATGACTCAGACATTGAGGAGTACATCTCTGAGGAGGAATACTCTGAGGAGACTATGGGTTTATCATCATACCTTAACAAGATGCTAGACGTGGAGGAGGAGATGGAGGTGACATCGGTTAATACGGTGGTGCCTACTCAGGAGCCGACACCTCCGGATGCAATGAGAGCATTGCATCTAGTTGTGTTAGATAGGAATGCGCAACTGCGCACAGTAGTGGAGACACAGAATGAGGAGATAACTGCCTTATATGAGGTAAAAAAATCTGCAGAGGCAGACTTTGAGTCAGAGCACGACAAAAAAGTGCTTATGACTGATAAGGCTCGTGACTATAAGGATGAGGTCCTTGAGCTACAAAAGAAACTGGTTGAGAAAGACCAGAAGATAGCTAGGATGTCATACATCCATGAATGCGCTCATGAGGATTTCAAGCTGAAAATTGCTTGTTATTCTACTGAGTCCGAACAGACTCGACATACCATAAGTCGAGATATAGTGTCGATTTTGGCAAATCAGAAATATGAGAATGTCGTTCGACAGTGTTAATAGATCATTAGATCTTTTTATATGTAGTAGTGACGTAAAACCCTCTTTTGTATAATTTAAGGGTAGTCTTTTTGTAAATCCCAATTTTTGTAGAAGGCAATCGCGGGATAGTATGTAATAGCTTTTGGCTAAGGGAACATGATGTAAATAGTTTTGACTATGAAAGCATATTTATATAATGAAGTTTTTATTAAATGTGCTTGTTGTGGTATGAATGGTTGTTGTTGATTGAGAATGATAACCGAGTAATTAAATAGATAATAACGAAGGTTTATTTATTTAATCAGAATTATGCCGCCGAGAAGGAGACAACGTAACCAAGAGGCCGAGTCTCATAATGAGAATCAAGGGGGGGGGGTCCTAATAACCCTATGCAAGAGTTCGTTAATTTATTAACGGCTGCATTTAACCAAGTTGGGGGTACGATTCATGTAGCTCCTGGGGTAGTAAGAACAACTACCTTTAAGGACTTTAAAAGTGTGGGTCCTCCTGAGTTCCGAGGAACGACAGACCCGTTAGAAGCCCAGACATAGGTAAGAGAGATTGAAAAGGCGTTTGTGATAACAAATGTAGCTGATGAAGGGGGAAGCCAACTACTGGTGGGAGGCTCACCAGGGTGGGGCTAGAACAGATGCTATTACGTGGGAACAGTTTAAGAAGGTCTTCTTCAAAAACTATTTCCCTACTAGCATGCAGGGTAGGATGGAAATTAAGTTCCTAGAACTTAAGCAAGGGGATATGACAGTTACCCAGTATGCCGCCAAGTTTAACGAATTGGCGAGATTTGCTCCACACCAGGTGGGTACAGAGGAGAGAAAGGCGTGCAGGTTTGAGCAGGGCTTAAAACCCTGGCTCTATAGTAGGATATCGGTTTTTCAGAGTGATTCCTATGGGACCATTCTAGAAAAGGCGATAATAGCTGAAGGTGGTGGTGAGGCATTATCTCAGCACCACAAAGAACGAAAGATCAAGAGCAAGTTAGAGGGAGGTAGTAAGGCTGAAGTTACCAATAGAAGCGGCAACTTGCTAAAGAGAAAGAGTTTTAACCCTGGGAATACCAGGGTAAAGTAGGGAGATCCCAAACGGAGGACAGAAGCATGTAAGACATGCGGAAAGCCTCACATGGGAGTCTGTTTAAAGGGGAGAGCAGTATGCTACAACTGTGGGCAGGAGGGGAATTTGTCACCCAACTGTCCTAACCCTAAGAAGAACCAGGGATGTTTTGTCTGTGGGTCAATGGACCACATGGCAAGAAATTGCCCGAAGAAGGGTTTAGAGGGGAATAAGAGTTCTGTTAGTGGTAAATTAGCCATTACTGGACCATCACCATCGGTGGGTAGACCCTCAGCTCGTACATTTAATATGACTGTCCAAGATGTGGTTGCATCAATGGATGTGGTAGCAGGTATCATTCTGGTCAATAAGATAAATGCTTATGTGCTATTTGATTCGGGTGCTACTTGTTCTTTTATAACATGTGAATTTGCTAAGCGATTAGATTTAATCCCTGAGAAGTTAGCAATACCTTTAGATGTTAAGGTAGAAAACGAAGAGATAATCCTCATTGAACATATTCATAAGGATTGTTGCGTAGAAATTAGAGGGAATGAGTTATCGGTAGATTTGGTACCGATAAGGTTAAAAGAATTCGATATAATTCTTGGTATGGATTGGTTGGTTAACCATATGGCGATAATAGATTGCCATATGAAAAGTGTAAACCTTCGGCTTTCTAAGAAAACCAAGGTAGTGTTCTTTGGTAGTAAATCACCAAGACACTCTTGTTGTCTGTCTATGACACAAGCTAGGAAGATGTTGAGAAAAGGGTGTGTAGGTTATCTGTGCCATGTTGTGGATACCCAAAGAGTGGGAACATCCTTGGACCAGATACCTATAGTGCAAGAGTTCGCGGATGTATTTCTGGAGGAATTACCGGGTATTCCACCGGACAGGGAGGTGGAGTTTGTAATTGATCTGCACATCGGAGCGACACGCTTTCAAGGGCACCATATCGGATGGCGCCAATTGAGATGAAGGAGTTAATGGTTCAATTACAAGAACTATTAGATAGGAAGTACATTCAACCGAGTGTGTCTCCTTGGGGAGCACCGGTGTTGTTTGTAAAGAAGAAGGATGGGTCATTAAGACTTTGTATCGACTATCGAGAGTTGAACAAGTTAACGATTAAGAATGAATACCCGTTGCCCAGGATCGATGATCTATTTTATCAGTTGAAAGGGGTAAAGTACTATTCTAAGATAGATTTGCGCATAGGGTATGATCAGTTAAAGGTGAGGAAGGAGGATGTACCTAAGATGGCGTTCAGAACTTGTTATGGTCATTACGAGTTTCTAGTAATGTTGTTTGGGTTGACTAATGCGCTATTCTCATTTATGGATATGATGAACAGAGTGTTCAAACAATATTTGGACAAGTTTGTCATAGTGTTCATTGATGATATTCTAGTCTATTCAAAGACGCCAGAAGATCATGCAGAATATTTAAGAATAGTGTTGGAAACACTAAGGAAGGAGAAGTTGTATGCAAAATTCACGAAGTGTGAATTTTAGCTTGAGTGAGTGCAGTTTCTAGGGCATGTTATCGATAAGGATGACATTTCTGTAGATCCAGCAAAAGTAGAAGCAGTTAATGAATGGGAGCAACCGAAAATGCCAACTGAGGTTCGGAGTTTTCTGGGGTTAGCGGGATACTATAGAAGGTTCATTCCGGACTTTTCTAAAATAGCTACTCCGTTGACAAATCTGATAAGAAAGTCGGTGAAGTATGTGTGGACTGAAAAATGTGAAAACAGTTTTCAGGAGTTGAAAAAGAGATTAAGTGAGGTACCTGTATTGTCATTACCCGATGATACAGGGAATTTTGTAGTGTATAGCAATGCTTCGCATAAAGGACTTGGTTGCGTGCTCATGCAGCATGGCAAAGTCATTGCGTATGCATCACGTCAATTGAAGGATTATGAGAAGGTCTATCCTACTCATGATTTGGAATTGGCAGCTGTAGCTTTTGCCTTAAAGATATGGAGGCATTATCTTTATGGTGAGAAGTGTGAGATATACACGGACCATAAAAGTCTGAAATATATCTTCACACAGAAGGAGTTGAACATGAGACAGAGAAGGTGGTTATAGTTAATAAAAGATTATAACTGTGATATTTTATATCATCCGGGGAAAGCAAATGTAGTAGCCTATGCGCTAAGTAGGAAGGGTAGAGAGAAACTGTTAATGTTAACAACTCAGAAATGAGTTGATAACAGCGATGGAAAGAATGGAATTAGAAGTTAAGTTACCAGAGGAGGCGGTGGAAATGTTATTTTCCATGGAAACCCAACCGACCATAATGGAGCGGGTTAGGGGAGTACAATCGAGCAACGAGGAATGCAAGCAGATGAAGAAGAGGGTAGAAGATGAAGAGAAGACTAGGTATAACCTCGATAAGGAGGGATTACTTCGTTTTGAAGGAAGAATTTGGGTTCCGAATGATCCCGAATTAAAGGAGGAAATAATGATGGAGGCTCATAGTTCGAGGTACTCGATACATCCCGGTAGTACGAAGATGTATCAAGATCTTCATCAGAACTTTTGGTGGCCGAACATGAAGAGGGATATAGCAGGATACATTAGTAGGTGCTTAACTTGTCAAAAAGTTAAGGCTGAACACCAACGACCTAGCGGGTTGTTGCAACCGTTAGAAATTCCAGAGTGGAAGTGGGAGCACATCACAATGGACTTTGTGGTGGGACTTCCGACAACCAGAAAAGGATACGATGATATTTGGGTGATAGTGGATCGATTGACAAAATTGGCTCATTTTCTACCAATAGGAGTCAAGTATAACTTGGATCAGTTAGCGAAGTTGTATGTCAAGGAAATTATTTCCAGACATGGAGTACCTATTTCGATTGTGTCAGATCGTGATTCACGATTCACATCAAACTTTTGGAGGAGTTTGCAAGAGCAAATGGGAATGCAGTTAAGATTGAGTACGGCGTATCATCCTCAGATGGATGGTCAGAGTGAGAGGACAATTCAAACGCTAGAAGATATGTTAAGATCTTGTGTTATGGATTTCAAAGGGAGTTGGGACGAATATCTACCGTTGGTGGAATTTTCGTACAACAATAGTTTTCATGCTAGTATAGGCATGCCGCCTTACGAAGAATTATATGGAAGGAAGTGCCAAACTCCATTATGTTGGGATGAGGTGGGTGAACGTCGGATGTTGGGACCTGAGATGGTACAGCAGACGACGAACATGGTGAAGTTAATACGTACTCGATTAGTTGCTACTCAAGATAGGCAGAAGAAGTATACAGATCCTCACAGAGAAAATAGAGAATTCGATGTAGGATCTTTTGTTTTTCTAAAAGTATCGCCTTGGAAGGGGAAGATACATTTTGGGAAGAAAGGGAAGTTAAGTCCAAGGTTTGTAGGACCTTTTGAGATTTTAAGAAGAGTAGGAGAGGTGGCTTCTGAAGTTGCCTTACCTCCAGAGATAGAACGCATTCATAATGTGTTTCATGTGTCAGTGTTACGTCCTTATAAACTGGACTATAAACACGTAATAAAGTATGAATCTATTCAAATAGAGAAAGACTTGTCCTACGAGGAACTTCCAGTTCAAATTATTAATAGGATGGAACAAGTTTTAAGAAATAAGGTCATACCTTCAGTGAAGGTGTTATGGAGAAACCACAATGCTGAAGAATCAACATGGGAGCTTGAGAGTAAAATGAAGGAAGATTTTTCTCATTTGTTTATGTAATTATAAGCTAAGATTCTAGGGACAGAATCCTTATAAGGGGGAGAGAATGTAACGCCCGAGAAAATTGGATTTTTATGACAATTAAATTTTTATTTGATTATGTGAATTAAATGAATTTAATTGATTATTATGTGAGTAAGGTATGTGATGGTCGTTCTATGACCTAGAATGTGCTAATGTGGTTAGTATTCTGGCTTCATGCTAGAATTATTTGTTTGGAATTTTCAAGACAAAAATAATTGTTTTCCGAGAAATTTCCGTAAAAACACTATTCATTCGTTTCTATTCGGGGAATTATTTTGAAATTCTGAGAAATGCGTGATGATAGAATATTGAGATTAGATGGAGTATCTGATAATATTTCATTTATGGAAAACGCAGTTTTCGCCTGCGTTCTTAAAACCTAAGGGTTGAGTATATTGATTTTCGAGAAGGAAATAATATGCGTGGAAGGAATGTCGGTAGGGTTAATGCGAGTGTTATACATTTATGATACTATTTAGTATCTATGTATAATACGATGAGTAAATACGAAGTTTAATACAATTGTTGTACGAGTAGTATACGAAAAGAATACGTGAATTGTACGTGTAAAATACGATTCGTATTATAGAATTAAGTTAAGACTTAATGACTAATTCAATTGTGTTGGATTAGAATTAGCCCAATCAATTGAATGACCAAGCCCAAAGAGATTGATGGGTTAAGCCCAAGTCAAGGCCCATTGTTAAGTTAGTTAAGCCCAATTCATTAAAACCAAACCGTGGATCAAACCGGTGGGTTACCGAATGGGTAAAACCCATGGGGCAACCCATGGGATGTCACATGGCAAGAGGTGGGCCGGCCACTTGGTGTGCAAGCCAAGTTTGAGGCTTGGTCACCAAGTAAAATACTTGGTGACCACATATGAATAGTAAGGAGTTGTGGTTTAAAGTCCAAATTACCCTCCATTCTAGTTTCCTATAAATAAGAGGCTAGATTATTTCATTTGGGAGTTTTACAAATTTCCATCTTAGATTATTTGAGAGAGAAAGAGAGCTAGACTTACAAATCCTTCACTTTGGAAGCTTGATCTTAGAGTTTTCCAAGAGAGTTTCATAAGAGTTCTTGAGGTAATACTTCTTGTTTCTCATTTCAATCTCTTTTAGATTTTCTTTTATCTTAGAGAATCATAGAATGGGTGGTATATGTCTTGTATGAGAGATTAAAGATGACTTACCATAGATTCAATCTCTACGAGTCATGAGATTATAAGAATCATAAGGTTTAATATAGTTTTGAACCATGAAAATATTGTTTGTTGAAATTAATTGTTTATAAATCATTGAACTCCATCAATATGTTAATATATGCATCTTGTTTGGTTAGGATTTAGATATGAAATCCATGGAGTATTCCATGTGATTTGGCTTAGAGAACGTTAGTAACGAAGTTATGGCGGATTTCACGGAAATAGACGTTAAACGTCGAAAACGTTGAATTCCATATTAAGGGTCAAAAGTTTCCGTGACACTTGAAAATGTTGGTTTTCAATGTCAACATGTGAGATAGGGTGATTAAGAGTTGTGGGTTCGAGAATCATCGGATTCTGACTTAAAACGAAGAAAACGAGCATTGAACGCTCATTAATGTTTACGAACGTCTAGAAAATGAACTCAACAGTGAATTTTGAGTTATTGGATTCGAAAGTGTCGAATTCTTATATGAACGTGTAGAGTATGTTATCTGTGATGTATAGGCTTTTGAATGGACCAAATCGGGCTTATAACGAAGAAGTTATGGCCCCGGGAATTTCACAAAATTTTCAAAAATTGTTGGAATCTAAATCGAGGTGCAATGACTGCGGTGCGGACATAGTGTAAATTGCCGCTCATGGCGCCAAAGACAGGTATTTGTTACTGCTAAATGGCACCACAGCGCCCTTTGTCTCGCGCCTTGATGATTGAGACAAGAGTCGATCAGCCATCGCTAATGGGCGTATAACGCTAGTCTAATATGCGATGGGTCGTGCACACATGCATGGTACAAGGTTCTTGATAGTGACTTAGGTTTTGAACTTCATTTCTTCAGGGACCTAAAGGGGTAATGTTTGTACACTTCATAAGTGTATTAAAGCTATTCCTATGCTACTATACTAAGGTATATGGTATGAGAACTTAGGAATTGAATGCATGTTAACAAGTTAAGAACGATGAACAAAGTTGGTACTTTATTAACGATGTTCAAGCCCGGTTAATAACGTTAGTTGATTAAAAAACCGGGACGAAGGGTATTAAGTTATGATGACTTTAATAAAGTTATTAAGTTAACTAAGACATAGAACAGAAAGAAGTTGGTAGAAACATTTATTTGTTAGCTAATTACAGTGTGCTATATGAATATATCATGTAGATTCGTAAAAGTACGTGGTCGATCGAGTAAGTTATTTGAAGACGCTGAAAGGCAAGTTTTCTTAACGCTTGTCTAACTTCTAAGTTAGCCAAGTTTTATGTGATTCGTTGAACTGAATTGCACGACTGATTTTAAAGAAAGGGCCGATGCCAGATTTTTAACTCGGCTAGACTATTCATAATATATAGATTGATTGAAATTCATATCTTTTTATATAGAAATGTTAAGACTATCCTATGCCAAGTAATTGATACGGACGTGAAGGTAAGGTTTGTCTATGAACAAACAAAAGTATTTTTCATCGATTATTTGATGGGCACGCGAGTTTGCCAAAAATATTAAACGTAAACACGTTTAATGAATGAGTGTTGATCAACATAGAGTACTATAGGCTGATCACCTAGAAGTGCTCGTAAGTTATGCGGATGAACGACCTTAGTCTTTGTGGACTCCTTTTCAAGTATGAAAACCGAAATTCTTCGTTCATGGTCTATCGTAGGTTCGTAATTCTAATCTATTCTATACTTTGGGAATTGATGTTATGAACCATTAAAGTATTATTGATTCATAATACTTCATAACTATTATTCAGTTATGTCGGAATTGTTATATAATTCATGAATGTGGTATTCCTGTTATCCTTGATTAAACTTGTTGAGCTGCCATGCTCACTTCTTGCGTGAATTATATAACTGCAGTTAAGGATGAACGTACTGTGAATGCCAAGAGAGATAAAGGGCAAAACTAAGATGGATGCTTAGCCATTGTGTAATAGATTAGTAAGTTTGTATGTATTATACATTAGGAACAATGAATGATGTAACTGGTTTATGAACCTGGGAAGGATTATACTTCGATTGTAATAAAAAGATAGTAATTACATTCATTTTATTGTATTTCAATGGAATAATTGTATGATTGTTAGTACAATGGAGCACCATATGTCGGGTTGGAAGATACCCGAATTTGGGGGCGTCACACTACCTTAGACCAATTTCGAGTCTAAAGGTTCACACTTTTCTTTTTACAATCGATTATCGCTTCGTGGCTGGATAACCAATCCATTCCTAGTATTATGTCAAACTCCCCCAATCTAATCGGAATCAAGCCTACGGTTAGTTCGTGATCTCTAATATTCGCACAACAGTTTTGGTAAACGAATTCTGCTGAACAACAAAATGTAGCTGAGAGTTTTAACATAAATACTATCTTCTAGACAATATCCAAACTTAAATGGAGTCCTTGTTACATTTATTATCACACTATTTCATTGAATAATGAGGACTACTATAGCCACCATCTCGGACCATCACTCCGTTCCCTGACTAGTCCCGACTAAGTTGTCATTTCCTGAAGAGAGCAATGAATGTAAAAGGGTGAGCTCAACTAGCCCAGTAAGAAATATTATGACTAAGATAATGCAGAGTAAATTATCGTTAGTCTTCAACAGTGTTAAACTAATAAAATACAATAAACATCAAGTTTAACTGCAGCGGAACAAGCAATCCATTAGAAGAATCAAGTAGAGCATAATATCTACTATCTTTTATGATTTAAAAAGTTTATCATCAATCTTTTCGCTGAGACTCAGCTCAATAAATAATCCACATCACTGAATTATCCATGCACTACGGGCCAATGATATTCATTAGTATCACATTCACGAATTATCCATGCACTACGGGCCAAAGATATTCGTTTTATCACCAATGTTCATAATCATGCCAACAACTGTCCATCAATGCATTACGGGCCAATGAGGACTTTTACCACATCATTTGTAACATTACGGGTCATGATTATACCGAATAATCCCTAGTCATAATCATACCAATCAACAGTCCATCTATGCACTACGGCCAAACATGACTTTCATCAAAATATAAGCATGAGGATGATGACAATGATATAAAAATTCAATTAAATGAAAGCAAGGATGAATGAAAGAAGAAATGAGCTTCTATTTATAGGATAACATAGTTTTGATAATTGCACGTTTAGGGACTCGAATTATTATAGTATAGTACCTTCATCTTTACCTCCATTTTTAACTCAGTCCTTCAAGTATTATCAATCTTACACAACCTCCCCTAATAGTACATGCATGTGAACCAATAGTAATTTGCATGTGAACCAATATCAATTAATTGTTTATTTATTTGATTAATTGCCTGTTTCGTCAATTATAAAAAAACCATCCAATCACAGATTTACCTCCTTTGAGTGTAATTGGGCCATGGAAGAATTAAAGAAAACTAAATGAACAAACATCTTTAATCAACACGAACTTATTCATCATTAATATTATAACTCATAATATTAAGAACCGGATCATTCCCTGTAAAGAGGGGGCTTTCCAATAAGGATTTCTCCCTATTGGCGCGCAAATAGGTGATCAAACCCCTTTCCTCGATAGAACATTCTAGACATTATCAATAATACAAATAATAATATGAATAACTTTGTCGTCTCAATTATTGATTTAATAATATAAAATATTGTGCAGATGATACTGTGACAATAATTGAATCAATAATATGAGAGATACTATGCAACAATTACTGTGGTAATAATTGAATAAAAATGAGTAACTTCTCACGTAAACATCAATAATCAAAGATAATGTACAATACCATGTGCTACTATGTAACCACGTGTATTACTGTACTTATACCACCCGGTATTTTAACAGTTTTACGGTAAAACTTTCGCCGTTAGTTTTATATAAAGATATTTCTATCGTTTTCTAACTCCGACAATACTTCCGTTGTGGGGTCCACCAATGATTGTGTCGTCGTATGAATATTCCCTGTTAAAACGAATATTCGCCGACCAATCAAATATTTTATAACAACTTACTTACTTTGCAAAATTTATAAATATTACCCACAACTATAACATTATATCAAATCCACACCATAATATACAAAAATATTGAGAAAAATTAATCTTTATTTATAAAAGTTGGGGTCTTACAAATTTCCTTAATTCATTCCTTAGAACTCGATGAGAGTTTATCACCTCTATGTTTTCGATCTCCTAGAAGGTTATAGCCTAAGGTTTCCCCACCTAAGGTTCATAACCTAAAGCTTTGATGCCAACTTGTGACACCCCCAAATCCAGGTACTTCAATCCCACAAATTTGGTGTTCACAGTCTAATTAAATCATAACTAACTACCCATAACAAAAGATATAAACTTACAAGCTTAAACAATAAAACTCCCATTAAAGGGTTACACAATCTAAAAATAAATCCCAGGTCATCTAACCTTTATTATTACAATTATGAGCGGAAAATTATTAAAACATAATCATAAACAAGTCTATTACATAAGCTTCATAAATAGAAGATAAATTAAATGTATTCTAATTAAGCACTTTTCCCTTGCCCTTGCTTGTAGAAAGCTTTTCAAACTTCTTAACTTCATTTGTATTGTTTTGTGCAAGGGTGAGCAAACAATTGCCCACAAGAAGGATAATATACAATGACATTCTATGAATGATAATTAACTGAGCTTTCAATGGTAAAGTACTTTTACCGGAATAATAAACTCTAGTTTAAAAGCTATGAGTTCAAAGGAATAATGAACTTTTAAGTTAATAACAGATATCAACATCAAAGGAATACACTAAGGGTTATAAGACCACGAACTATGTTATAGGTTGTCAAGTAATTCTACTTTAACCTTTAACAGTCTAAAAGACCATAATCATCATATATGTCCTAGGTTAACAAGTGTTTATATTGTAACCTTTAACAGTCTAAACGACTATATGGACCATCATCTCTTACTCAAGGTGATCAGCCCTTTACACTAAGTAGCGCAAACATTTTAACGCTATTGCGTAGCTCTAAAATAATCCCCTGATATAGGGTTGTTCATCTCAGCTTAGATTATCAGGTTCCGTACCAAAGGAAGTTTGGTTTGGAATTAACTTCAAAGGAACTCTAGATCTTTAGAACGCTCATCAACCAAGTACTGGTTGAATCAAATAGGGATCAATAACTATTCAAGAGTTTGATTACAATATCTTCATGAACAAGGTATATCGATGAATCAATAAGAGATACAGTATTAACGATTTCTAAATTGAACAAGTGTTAATCATCGATTACATGCTTTTAAAACCGTGTGGGTACATAAGCAAACCAAAGAAAGTTTTGTTTTGATCGACTTCAAGGGTAATTTAGAGTTTAGAACATTCATCAACTAAAGATTAGTTGAATAAGTAAAGAATCGCTAGTCAACTCAGAGTTTGGTACAATAATGTACGATAGTACAATGACATTGGTGATCAGAGATCAAACAACAATTATTCATAGTTGAATAAACATATTTCTTACAATAAAATTACAGACTTTAAATAACCAAAGTAATCTCCTTCGGACTGAAGAAACCAAGATTAATTAACTTGCTCAACAATAAATTAGGGTTAAAAAACTTGCATAACAATAACTAGTTAGGAATAGGAACTTGCATAATGAAAGATTAGGGTTAGAGAACTTGCTCAATTGAATAATAGATTCAAGAAACTTGCATAACGTAAAAGTAAGGTTAGGAGACTTGCATAAGTATAACAAAATAACGGTGAAAAGAAAACCTTGCTGAATAATAAAGTAGCAAAGGTTAGGGTACTTGCCTCTTGCGTAACCTATACAATTACAACTCACGTACTCTAATATCCTACACATACCATTAGGATTATCACATCAATTAGCTACATACACATTATCCTCATAGATTCAATTCTCATCTTAGTTAAGTTATAACCTTTAGCTTAAGGTTTAACCATATTAATCAACCACACAACACGAATCTAAAAAATCACTAAAATATAACATAAGACTTTTAGCATCTAAATCACATTCTCAACTCTTACACCGTTTAGTTTCAATCAAATATAACTTATTAATCAATATTATATTTATTCTTAGTCATACTCAAAATTTACTCAAGTGCTTAAGTCTTATGAGGACTCCTTATTAAATTTATATTAACCCCATTCTATATCTTATAATTTTCATCTCAATGGAATTGAAACACTTTTTACTTTCACTAACGCTTGTCACGGCATTTCGACGTTCATTCGTCACACGCCCGATTCATCTCTCTTGTGTATGCTTAGTATGCTTATACAACTTATCTAATTCATCATTTATTAATGTTAATCATCATTATAATACATAATATTAATGATTTATAACTTAGAACAACACCTTTTATCGTCAGAAGCACTTCACTTGCACATGTACATGCTCGACGCCCTTCGATTGCCTCTGAATTCACATCAGTCCCAAAGTTGACCATTTTGACCCCTATTCCTGACCTCAAATCGAAAACCTTAAAGAATAAAGTTGTAGGTCTACTCTTTATCTTTCTTAATCATCCTAAATCGCTTCAATCGGAGTTCGTATGACATAGTTATAGCTATTTTACCAAAATAGGTTAAAAAAGTCACACCTGACACTCCATGAGCGCAACTACGCCCAAATAAGCCTTGAGAATAGCGCAGCTGTGCCCTAGAGAGTAGTTGCGCCCCAATTGACTTAGGGCACAACGTAGCTGCACCTATTAGCAGAACCAGAATTAGCAGTTTATTGTTCTTGCAATTTTTGACCCTTTTTCTCCTACTAATCTTCATAACTCAAGCTATACACATCCAAATTAGTCCGTTTTTTGATTCTATGGATTCATAATTCATAGAACTACAACATACAAAAAATTCAACAATTTACAAAAATTTAAATAACCCAAATCTTGACCCAAAACTCATTTTTATAATAAATTTTCATGTTTTAACATGTTTAGCAAATTTATTCACTACGAATTCTTTTCTTAACCAAATTGATTTATTCAACTTGCGTTATTTTAGTTTTTGAATTTATTAACACAAATGATCATCAATTTACAGTTTATTACATGAATTAAACATCAATTTAACTCAAAATAGGCCATATTGTACATACTCATCCAAGAACTCAAATTCATCTTTTTAAAACATGATTTCATAGATTAAAACATACCAAGATCATTTCTACGTGTTAATAACAGATTATAGTCATCAACTAACACATATAGACCATATATCATCAAATTATACAACAAAAATCAAAGTTTCTATGAAAAAAAACTCAAGAACATATAAACTAAGAATATAACCCATATATTCATTTAAAACATGTTTCATACGAATTTGATTTCTGAAAATCATTTATAGGTGACAATTATCATCTTATAAACATCTAACAACATATATAACATCTATTTAGCAATTTGTTCATCATCGTCATTTACAGAAAATTAGATTTAAGAAACCAAAAACTGAGAACTTGAAACTTTAGAATTAGAGTTAGATGGTTTACCTTGATTAGCTAAATGATTTGCAAGAATCTTGATTATCCTTACTTTTCCTTCTTGATTCCACATAAATTTCCTCTTCATTACCTTTATCGGGTACCCTTTTGGGATCACTCGCATACTTGCCAGCCTGTATATACTCGGCGACTGTTTCCAAGGTAGTGAAGTCTTTAAGCTTTTCTGCCTTCAGGCCCATCTCTGCCATTTTGTCGTGTTTAATCATTTTCGAGAATGGCTATCCTATGCCTAGTAGGATTCTCTCATAGTAAGGTGCCTCTTGGATATCAATAAATGTCATTACCATCTAAGTTTCTATCTTTGCTGGAATGACTTGTGCTACCAGACGTCTCCAACTTTCTGCATATTCTCGGAAAGACTCAGTACTCTGCTTTTTGACTTTAGTAACTTGGTATCAATCCGGTGCCATTTGTGACTGAAAACTATACTGATTTAGAAAGTTGTGGGTCAATTCTTCCCAGTTGTGGATTTTGGCATTATCAAGTCGGGCATACCAAGCTTTAACCTATTGTAGACACTCAAAATTTTGCATTCCTGTTACTAACTTTCTAGGAGGGCAAAATCATCTTCCAGAGATAACCCTAGAAGTCAAATCCACTCAATCCCGGAGATAACCCCGGGATACTCAGTTCAACCTCAGAGACAACCCCGAGAAATGCAATTTTAATCCCGGAGACAACCCCGGGAGACTCAGTTCCAACCTCAGAGACAACCCTGGGAGGTCAAGCACACCTCAAAGACAACTCTGAGGACAATCAGCATCCACAGCAGCCCAATCACAAAGATAACCTTGAGTAATGATTGTTACATCTGCGCAGAGCCGGAGATAACCCCGGTGAGGGGAAAAATTATCATTTTGCCACCTCGATACTACATTCACGTTGTCAACATCATTTTAACCCATATTTCATACGAAGTGTTCTATAATAACCATAGCTCAAGATCCCAACTGTCTACTACACAAGACAACACACCAGATAGAATTTGAAGACTTAAAGATCTGGTCATGGACCCATCTTCCCAGCTTTGTACACCCTCTTATCCAATGTCATTGTGTAGCTCTCGATAACCACATTCCAAAAAGGTACATCACACCTTTATCGGATGCCCGGATAGAAATTTATGAAGGTTTGAGCGGACGGTAGCATTACTTGAAAGTGCACGCGTGCTTGAGACACAGGACCCATGAAGGCAGGAGAGGCAACTGCGGCTACTACACAGGTAGACCCATGACTCTGCGAGTAGACCCGCGACCATCTGGTCTATAAATAAAGGCCTTTGGTTGGCTATTTTAAAAAAAAGAAGTAGAAAAAAGAGAGAAAACTCTGTCCATTTCAGCCCATAAACACATCTAGAGTGCTCTAAACTGAGTGATTCTTCTTTCTAAACACTTGTAAGCTCGTGTTTTGCCACATACTAAAATTTAACCGGTAGAAACCGAGTTTTCAGGCGTCTAAAACTATTTGAAGTCTTCTTGGCAGCCCACTGTAAGATATTTTAGATTTTTAAGCTTTTTATCATACGTATATATATATACCTACTCACGTTGAGAGCCGTGTCGTGTGGGTGCCGAATCGTCGATCTGTGGCTTTTTATATTGCTTTATATATATATAAATATATATATATATATATATATATATATATATATATATATATATATATATATATATATATATGGGAAATGATCCAAGTAGAATCGTTAGCTATTAATCTGTTTAACTAACGCTCATCCCAGTAGTCAAAATTGGAGTTAATGGTGAGATGAGTATAACCGCTAGAGGAGTGGTGGCGACAATAAATTTTAAAATCCACTCTGTTGGCCGCTAGAGGGAGTAGCGACCGATCAACGTTGTCATTTTGCTCGGTACGCTACTCCCTGTGCCACGTCAGAGAGGATTTTAAAATTTTGGGCATTAAGGGAATTTGGCCCAGCCGCTAGTGGGAGTAGCGGCCAAGTGTTTCCCAGATCTAAACTTGTCCACTGTTTGCGTTTGCGGTTCTTTCGCTCTGAGAGAGAGCGAGAGGCAGCATTTGTGAGAGAGGCGGCGAAGGATTCTTTGCAAATTACTCGAATTTGGCCCATCAATCTCAAATTCAACTGGTAAAGTAAGTGTCTTACTACCCACTATGCTTTTGTAAGTATCTTTAGAAACAAAATAGACATTGAATGATAGTATTTTGCTAAATATTTTAAAATTTATTGCTATATGAAAGCATGGTATATAAGTGACAAATTTAGTATTATTATATGTATGCATACAAATTGGGTGGTAGGTATGCATCTATGTATACAAATTATGTGTATAAATTGGGTATTTTCTATATATAAAATATTAGTATGTATATTTTTGAGTATTATATATGCATAAATTGTGATAAATGTTTTATTGTTGTTATTGGCTATTTTTTGAAAAAATTGAAATTTTGTCATAAAATGTAAATACACTTGCATGTATGAAATATTATCATTGTTGTTTTGTATTATTTTTGGTCAATTATTTATTTAGACATTGAATGAAAGTTTTATTTTTATTGATATTTGTAGGTAAATATGGACAATTGGCTGCATGGACCCATTGATCGCAGTGTCCTTTATGCTCAAGAAAAACAAGTATCAGAAGATGTGTGGAATGGAATTGAAAGGGGTAC
Source organism: Panax ginseng (assembly GCA_020205605.1). Lineage (NCBI taxonomy): Eukaryota > Viridiplantae > Streptophyta > Magnoliopsida > Apiales > Araliaceae > Panax > Panax ginseng. The sequence goes on along the minus strand of CM035134.1, from coordinate 59,745,155 downwards.
ACTGATGTCAAGCCAATCTACTTCAATTACATATGATAAATGGGAACTTACCAGCCTACAAAAAAAATTATTAGAGGCGTGGGGGTTTAAGGGGTTTAGTTATCCTGCAGTAGTAACCATAACAGATGTCAGTCTTATATCTGCTTTGATTGAGAGATGGCGGCTAGAGACAAATACATTTCATATGAAATGTGGTGAAATAACAATAACATTGGAGGATGTCCATTTCATTTTTCGTTTGCCAGTATTGGGTAAGCCCTTAACTTGTCCTTCATTTGATGCTCCATTAAGTTATTTTAGGGAAATCTTTGGGGATGAATGGGCTGGGGAATGGAATAATGTCAAAAAAAGACGTGGTATTTCTTTAGTCTGGTTATATAAAAAAATTTCCAAGTGTCTAGACAATGCAAGTAGAGATGTGGTTGGTATGTATACAAAGGCATATGTCCTTTGGCTATATACGGGGGGTTATTTCCTACAAGATTAAAAAATACTGTACACCCTAGGTATATGCATTTTATTTATGATTCAAATAAGACTGCCACATATGCATGGGGTGCCGCATGTTTGTCATATTTATATCGGGGTATGTACACAGCATCTATGAAAGAGAGTAATTATGTCAATGGTTGTGTGACCTTGTTACAAATTTAGGCATACAAGCGTGTTTTGGTTGGAAGGCCTAACCCTAGGCCCAATTCTTTATTTTGAGTCCCTAGAGCAACAGCATGGGCGTACTCCGCCAAACATCAATATGGTGATAGGCGAAGCGATCCCCATCACCATCTATCTTTCTACCGGGGTGAATTTGATAGGCAACCTCAGTGGGAGGTAGTATGGCAGCCATACTAGCGATGGGATGATGATTGGAGGTACTATAACTATAAGGCTAGATTGGAAGGATCCGATCGAGTCCCATTGATTCATTTTGATATTGTCGAGTATCAAATGCCCGACCGGGTAATGAGGCAATATGGGTATATCCAAGGCATTCCGTCCCCAGCTGAGAGAAATGATGCTTTTATAAAACCCATAGAACAGTCATTTGAGACACCAGATTACATTCAAATGAGAAGAAAATACATTGATGAGTGGGAGCTATATATGGATTGTCTCGAGGGAGAAGTTCAGGAGGTTGCAAAAACTATCGCTATGGATACATACTTCAAGTGGTACAAAAAAATTACTCGACGACACTTGCACCACCCTCGACGCGAAGGAGATTCCAACACTACCTATGAGCCTCGTTCTGTATATAATCAACATCGTATGGTTAGCATGGTAAGCAAGTTAAAGTTTTACAAATTATTTATTTAATATAATATATTGCTTATTTATTTGATGTAATCTATTGTATTCTTCAATACTAATTTATTTTGTTTGTTTTCTTATTTTATGTTATTTTTTGCATAGATTGAGGGCACAATTGGAGATGTGCAGCTGAGGATGGATAAAGGAAGAGTGGTAGGTCAAAGAATCGATGAATTTGGACACGAAGTAGTAGTAGCAAGCAGAACACGTAATCCAAGCTGCGGAAGTCATGTGTGCAAGGCGGCTACATAAACTTAAACACGCACTGTAATCGATCACCCAAATGAGCGGAATTTACACACCCGCTACCGCCAAGAATGAATGAAAGGAAACAAGCGTCGTCATGCCATGACATATCGAGGTCTTGATTTATTTTATTTTAATTTTTAATTCTAAGAGTTAGAGTTAGTTAAAAAAAACTATTCTGGTTGGTACCAGACGTATTATTCATCAGTTTTTACTTGTTTTTCATATTGAAAACTAGGGTTTACACTTTGAGAGAATTCCAATGTGAAGCCAAGCAAAAACTCATTAATTTCTACTTCTGCTTTGGGATTTCAATCATTGTGGATGAACTACTATTATTTTGCTGGATATTAGTGAGGATTTGAACGTTACGTTTGGATTGTAATCAGCAATTGGGTTTGATCAATTTTATCTTCTCTCTTTCAATTGTTTGTTTATTTTCCATGCGTTGCTTTGATCCCATAATGGCTTTCGGTTCAGACATGAACTAAACTCCATTATGGAATTCTAACGGATTTTAATACGTAGTCTAACTTATGGACTGATTGCTGGACTGTTTGTGTATCATAAGGGATTTCTATCATGGTTGTTTTTAATGTATGAATGATTCATCACCATTCGTTTTATGTGCTTGTATGGAATTGAAAAATAACATGCGAGTATGGATTGTAATCATGATAGAATGCGTATATGGGGCTGTTTTGCTTAGCTTTGTATTTTATGAATCAGATAGACATATACTGTTTCACCGTATGAGTTATATAAGGGCTTGTGCTTAAATTCAATATTGCTGCAATTTCACATAGAAATATAGTGAGGTTGGTTTTATTGATGATTTCATGGTGTCTATTACATGTAGATGTTATGTAAGTAGGTCATAATACATTAAAAAATGGTTATGTCTACATTAGTGCTCTTGGCTACTTTTCTGTGATACGTGAATAATCTTGCATGATGGTGGTAATTAGATGAACTATTAAATGAAGTTAGGATCTCATTATTTCCAGATTTGATTTATTACATTATTATTCTTATTTTAGTTATTATTTGCATTTAGAGTAATTCACAATTATAAGCATTAGTTTAAGCATATAAAATAGTGATTTAGTTGATGCATAGTAGTTTAATTTAGACAACTTTCTCCGTGGATCGATACTCGACTTACTCTATATTGCTTGTTGACACATGTATACTTGCATAAATTAGAGCTCTTTTGTTTGAACTAAAAAAGAGGCAACACTGCGCCATTTCTAAGCTTATGACCAGCGCAGCTGTGCCAGTCTGTAGGATCAATTTATGGAATTTAAAATTTAAGAAATGGGTACTAAGGACTCATAAGGATAATAAAAATCTTAAATGATGGTTATGTTATCCATGAATGGATTTGAATAAGAGTTAATTAATTAACCCGGAATAAATATGGTTAATTAAGAGATATTATAGAATATTATATTATATTAATTAGTGGAGTACATAATAATTATTGAAAAGAAAATAAATGATTAATATTAAATAATTGTTGTGATATTAAAAGGTGATAATGGGTTGAAAGTACCCAACTGAATGATATTTAGCCCAATTAAAATATTAATAGTATTACTATGTGTAATATGGAAAATGTGGGCAGTAGTAATATAGAATACCTATGGCTAAAGAATACATGAAGTGTGACATTCAATTGAGACTATTGATATACAAAAATCATATGCTAAAAGTGATTAAATCATAGATTTGATTTAAATAAGTTTTGTTATCTCCTCATATGTGATAAGACAATTATATGTGTACTCTATAAGATGTGAGTAAATAAATATATTATTTCAATACCGAGGTGTAAGTAAAAGGAGATATTAAGTTATTAGTGATCAATTAAATTAAGTCCACAGATGTTATTGAAAGCGAGTGTGCAGAGAAATTTGCAAGCACAGTTAGAGGGTACTACATCTAATAAGGCAGAAGGACAAAGAAAAGAGCAAAGAGAGGAGCACAGGGCTTCGCGGGACTATTCCATGTTGAACATTAATGGATTACAGTCGAGCATAGTCAAACCAGCAATAGCAGTTAATACATTCGAGATAAAATCAGGCACTATTCAGATGGTGCAGAATTCGGTACAGTTTGGGGGTGCTGCTATAGATGATCCGAATGAACACATGTTGAGCTTTATTGAAATTTGTGATACATTCAAATACAATGGGGTGACGGAGGATGCTATTAGACTGAGGTTGTTTCCATTCTCTTTGAGGGATAAAGCAAGGAGTTGGCTTCATTCTTTGCCTTTAGGATCAATTACTACATGGGAGGACCTAGCACAGAAGTTTTTAGCCAAGTTTTTCCCAATGGCTAAGACTGCGAAGATGAGGACATCTATCTCTTAGTTCAAGCAACAACAGGGTGAATCCTTATACGAAGTATGGGAGAGATATAAAGAGATGCTAAGGAAGTGTCCACACCATGGTATGTCAGATTGGATGGTGATCAACACATTCTATAATGGATTGGGATGGCAGTCTAGACCTATTGTAGATGCAGCTGCAGGAGGGGCATTATGGGAAAAGAGCTATGACGAGGCCTATAACCTCATTGAAACAATGGAAGCAAATGATTTTCAGAACCCTACAGCTAGGATGCTACAACCCAAGGTTGTAGGTTTGTTGGAAGTGGATGTTATTACTCAGTTGTCGGCATAGATGGCAGCTATGGCAAAGAAAATAGATTCATTAGCAGAGAGCAAAGCGAAAATAATTGCCTTCGTATGTGAAATTTGTGCAGGGTCACACTCTACGGATCAATGTGTTATCAGCTCAGAGTCGGTGCAATATGTGAGCAATTTACATGAAAGACCAAGGACGGTTTTAGAACACATACAACTCCAACAACCGCAATCATCCAAACTTCAGTTGGTCAAATAATCAAGGTAATTAGCAGAATCAGTTTCAGCAGAAAAATTAGTTTCAGTCCCAGCCAGCGCAACAATAGTTTACTCCAAGACCACCTTTTCCACCGGGATTTTCTCAACAACAACAACATCACACTCCAGCTGCACCTCAGCAAGAAAAGAAATTAGAAATGGAGGAAATGATGTTGAAGTACATGGCAAACACAGAGGTTATGATAAAAAACCAAGTAGTGGCTATTAAAAATCTGGAGACTCAAATGGGGCAAATGGCGAGCATGCTTAACAACAGGCCCCAAGGTTCATTGCCAAGTAATACAGAGGCAAATCCAAGAAGAGACGGGAAGGAACAGTGTCAAGCGATCACATTAAGGTCTGGGAAAAAGATTGAAGAAACTAAGCATGACGCGGTCATGCCATGTTTACAAAGGGAGGACGTGCGGCCGCGTGAGGAAGAAATTGTGTCTGAGCAAAAAGAAACCAAGAAAAATTTTGAGTTATAGCAGGAAGAGAAAGATAAAGTCGGTTCAGTTGAGAAGCCTAAGAGTACAGTACCATTAGTTCACCCTCCGGTTCCGTATCCGTAGAGATTGAATAAGCAGAGGGAAGATAAATAGTTCAGCAAGTTCTTGGAGGTTTTTAAAAAGCTACAAATTAATATACCTTTCGCGGAGGCATTGGAACAGATGCCAAGTTATGCAAAGTTCATGAAGGGTATATTGTCAAGGAAGAGGAGATTAGATGTGAGATCCCGAATTTTATGAAATAAAAGTATTCAATTTTTCTATTTTGGTAAATAGTTAAATTGATAAAAGTTTAAAGTTAAGGGTGATATGTAAAAATTTTTCAAAGTAAGCAAGTTGTCATAAAATAACCGGTAGTAAAAGTACAGTAATACGCATGGTTGCATAGTAGCCCACGGTATTGATTATTGATGCTTATGTGAGAAGACACTCAGATATACTCAATTATTACTACAGTAATTATTGCATCTATCTCTTATATTATTGATTCAATTATTGTCACAGTATCATCTGCATAATATGTTATATTATTAAATTAATAATTGAGATGATAAATTTATTCATATTATTATTAGTAATATTGACAATGTCTATAAGTTCTGTCAAGGAGAGGTTTGGTCACCTAATTGTGTGCCAATAAGGAGAAATCCTTATCAGAAAGCCCCCTCTTTCCTAGGAACGACCTGGTTGTTAAATATTATGAGTTATAATATTAATGATGAATGTTATTAAAAATTGAATTTGAGTTCGGAGTTGACTTTTTGGTCAAAAAATTCAACAATTGACTTTTTCGGAAAAAGTCAAACTTTGAAATTTCAAAAATGAAATTTTTGAGAAAAATATTTCCATTGTGTTGGGATTGTTAGTGTTAGTGTTAGTGGAAATCGACATTTATTTCGATAATAATTGATGTCTGGAGGTTATATTGATCAATCGGGTAATTAATCGAATAAATGAGCAATTAATTGTTATTAATTCACATGATTATAACTATTTATTTACATGTGTGTACTATTGATTCGTATTCTTGTACTATTAGGGGAGTTGGTGCAAGATTGATAATACTTGCATGACTAAGTTAAAAATGGAGGTATAGATGGAGGTACTATACTGTAATTCGTATTTTCTCATGATTATAACTATTGATTCACATGATTGAACTATTGATTCACATTATTTACTATTAGGGGAGGTGGTGCAAGTTTGATAATACTTGCAGGACTAAATTAAAAATTAAAGAAAAGTTGAAGGTATTGTACTGTAATATTTTGAGCCCCAAAACGTGCAATTATCGAAACTATATTTTCCTATAAATAGAAGCTCATTCTTCCTTCATTTCTCACCAATTCACTAAAGCTTTAGAGCAATTATTATAGAGAGAAATTATAGAGAGAAAGAAGAAGAGAAGTCTGCTACCTCACTATTCCAATATCCAGTTTCTTCTAAGGTAAGGGATATTGTTATTATAGTAAGGGGTATTATTCTTTCGTATTCATGAAGAGAATTACTTTCTTTCAATACTCGTAAGAGTTGTTATTCCATTCTTTATTATTATGTTGGAATAACCTGTCTATGCAAATCGCATACATGGTGAAATTCTTACATTATTCCATTCTTTATTATTACATTTGGAATAACTCATCATGCATTGGTCTATCGCATGCCTTGTGAATTCTATTGTTATTCCATTCTTTATTATTCTGTTGGAATATCTTGTTCTGCATGCGGATTACGCATGACCACAGTTCCATTCTTTATTATTCGTTGGAATATCACATGCATGCGGATTACGCATGACCCTGGTTCCATTCTATATTATTCATTGGTAATAACCCGTATGCATGCGGTTTATCACACGCATGGTGAATTCTTACGTTATTCCATTCTTTATTATTCATTAGAGAAAATATATGTTCAATATGGGACTATATTACGCTAAATCCCGGAAAAAGAAATATTTTTGGGATTTGATTTGGTATTTTTCATGAAAATGAACTAGTTATGAGTAAATGAATTAAATATGTTATGTGAAGTAACAAAATTAGAAAATAGGATTTTATGGCTTGGGAATCCCATATAAGGAATATGCAGATTTTTTATGAGGGATTTGATCATTGGTGATGAAATCTTATGAGTATGACATTTTTGAATGATTAAATGCATTATTTGGTAAAGTGTAAACAATTCAAATAAATTGTTTATAAGTTTAAGAAGTGATTAAAATATTGTTATAATATTAATAATATTAGATTATGAGTTTATTAAGTGATTGATAATATTTGGATAAATTTAAAGTCTTTAATATTTATCATTGATTTCGTTTGATTAATGCTTATATCATTGTCATCATCCTCATGCTTATATTATGATGAAAGTCATCTTCGCTTACGTGCAAAGATGGATTTGTTGTTTATTAGTTTTCTGATTTGTATATCTTTGGCTTACGTGCAAAGATGAACTATTGATTGATGAGTATCTTTGGCTTATGTGCATAGATGAACTGTTTATTGGTATGATTATGACCAGGGATCATTCGGTATAATCATGACCCGTAATGTTATAGATGATGTGGTAAAAGTCCTCATTGGCTCGTAGTGCATTGATGGACAGTTATTGGTATGATTATAACCAGGGATTATTCGGTATAATTATGACCATTGACGATTACATGAATATCCTTGGCCGTAGTACAGGGATGATTCGATGATGTGGATTATTTATTGTCGAGTCTCAAATGATAAAATATTGATTATACACTTTTAATTCATAAAAGATAGTAGATATCATGCTCTACTCGACTCTTCAAAAATACAGTTGTATATCTTTGGCCTGTAGTGCAAAGATGAATTGTTAATGAATATCTTTGGTCGTAGTGCAAAGATGAATTTATTAGTATTATTATGAGCAGGAATTACGATTTGGTATAACCATGATTTTTTATGTTTCAGGTGAAGATAGGTGATAAAAATTATCTTCGTCCTGGGTGCGAAGAGGAATTTAGAATCACAATTATGATTATGAGTTATTCACATGGTTGTGGACAGGAATTGTTGATTGATGTTACAGGGATAAAACATTGTTGGTGGACTTTTAACATGGAGAATATAATAGACTCTATGGTCTATTTGACTCTTCTAATGGATTGCTTGTTCCGCTGCAACTGTGGTTTAAAAGTTTTATCATCTACCATATGTTCTAAATCTCTGATTTATTACTAATAAAAGCTATTGATGATGTAAATTATCTTTAGTCATGATATTCTCTACTGGGCTAGTTGTGCTCACCCTTTTTGCTTCATAATTCCTTTCAGGTAATAAAAGTGTAGCTAGGTCGAGCGGGGGTAACAGGAGAATAGAACGGTGGTCTATAGTTGTTGAGGTTCTCCCTAAATAGTATGGAAATAATTTTATTGAGAACTTTAGATAAGTATGTCATATTGTATACGTCATTTGATATTTAATTTTGGTGAACCGAATAGGGTGAGGTGAACCCAACTTTAGAATGGTGTTTTGCCACTATCATACAAGATGTCTAATGACATACAACCTCGTGTTATCATAAGACAAGATTGTGCAAATCCACTTGCTGAGTATATCTACGAGCACTACCTATATAATCTTGGAGTTTATTTGAAAGATAATTCTCACTTGGAGACAACGGAGATAATTATATGTCAAGAGAAAACTCACCATTGGAAAGAAGATGATAGCAATCTTCTTATTTTTCTTTGGGGACTATTGGGTCAACCAAGGATAATTCTGTGGACATATGATATCTATCATAACCTAGACGTATGGCCTCCCATGTACGAAGGTTTCCTTGAGCACTTCCCAAAGATTTTAATTTCTAAAAAAGTTATTGACTGTACTTTTATGTAAAGTACCATTGTAAGGTTGTGGTCGAGGCACCATGAGAGTTACATACATTTGTATTAAAACTCACAGTTTAACTGTGATCGTATTCTGCACGACAGTTCAATAGTTGTATAAATCGAGTTTGTATTTGATTTTTATAGTGTGATATCTGGCGACTTAGAATGGGTCGTGTGGACCTATTTTGGGGGCGTCACAAATGGTATCAGAGCTTAGGGATATGGTCGCTGGTAGAGATAAGAGTCTAAAACTAAGAGGGGAGAGATGAGTTATATACTTCGCTAGTGTGTGACTTACCTAAGCTAAAATTGTTTACTTGATAATTTGATAAATTATGATATATCAATTAACCTTTGTTTTGAAGATATATTCTAGAATGATATCTGAAATACTGGAGATGAGCAATGGGAAAATCATGATACAGTGGAAATAACCAAGAAGGTACAATCCGAAAAGAAAGCAAGGTATTTTCATCTCTTCGAGCTACTAGGTACCTAAATTTCGAGGGCGAAATTTCATAAGGTGGGGGAGATTGTGAGATCCCGAATTTTATGAAATAAAAGTATTCAATTTTTCTATTTTGGTAAATAGTTAAATTGATAAAAGTTTAAAGTTAAGGGTGATATGTGAATTTTTTTCAAAGTAAGCAAGTTGTCATAAAATAATCTTAAGTAGTAAAAGAAACGATGTCTGGCGTGGTTGCATAGTAGCACACCGGTATTGATTATTGATGCTTATGTGAGAAGTCACTCAGGATATACTCAATTATTGCTACGATAATTGTTGCATCATATCTCTCATATTATTGATTCAATTATATCACAAGATTATCATCTGCATAATATGTTATATTATTAAATTAATAATTGAGATGACAAAGTTATTCATGTTATTATTTGCAATATTGACAATGTCTAGAAGTTCTGTCAAGGAGAGGTTTGGTCACCTAATTGCGTGCCAATAAAGAGAAATCCTTATCGAAAAGCCCCCTCTTTCCTGGGAACGGCTTGGTTGTTAAATATTGTGAGTTATAATATTAATGATGAATGTTATTAAAAATTGAATTTGAGTTCGGAGTTGAATTTGGAGACGCGGATGTGATATTTGAGTCCGGAACGATGAAATTAGTAGAAATAGACTATAAACACAAAATTTGTCGGGGTTGACTTTTTGGTCAAAAAAGTCAACAGTTGACTTTTTCAGAAAAAGTCAAACTTCAAAATTTCAAAAATAAAATTTTTGAGAAAAATATTTCCATTGTGTTGGGATTGTTAGTGTTAGTGTTAGTGGAAATCGACATTTATTTCGATAATAATTGATGTCTGGAGGTTATATTGATCAATCGGGTAATTAATCGAATAAATGAGCAATTAATTGTTATTAATTCACATGATTATAACTATTTATTTACATGTGTGTACTATTGATTCGTATTCTTGTACTATTAGGGGAGTTGGTGCAAGATTGATAATACTTGCATGACTAAGTTAAAAATGGAGGTATAGATGGAGAAGTACTATCTTTGTAATTCATATTTTCTCATGATTATAACTATTGATTCACATGATTGAACTATTGATTCACATTATTTACTATTAGGGGAGGTGGTGCAAGTTTGATAATACTTGCAGGACTAAATTAAAAAAATTAAAGAAAAGTTGAAGGTATTGTCTTTGTAATATTTTGAGCCCCAAAGCGTGCAATTATCGAAACTATATTTTCCTATAAATAGAAGCTCATTCTTCCTTCATTTCTCACCAATTCACTAAAGCTTTAGAGCAATTATTATAGAGAGAAATTATAGAGAGAAAGAAGAAGAGAAGTCTGCTACCTCACTATTCCAATATCCAGTTTTTCTAAGGTAAGGGATATTGTTATTATAGTAAGGGGTATTATTCCTTTCGTATTCATGAAGAGAATTACTTTCTTTCAATACTCGTAAGAGTTGTTATTCCATTCTTTATTATTATGTTGGAATAACTTTTGTCATCAAGCACCGCATACATGGTGAAATTCTTACATTATTCCATTCTTTATTATTCATTTGGAATAACGTCATGCGTCTTGATCTATCGCATGCCTTGTGAATTCTATTGTTATTCCATTCTTTATTATTCTGTTGGAATATCCTGTCTGTGCGGATTACGCATGACCTGGTTCCATTCTTTATTATTCTGTTGGAATATCCTGTTTGTATGGATTACGCATGACCTGGTTCCATTCTTTATTATTCTGTTGGGAATAACCTGTCTGTGCGGTTTATTGCGTACATGGTGAATTCTTCTGTTATTCCATTCTTTATTATTATGTTGGAATAACCTGTCTATGTGGATTACCGCATGCATGGTGAATGATCCTTTGTATTCATTCCTTAATAAATTGTGGAAATGATCTGTTTACGTGGATTACCGCATGGAGGGTGAAAATCTATTTGCAGTTTCGTAATTTTTCTGACCCTCAAAAATTCTGGAAAAAATTGAAATGATAATTTGATGAGTTTTCTATATTGTGTCCAAAGATGGCGATTTTTGGATGTATAGATTAAGAGTTATGAATTTTATGAGAAAAGACTATTTTAAAAATAAACCCTTATAACTCCTTGTGGTTAACTCCAAAATTGGTGAAATTTTTATTGGGAGTACATGTATATAACAGAAGTATACCCTATAAATTTCAGAATTTTTGGACGAAAGTACAATTTATGATAAATGTCTAAATATTCGGCAGTTTTGACCATATGAAAAATAGTAAATGAATTTTAAAAATTTCGAGAAAAATATATGTTCAATATGGGACTATATTCTGCTAAATCCCAGAAAAGAAATATTTTTGGGACTGATTTGGTATTTTTCATGAAAAATGAACTAGTTATGAGTAAATGAATTAAATATGTTATATGAAGTAACAAAATTAGAAAATAGGATTTTATGGCTTGGGAATCCCATATAAGGAATATGCAGATTTTTTATGAGGGATTTGATCATTTGTGATGAAATCTTATGAGTATGACATTTTTGAATGATTAAATGCATTATTTGGTAAAGTGTAAACAATTCAAATAAATTGTTTATAAGTTTAAGAAGTGATTAAAATATTGTTATAATATTAATAATATTAGATTATGAGTTTATTAAATGATTGATAATATTTGGATAAATTTAAAGTCTTTAATATTTATCATTGATTTCGTTTGATTAATGCTTATATCATTGTCATCATCCTCATGCTTATATTATGATGAAAGTCATCTTTGGCTTACGTGCAAAGATGGACTGTTGTTTATTAGTTTTACAGTTGTATATCTTTGGCTTACGTGCAAAGATGAACTATTGATTGATGAGTATCTTTGGCTTATGTGCATAGATGAACTGTTTATTGGTATGATTATGACCAGGGATCATTCGGTATAATCATGACCCGTAATGTTATAGATGATGTGGTAAAAGTCCTCATTGGCCCGTAGTGCATTGATGGGCGAGTTATTGGTATGATTATAAACGAGGATTATTCGGTATAATTATGACCATTGATTGATTACATGAATATCCTCTTAGTAGTATGCGGGGATGATTCGATGATGTGGATTATTTATTAAGCTGAGTCTCAGCGATAAAATATTGATTATACACTTTTAATTCATAAAAGATAGTAGATATCATGCTCTACTCGACTCTTCAAAAATACAGTTGTATATCTTTGGCCTGTAGTGCAAAGATGAATTGTTAATGAATATCTTTGGTCGTAGTGCAAAGATGAATTTATTAGTATTATTATGAGCAGGAATTGCGATTTGGTATAACCATGATTTTTTATGTTTCAGGTGAAGATAGGTGATGAAAATTATCTTCGTCCTGGGTGCGAAGAGGAATTTAGAATCACAAATATGATTATGAGTTATTCACATGGTTGTGGACAGGAATTGTTGATTGATGTTACAGGGATAAAACATTGTTGGTGGACTTTGAACATGGAGAAGATAATAGACCCTATGGTCTATTTGACTCTTCTAATGGATTGCTCGTTCCGCTGCAACTATGATTTAAAAGTTTTATCCTCTACCATATGTTCTAAATCTCTGATTTATTACTAATAAAAGCTATTGATGATGTAAATTATCTTTAGTCATGATATTCTCTACTGGGCTAGTTGTGCTCACCCTTTTTGCTTCACAATTCCTTTCAGGTAATAAAAGTGTAGCTAGGTCGAGCGGGGGTAACAGGAGAATAGAACGGTGGTCTATAGCTGTTGAGGTTCTCCCTAAATAGTATGGAAATAATTTTATTGAGAACTTTAGATAAGTGTGTCATATTGTATACGTCATTTGATATTTAATTTTGGTGAACCGAATAGGGTGAGGTGAACCCAACTTTGGAAGGGTGTTTTTCCACTATCATACAAGATGTCTAATGACATACAACCTCGTGTTATCATAAGACAGGATTGTGTAAATCCACTTGCTGAGTATATCTACGAGCACTACCTATGTAATCTTGGAGTTTATTTGAAATATAATTCTCACTTGGAGACAACGGAGATAATTATATGTCAAGAGAAAACTCACCAATAGAAAGAAGATGATAGCAATCTTCTTGTTTTTCTTTGGGGACTATTGGGTCAACCAAGGATAATTATGTGGACATATGATATCTATCATAACCTAGACGCATGGCCTCCCATGTACGAAGGTTTCCTTGAGCACTTCCCAAAGATTTTAATTTCTAAAATAGTTATTAACTGTACTTTTATGTAAAGTACCATTGTAAGGTTGTGGTCAAACACTTGGTCTCTTCCTCAAGGCAACCATCATGACACTATCATTTTACGCCGAAAACTGGAAAATCTTCCTCCTCCTACCCAGCAGCGAGATAGGATTTTATGGGAAGCTTATGATACTAAACTTGTTAAAGCTAATCAAATCTGGGAGACCATCCGTTCAAGACAGCAACATGTCCCTTGGTGCTCAATGATGTGGAACAAAATTCATGTCCCTCGATTCTTTTTTTTCTTGTGGCTAGGCATTCTTAAGAGGCTTCCCACCAATGATAGGACCTCGAGATATTCTGGGACATCATGGAATTTCCCTCTGTGCAACCTTCATCCAGAAACCTTTGATCATCTGTTTTTTAAATGTGATTTCTCAAAGAATATTCTTCATACGGCTACAAATCTTGGTAATTGGACTTCTTTTCCAATCTCTTGGGAGGCTATTATGAGCTTCATAACAAATTTTCAGGGTTCAAACCTCTCAAGGAATATCCTTAGCCTAACAGTGGCGGTTTGCTTCTACAAAGTCTGGGAGGCTAGAAATAAAAAGATTCATCTGACACTCTTCCCCCTATGACTAGTCTTGTAAAGGAAGTCATTAATATCATTAAATCTAGGTTATCTACTTGTAACTCCTTCCTCAAAGCTACAAATAGTCAATATTTTTGTAATTGGTTTATTACTAACTAGTTGCATTTCAGGCTTAGTTCCTTGTATAGTTTCCTCATCTTGGGCCTGTCCATAAATGATGTAGCTATATTCTGGGGTCCCCCCCCCTTGCCTTTGTATCTTGGTTCCTTTTTTTTATATACAAACAAAATTAGCACAAAAAAATAGTTAAGTAACATAATACTTTCTTCTTGCTCTCTATAGTTTCTCTCTCTATAGCTTCTCTTGTGAATCTCAGTGAATTGGTGAGAATGAAAGAAGAATTAAGCTTCTATTTATAGGAGAATGGACTAAATAGTAACTAATTCACAAACGGTCCAGATTGATTCACTATTAGAACGGACGGTCCATATTGATTACTATTAAAACCACAACCGACGGTCTAGATTGATTTACTTTTAAAACCACTTTCGACGGTCCTGATTGACTTACTTTTAAAACCACCACTGACAGTCCAGATTGATTTACTATTAAAATCACCATCAATGGTCCAGATTGATTTACTATTAAAACCACCATCAACGGTCCATAAAATTAGTAAATCTTCCCATGGAATACTAAGTCAAACTTACAACAAATGCCTCATAATAATCCCTATATTTATATCAAAAATTGAATAAATATTTACCACAAATTATTTATCTTTAATAAACACATTTTTAATCGATTAATAATTATTCAACATTAATATTATAACTCATAATATTTAACAACCAGATCATTCCCAAGAAAGAGGGGGCTTTCTGATAAGGATTTCTCCCTATTGGCGCGCAATTAGGTGACCAAACCTCTCCTCGACAGAACTTTCTAGACATCGTCAATATTGCAAATAATAATATGAATATTTTATCGTCTCAATTATTGATTTAATAATATAAAATATTATGCAGATGATATTATGACAGTAATTGAATCAAATAACGTGAGATATTATGCAATAATTACTGTAGCAATAATTGAATAAACTGAGTGGCTTCTTACGTAAGCATCAATAATCAATACCACTATGCAACCACGCGTATTACTGTTCTTTTACCACCGGGTAGTTCAACAGTTTAACGGTAAAACTTTCGCCGTTATTTTTATAAAAAGATATTTCTGTCTTTTTCTAACTATGACAATATTTTCGTTGTGGGGTCCACCAATGATTGTGCTGTCGTACGAATATTCCCCGACCATTCGAATATTTTATATCAACTTGCTTACTTTGCAAAATTTTCAAATATTACCAATAACTATGACATTATATCACATCCAAACCATAATATTCAAAAATATATTTCGAGAAAAAGAATTCTTTATTCAAAAAAGTTGGGGTCTTATAACCTCCCCTTCTTATGAAATTTCATCCTCGAAATTAGGTTACGTACCTAATATGTTGAAGAAATGAGGATACCTTAATTTTATTTCAGATTCTAACTCCCAGGTCATTTCCTCCACATCGTGCTTTCTCCACAAAACTTTGACTTGAGATATAACCTTGGAGCGTAGAATATGATCCTTATTATCCAAGATTTTAACAGGTACCTCTTCATACGTTAAATCTTCCGCTATCTCATCTGGTTCTAATTCAATAATGTGGTTCGGGTCTTTTACATATTTATGTAACATAGATATGTGAAAAACGTTATGAACACGAGATATACTTGGTGGTAAGGCGAGTCTATAGGCCACAGTTCCTACTCGATCGAGGATTACAAATGGGCCAATGAATCAAGGATTGAGCTTTCCTCTCTTTCCAAATCTCGTAACTCCTTTCCATGGAGCAACACGTAACAACACATGATCTCTAATATTGAATTCCACATCTTTTCGATGAAGATCATCATAACTCTTTTGTCGATCTTGTGAGGTTTTTATACGTTGTCGTATCGTTTGAATCTTTTTCGTAGTCATACGTACCAAATTCGGTCCCAACAACGTTCCTTCACCCATCTCATCTCAGCATACTGGCGAACAACACTTTCTTCCATACAACGCCTCAAATGGAGCCATGCCAATACTTGCTTGATAACTGTTGTTGTAGGAAAACTCCACCAATGGTAAGAACTTGTCCCTACTTCCTTTGAAGTCAAGGACACAGAGTCTTAATAAATCCTCAAGAGTTTGAATAGTCCTCTCCGACTGCCCGTCTGTTTGAGGATGATACGCCGAACTAAATCATAAATCCGTGCCCATAGCTTTTTGCAAACTAACCTAAAATCGTGAAATGAATCTTGGGTCTCGATCAGAAACTATGGATACTGATATATCATGCAATCTTACAATCTCGTTTATGTGCATATGAGGAAGATAAGTTTCTCGTATCGGTAAAAAATGAGTAGACTTGGTCAATCTATCAACAATGACCCAAATTGCATATATGCCTTGAGAAACCTTGGCAAGACCAGTAACAAAATCCATGGAAATGTGCTCCCACTTCCATTCTGGAATTTCAAGTGGTTGCAATGGACCTTTTGGCACTTGATGCTCCGCCTTGACTCGTTGACAAGTTAGACACCTTGAGATAAACCCCACTATCTCTCTCTTCATATTGCTCCACCAAAATGTATGTCGAAGATCACGATACATTTTGGTACTCCCAGGATGGATTGTTAATGGTGTGTTGTGCACCTCCATCATGATTTTATACTTCAAGTCAGAATCTTTAGGAACACAAAGTCTAGAGTTGACTCGAAGTATTCCTTCTTCATCGATTCTTGCTTCCGGAATAACACCTTCTTGCACTTTCTTCTTCATACGCATTAGCTCCAGGTCTGTAGCTTGAGCAGCTTTAACTTTATCGATTAAAGTCGGTTCTACTCGTATATTCGCCATCATCACATAGGTCCCTAGAGTCTTTAACTCTATCTCCATCCTTTGTAAGTCATACAAAATGGGCCTTTGTGTTGACAATATCGCACATGTACCCGCATATGATCTTCTACTCAATGCGTCAGCTACTATGTTCGCTTTTCCAGGTTGGTATTGAATGGTATGATCATAATATTTCAACAGCTCAAGCCATCGTCGTTGCCGCATGTTGAGTTCCTTTTGAGTGAAGAAATATTTGAGGCTTTTATGATCCATATAGATCTCCACTTTCTCTCCATACAGGTAATGCCTCCAAATCGTAAGCGCAAAAATGACAGCTACCAACTCTAGATAATGAGTAAGATAATTCCTCTAATATTCTTTGGGTTGTCATGAGGCATAGGCTATGACTTTCCCATGTTGCATGAGAACACATCCTAAACCTTTTCCTGAAGCATCACTGTAGATGATAAATCCCTCTGAACCAGATGGTATTGTCAGAACAGGTGCTGAAATGAGTCTCCTCCTTAAGTTCTTGAAAACTCTTCTCACATTCCTTGCTCCAACCAAATTTTGTATCTTTCTGAGTCAGCTGAGTTAATGGAGTAGCGATTCGAAAAAATCCTTCTATGAATCTCCGATAATAACCAGCTAAGCCAAGAAAGCTACGTACTTCGGTCACTAACCTAGGTTGCTCCCAGCTTTGAATTTCTTCAATCTTTGCCGGGTCAACAGATATTCCATGATTTGATATCACGTGCCCAAGGAATGCTACTTCCTTTAGCCAAAACTCACATTTCTTTAACTTGGCATATAGGTTGTTTTCATGAAGCTTTTTTAGTATCAGCCTCAAGTGTTGCTTATGATCTTCACGGCTTTTGGAGTAAATAAGGATGTCATCAATAAAGACGACCACAAAGTGATCCAAATATTCCTTGAATACTCGGTTCATCATATCTATGAAGGCAGCAGGAGCATTAGTCAATCCAAAAGACATGGCTAGGAATTCATAATTCCCGTACCGAGTTCTGAAAGCAGTCTTTCGGATGTCATCAGTTTTAATCTTTAACTGATGATATCCGGAACGAAGATCGATCTTTGAAAAGAATTTGGCGCCTTGCAATTGGTCAAATAGGTCATAAATATGAGGTAAAGGGTACCTATTTTGATGGTGACATGATTCAACTCCCGATAATCAATACAAAGTCGCATACTTCCATCTTTATTCTTCACGAATAGAACAGGAGCACCCCAAGGTGATGTACTAGGACAAATGAAACCGATGTCTAACAATACCTGTAGTTGGGTTTTAACTCCTAAAGTTCAATAGGAGCTATTCGATATGGGGCTTTGGAAATGGGTTTTGTACCGGATTCAAGGTCGATACAAAATTTAATTTCAAGATCTGGGGGTAGGCCAGGAAGTTCTTCAGGGAATACATCAGGAAATTTATTAACAATAGAAATATCATTCAAGACTGACGTATTTTTGTTTAAATCCGTGACATGAGCTTAAGAAAGCTTGACAACTGTTTTTTAATAAACGAATAGCTTTATGGCTTGAGATGACAGTGATTGACTTTAATGATTTGGTTGCTTGAATTTGCATAATAGGTTGGTTAGGAATATGAAAGCTAACAACCCTACGAAAACAATCAATTTTAGCATGATGAGTAGTCAACCAATCAATTCCTAAAATCACATCGAATGCAAGTATTTTTAAAGAGATAAGATCGACAGGTAATATGCGGTTACCAATTTGAATCAAACAAGACTTATAAACAGTGGATGTAATGAAGGTTTCTCCCAACGGAGTTTCAACAGATAAATCAAAGTCTAATTTCTCCGGAGTCAAATTTAAACGTTGAGTGCAAGTAGGAGAAATAAAAGAATGGGTAGAACCAGTATCAAATAAGGTATATACTTTGCTAGAGTTTATGATTAGCTTACCCGTGATCACCTCATTTGGATTCCTCACTTTTTGGGAGGTTAGGACAATCGCTTTCCCTTGACTTCCGATTTCGTCTTGTCTGGGACGGCCTTTGATGCCTCCATCCCAGCTGGACTTGACTTTGTTGCATGACAAAATCGGGCTAGGTGACCTTCTCTTCCATAATTGTAACATACTTTGGACTGCTGCGTACAGTTTGGACTGATATGTCCCTCCCCTCCGTATTTGTAACATACGACCGGTGGTTGTTCTCCTTCCTTAACATCAGGTGCTGGTGCTGACGTCTTTCCATCATTATTGAATCTCCTCTTCTTGAAATTCCCACTTCTATTATCTTGGCCATGATTACCACTGAAGTGGTTACCATTTCTGGCATGTTGATTCCCTCCACGTTTGTTGTCACCGCTTCGATGACTGCTACCACTGGTATTATCGACTTGCTATCTGCTCTCTCTTGGTTTGGTTAACTCATTATCGCGCTCCAATAACTGAGCCCTATTTACAACATCTGAATACAAACACAGTTTGCGAGAAATGAGGTATTGATGTATTTTGGGTCTCAAACCTCGTAGAAATATTCGCGTCATTCTCTCCTCATTATCAACCAAATGGGATGCGAACCAGGACAACTCGACAAACTTAGCCCCGTACTGCGACACGGTCATATTGTTTTACTCCAACTTGATAAACTCCACCTCCTTCATGTGACGAATACTTTCGAGAAAGTACTTGTCGTTGAATAGTTCTTGGAACTTTTCCCAAGACATTTTAAGTGCGGCAGGCTGAGTATGTTTTACTAATTCCCACTAATAATCTGCCTCTCCTCTCAACATGAAGGTGGCAAAGGGAACCTTTTGCTCTTCAAAGCATCCCAAGACATCAAATATCTCGCTGATCTGCTTTATCCACGTCTCCGTCTTAAGTGGTTTTGGCTCTTACCTGATGTTGCAGGAATTGCATAAAGCCTCTAAACATCCCATCATTCATCATTTGATCGGTGTTGTTGTTTACTTGAGGATTATTCTCTTCTTGTTGCACATTATCCTGGATATTGATCGTTGTAACTCAACGATCTCATGTGCTTCATTGCTTATCTCGACATTTTCAGATGCCATTTTCAAACACTGCCACAAAATAAGGGTTAATTGACATGCCACATTGATAAGTAGGTTTTATACCTACTTATTGAATTTCAATTCACGAGAATTATGCTCATCTCAAGTAGATTTTAGTTTATTTTTAGTTACATTTTATGTTTATTTTGCAATACTCGTAATTAGAACTCCTATGGTATGGAAATGAAGGAAATGGCATAGTTTGGCATTGGCAAGGTGGTATGAGACTAGCAAAGGCATGGCAAGTGGAACGTGTGTAGACAAGGAACTGAGCATTGATGAAGGACCAACAACAAGTAGCAGAACAACAAGCAATAGTAGCAGAACATCGATTATGCGAGAAGAACACGAAGTTGCCGCAGCAGCACACAATTTGAACAAGCTAAATTTAAGGCTTGGCGCCATATCACTTCTGAAGCTAAAAGCGCATACATACGCGCCCGCGCCCATTTTGTATTGGGATCTTGCGCGGCCGCGCGAGTCCTCTAAAGCTATTTGTTGACTTATTTTTAAATTTCAAATTTGAAGCGCTTGAGCTTATCTAAACTATTCTGGTTGGTACCAGACGTGGATGATGGTTGTTTTTATCAGGATTCATCAGAGTAATTAGGGTTCTAAGCTTTTGAACTAGTTCTAGAGAGGGTTTGCTCATAGTTTTAAGATTTTGTACATCTTATCTTGAATTTAGTCATTAAATAATAAATCATTTCATTTTCCTGGAAATTATTGGCGATTTGGACAACACTTTGGAACGAATTCTGCAATTGGATTTGATCAATTCTATATGCTCTCTCAATTATGATATTTACTTTCCATGTGTTACTATAATCCCATAATGGTTTAAGGTTCAGAAATGAACTAAAACTCCATTATGGGATTCTAACAGATTTTGATATGTAGTCTATAATTATTTGTCTAATTATTTGATTGTATGTTTATCTTTGGATTATCTATTATGATTGAGCGTATTGTATGAATGTTTGATCACCATTCACCATGTGTACTTATATGGAATTGAAAAATGACATATGAGTATGATTATAATCATGATAGCATGTGTTTATGAGGCTGAAATGTTTAGCTTTATATTTCGTTAACCAGATAGAAATATACGGTTCCACCGTGTGTAGTAATATAAGAGCCTGTGCTTCAAGTCATTATTGCTACAAATTCACATAGAAATATAGTGATTTTTGTAATATTGTCGATTGCATGATTTCTATCACATGTGGAGGTTATGTAAACAGGTCATAATTCATTGAAAAATGGTTATGTCTACTTATGTGCTCTTGGCTAATTTTCCATGATAAATGTATAATCTTGCATGATGGTAATATTTAGATGAAGTATGAAATGAAGTTAGAATCCTATTATTTCCAAATTTGATTCATTATTCTAGTATTAGTCTTTTAATTATTAATTGATTTTAGAATTAATTACAATTGTGAATTATTCGTTTAAGCATATAAAAAATAGTGATACAATTGGTGTATGATAATTTAGATTTAAAATCTTTCTCCGTGAATCGATACTTTTCTTACTCTGTACTACTTGTTGACCCGTGTATGCTTGCATGAGTTAGAGTCCTTTTGTTAAGACTAAAAAGGAGGCAACAAGTTTTTGGCGTCGTTCCCGGGGAAAGGCGTTTAATTTTATTATTATTATCATCAATTATAAGCTAAATTGTATGACTTAGACAAATCTAATCTTGTCTCATTTCTATTTTTGTTTCATTTGTATTTCAGGTATTTGTATATATTTTTATGCACACGCGGTCATCCAATTCCGAGTTGACACCTGCTCAAATAACATTAATGGAAGAGGTTGGAAAATAAGAGTGCGTAGAAATTTACAAGCAGCTTTAGAGACCACGACATCTAATATGGCGGCAGAAGAGCGAAGAGAGGAGCACAGGGCTTTGAGAGATTATTCGATGCCAAATATTAATGGATTGCAGTCAAGTATAATCAGACCAGCGATAGCAGCCAACACTTTCGAGATAAAGCCGGGAACTATTCAAATGGTGCAAAATTAGGTATTGTTTGGGGGTGCTGCTATAGATGATCCTAATGAGCATCTATTGAGCTTCATTAAAATATGTGACACCTTCAGATACAACGAGGTGACAAAGGATGCAATCAGACTTAGGCTATTTCCATTTTCATTGCAGGATAAAGCTAGAAGTTGGCTTCACTCTTTACCTTTGGGATCTATCACCACATGGGAGGACCTGGCACAAAAATTCTTAGCCAAGTTTTTCCCAATGACTAAGACTGTAAAGATGAGGACATCGATTTCCCAGTTTGAGCAGCAACAGGGTGAATCTTTATATGAAGCCTGGGAGAGATATAAGGAAATGCTAAGGAAGTGTCCACACCATGGCATGCCGGATTGTATGGTTATTAACACATTTTATATTGGATTGGAATGGCAGTCAAGGCCTATTGTAGATGCAACTACAGGAGGAGCTTTATGGGCAAAGAGCTATGAAGAGGCCTATAATCTTATTGAGACGATGACATCAAATGATTTTCAAAATCCTACAGCCAAGATGTCACAGTCCAAAGTTGTAGGTTTGTTAGAGGTGGATGATATCACTCAATTGTCAGCACAGATGTGATGCCCCCAAAGTCCACATGACCCATTCTGAGTCGCCAGATATCACACTATAAAACCATTTACAAACTTCATTTATACAACTATTGAACTATCGTGCAGAATACAATCACAGTTAAACAGTGAGTTTTAATACAAATGTATGTAACTCTCATGGTTCCTCGACCACAACCTTACAATGGTACTTTACATAAAAGTACAGTCAAAAATTGTTTTAGAAATTAAAATCTCTGGGAAGTGCTCAAGGAAACCTTCGTACATAGGAGGTCATGCGTCAAGGTTATGATAGATATCATATGTCCACAGAATTATCCTTGGTTGACCCAATAGACCCCAAATAAAAATGAGAAGATTAATATCATGTTCTTTCCAATGGTGAGTATTCTCTTGACATATAACTATCTCCACTGTCTGCAATTGAAAATTATATTTCAACCAAACTCCAAGATCATATAGGTAGTGCTCGTAGATATACTCAGCAAGTGGATGTGCACAACCCTTTGTTATGATAACACGAGGTTGTATGTCATTAGACATCTTGTATGATAGTGGCAAAACACCCTTCCAAATTTGGGTTCACCTCACCCTATTCGGTTCACCAAAATAAAATATCAAATGACATATACAATACGACACACTTATCTAAAGTTCTCAATAAATTATTTCCATACTATTTAAGGAGAACCTCAACAGCTATAGACCACCGTTCTATTCTCCTGTTACCCCCGCTAGACCCAGCTACACTCTTATTAACTAAAAGGAATTGTGAAGCAAAAAGGGTGAGCACAACTAGCCCAGTAAAGAATATCATGACTAAAGATAATTTATATCATCAATAGCCTTCATCAGTAATAAATCAGAGATTTAGAACATATGGTAGATGATAAAACTTTTCAACCATAGTTGCAACGGAACGAGTAATCCATTAAAAGAGTCAAATAGACCATCAGATCTATTATCTTCTCCATGTTAAAAGTCTACCAATAATATTTTATCCCTGTAACATTAATCAATAATTCCTGTCCACAATCATATGAATAACTCATAATCATAATTGTGATTCTAAATTCCTCTTCGCACCCAGGACGAAGATAATTTTCATCACCTATCTTCACCTGAAACATCAAAATAATGGTTATACCAAATCACAATTCCTGCTCATAATCATACTAATAAATTCATCTTTGCACTATGATCAAAGATATTCATTAACAATTCATCTTTGCACTACAGGCCAAAGACATACAACTGTATTTTAGAAGAGTCAAGTAGAGCATGATATCTACTATCTTTTACGAATTAAAAGTGTATAACCAATATTTTATTTTTGAGACTCAACTTAATAAATAATCCACATCATCGAATCATCCCTGCACTACGGCCAAGGACATTCATGTAATCATCAATGGTCATGATTATACCGAATAATCCCTGGTTATAATCATACCAATAACTGTCCATCAATGCACTACGGGCCAATGAGGACTTTTACCACATTATCTATAATATTACGGGTCATGATTATACCGAATGATCCCTGGTCATAATCATACCAATAAACAGTTCATCTATGCACATAAGACAAAGATACTCATCAATCAATAGTTCATCTTTGCACGTAAGCCAAAGATATACAACTATAAAACCATTAATCAACAGTCCAACTTTGCATGTAAGCCAAAGATATACAACTGTAAGACCAATAATCAATAGTCCATCTTTGCACGTAAGCCAAAGATATACAACTGAAAACCAATAATCAACAATCCATTTATGCACGTAAGCCAAAGATGACTTTCATCACAATATAAGCATGAGGATGATGACAATGATATAAGCATTAATCAAACGAAATCAAGAATAAATATTAAAGACTTTAAATTTATCCAGAGTTTAAAAATATCTAAATTGTCAACATGATACTACTTTGTGGAGTAAAATTCAAGAATAATATTCATGTACCAAAAATAATTTGGACAGAAAAGAAATATATTTTTTGGGTAAATAGTACCCCGTGAATAGTACCACAATGAATAATCTTTGTGGGAATAGTACCTCGTAAATAGTACCCTAAGCATGAAAAGTACCCCAAATACCCGAGTGAATAATATTCGGGTGAATAGTAATTTGGGTGAATAGTAACCCATAAATAGTAACTCGTGAATAGTACTCCGACACAAAAAGTGCCCCGAATACCCGAGTGAATAATACTAGAGTGAATAGTAACTCGTGAATAGTAACTCATAAAAAAATACCACAGGAAATGATATTCCATGACGAGTACAAAAGAAATGATATCTTATACGAGTATAATAGAATATACGAAACTTCAAATGGATTTTCACCCGCCATGTCGTAATCCACGTAGACAGATCATTTCCATAATTTAATAAAGAATGAATACGAAGGATCATTCACTATGCATGCGGTAGTCCACACAGATAGGTTATTCCAATAGAATAATAAAGAATGGAATAACAAAAGAATTCATTAGGCATGAGATAGACTACACAGACAGGTTATTCCAACAGAATAATAAATAATGGAACCAGGTCATGCGTAATCCGCACAAATAGGATATTCCAACAGAATAATAAAGAATGAACCAGGTCATGCGTAATCTGCACAGACAGGATATTCCAACAGAATAATAAAGAATGGAATAACAATAGAATTCACTAGGCATGCGATAGACCGCACAGACATGTTATTCCAACAGAATAATAAAGAATGCAATAACAGAAGAATTTCACCATGTATGCGGTGCCCACGCATGAACGGAGTTATTCAACATAATAATAAAGAATGGAATAACAACCCTTGCGATTATTGAAAGAAAATAACTCTCTTGATGAATAGGAAAGAATAATACCCCTTACTATAATAATAATATCCCTTACCTCAGAAGAAGACTGGATATTGGAATAGTGAAGTAGCAGACTTCGCTTCTTCTTTCTCTCTATAGCTTCTCTCTCTATAATTTCTCTATAATAATTGCTATTGTGAGACTTAGTGAATTGGTGAAAAATAATGAAGGAATGAGCTTCTATTTATAGGAAAATATAGTTTCCATAATTGCACATTTTGGGGCTCGAAATATTACAGTATAATACCCTCATCTTTTCTTTCATTTCTAATTTAGTCCTGCAAGTATTATCAAACTTTCACCACCTCCCCTAATAGTAAATCATGTGAATCAATAGTAAATCATGTGACTCAATAGTTCTAAACATGTGAAAAAATTAATTATAGTATAGTACCTTCAACTATACCTCCATTTTTAACTTAGTCATGCAAGTATTATCAAACTTACACCAACTCCCCTAATAGTAAATCATGTGAATCAATAGTACACACACGTGAACACATAGTTATAAGCATGTGAATTAATAGCAATTAATTGCTCATTTATCCGGTGAATTACCCGATTGGTCAATATAACCTCCAGATATCAATTATTATCAAAATAAATGTCGATTTCCACTAACACTAATAATTCCCACACAATAGAACTATCAATTTCATCTTTAATAAACATGAACTTATTCATCATTAATATTATAACGCACAATATTTAACAACCAAGTAATTCCTAGGAAAGAGGGGGCTTTTCGATAAGGATTTCTCCCTATTGGCGCACAATTAGATTATCTAACTTCTCCTTGATAGAACTTCTAGACATTGTCAATATTGCAAATAATAATATGAATAACTTTATTGTCTTAATTATTAATTTAATAACATAACATATTATGCGATGATAATCTTGTGTGATGAATTGAATCAATAATATGAGAGATATGATGCAGCAATTACTGTAGCAATAATTGAGTATAACTGAGTGACTTCTTACGTAAACATCAATAATCAATACCGTGTGATACTATGCAACCACGCGTATTACTGTACTTTTACTATCGGGTAGTTCAATAGTTTTAACGATAACACTTTCGCCGTTATTTTTATAAAATGATAATTCTGTCATTTTCTAAATACGACAATACTTCCGTTGGGGGGTCCACCAATGATTATTCCGTCGAACAAATATTCTCTATGAAAACGAATATTCCCCGACCAATCGAATATTCCCCGACACAGCGAATAACAACTTGCTTACTTTGTAAAATTTTCAAATATCACCCTTAACTTTAACCCTTTCTCAATTTAACCATTTACTAAATAAAATAATAATTATAAGAAATTGAATACTTTCATTTCATAAAATTTGGGATCTCACAATAGATGGCATCCATGGCGAAGAAGATTGATTCGTTGACAGAGACCAAGGCGAAGACAGTTTCTTTTGTGTGTGAGATATGTGCAGGGTCACATTCAACTGTCCAATGTGCTATCAGTTCGGAGTTTGTACAATATGTGAGAAACTATCAGAAGGATCAAGGTCAATTTCAGAACACATACAACTCCAACAACCACAACCATCCAAATTTCAGTTGGTCAAATAACCAAAGCAATCAACAAAGTCAGTTTCAACCACATAACCAATTTCAATCATAATCAGCTCAGCAACAGTTTGCACCAAGACCACCCTATCCACCTGGATTTTCTCAACAACAACATCATACACCACCTGCACCTCAACAAGAAAAGAAGTCAGAGATAGAGGAGATGATGATGAAGTACATGGCAAATACGGTAGTGATTATTAAAAGCCAAGTAGTGGCTATCAAAAATCTAAAAACTCAAATGATTCAGATGGATAACATGCTTAATAACAGACCATAGGGTTCATTGCCAAGTACCACAGAGGCCAATCCAAGAAGAGAAGGGAAGGAACAATGTCAAGCAATTACACTTAGGTTTGGGAAACAAGTTATAGAAAATCAGCATGGCGCGCCCGCGCCACTTTTGCAAAGGGAGGACACGCGACCGCGCGGTCAAGAAATTTTGTCTGATGAGAAATTAAATAATGAAGGTTCTAAACAACAGCAAGAAGAGAAGAATAAAGAAGGTTCATTTGAGAAGCCCGTGAATAAAATACCAATAGTTCACCTTCATGTTCCTTATCCACAGAGATTGCATAAGCAGAGGGAATACAAGCAATTTAGTAAGTTCTTGGAGGTATTTAAAAAGCTGCAGATTAACATACCCTTCGCTGAGGCATTGGAACAGATGCCTAGTTATGCAAAGTTTATGAAGGTATCTTGTCAAGGAAGAAGAGATTAGAAGATTTTGAGACAGTGGCCTTTGTAAGACCCCAACTTTTATGAATAAAGATTAATTTCTCTCGAAATATATTTTTGAATATTATGGTGTGGATATGTTATAATGTTATAGTTATGGGTAATATTTATAAATTTTGCAAAGTAAGCAAGTGGTTATATAATATTTGATTGGTCGGGGAATATTCATTTTAGCAGGAAATATTCGAACGATGACACAATCATTGGTGGACCCCACAACGGAAGTATTGTCGTAGTTAAAAAACGATAGAATTATCTTTTTATAAAAATAACGGCGAAAGTGTTACCGTTAAAACTGTTGAACTACCCGGTAGTAAAAAAACGATGTCTGGCGTGGGATGCATAGTAGCACACCAGTATTGATTATTGATGCTTACATGAGAAGTCACTCGCTTATACTCAATTATTGCTACACAGAATTGGTGCATCATATCTCTCATATTATTGATTCAACCATCGTCACAAGATCATCTCGCATAATATGTTATATTATTAAATTAATAATTGAGACGGCAAAGAAAGTTATTCATATTATTATTTGCAATATTGACAATGTCTAGAAGTTCTGTCAAGGAGAGGTTTGGTCACCTAATTGCGCGCCAATAAGGAGAAATCCTTATCGGAAAGCCCCCTCTTTCCTGGGAACGACCTGCTTGTTAAATATTGTCAATCATAATATTAATAATGAATAAGTTCGTGTTGATTAAAGATGAAATTGATAGTTCCATTGTGTTGGAATTATTAGTGTTAGTGAAAATCGACATATATTTCAATAATAATTGATTTTTGGAGGTTATATTGACCAATCGGGTAATTAACCGGATAAATGATCAATTAATTGCTATTAATTCACATGCTTATAACTATGTGTTCACATGTGTGTACTATTGATTCACATGATTTACTATTAGGGGAGTTGGTGCAAGATTGATAATACTTGCGTGACTAAGTTAAAAATGGAGGTATAGTTGAAGGTACTGTACTATAATTAATTTTTTCACATGTTTAAAACTATTGAGTCACATGATTTACTATTAATTCACATGATTTACTATTAGGGGAGGTGGTGCAAGTTTGATAATACTTGCAGGACTTAATTAAAAATGAATAAAAAGAGGAAGGTATTATACTATAATATTTGGAGCCCCAAAATGTGCAATTATTGAAACTATATTTTCCTATAAATAGAAGCTTATTCTTCCTTCATTTCTCACCAATTCACTAAAGCTATAAAGCAATTATTATAGAGAGAAATTATAGAGAGAAAGAATAAGAGAAGTCTGTTACCTCACTATTCCAGTATCCAGTCTTCTTTTGAGGTAAGGGGTATTATTCTTTCGTATTCATGAAGAGAGTTATTTTCTTTCAATACTCGTAAGGGTTGTTATTCCATTCTTTATTATTATGTTGGAATAACTTGTCTATCCGAAGTACCGCATACATGGTGAAATTCTTATGTTATTCCATTCTTTATTATTTTGTTGGAATAACCTGTCTGTGCTGACTATCACATGCCTGGTGAATTCTGTTGTTATTCCATTCTTTATTATTCTGTTGGAATATCCTGTCTGTACAAATTACGCATGACCTGGTTCCATTCTTTATTATTCTATTGGAATATCCCATCTGTGCAGATTATGCATGACCTGGTTCCATTCTTTATTATTCTGTTGGGAATAACCTGTCTGTGCGGTCTATCGCATGCATGGTGAATTCTTCTATTATTCCATTCTTTATTATTCTGTTGGAATAACCTGTCTATGTGGATTACCGCATTCATGGTGAATGATCCTTTGTATTCATTCTTTATTAAATTGTGGAAATGATCAGTCTACATGGATTATCGCATGGTGGGTGAAAATCCATTTGCAGTTTCGTATATTCTATTATACTCGTATGAGATATCATTTCTTTTGTACTTGTCATGGAATATCATTTTCTTTAATATTTTTTTATGAGTTACTATTCATAGGTTACTATTCACCCGGTTACTATTCACTCTAGTATTATTCACTTGGGTATTCGGGGAACTTTTCATGCCGGAGTACTATTCACGAGTTACTATTCATGGGATACTATTCACCCAATTACTATTCACTCTAATATCATTCACTTGGGTATTCGAGACACTTTTCATGTCGGAGTACTATTCACAGGGTACTATTCCCAAAGGACTATTCACTGGGTACTATTCAGCCAAAATTTATTTCTTTTCTGTCCAAATTATTTTTGGTACATGAATATTATTCTTGAACTTTACTCTACAAAGCAGTACCATGTTGACAATTTGAACGTTATTAAATTCTGGATAAATTAAATTATAAATCTTTAAAATTTATCCTTGAACTTGTTTTATTGAATTATTATGTCATTGTCATCATCCTCATGCTTATATTGTTATGAAAGTCAACTTTGGCTTACGTGCATAGATGGACTTGGTATGATTATGACTAGGGATTATTCGGTATAATCATGACCGTAATGTAATGAATGATGTGGTAAAAGTCCTCATTGGCCTATTGTTCATTGATGGACAGTTGTTGGTATGATTATGACCAGGGATTATTCGGTATAATCATGACCATTGATGATTACATGAATATCCTTGGCCGTGGTGCAGGGATTATTCGATTTTATTTATTGTCGAGTCTCGGCCGATAAAGTTGATGAAAAACTTTTTAAATCATAGAAGATAGTAGATTTTATGCTCTACTTGACTCTTCTAATGGATTGCTTATTCCGCTGCAGTTGTTGATCTAAAACTTGGTGTCTATTGTATTATATCAGTTGTTATACTGTTGAAGGCTAAGGATAATTTATTCCGCATTATCTTAGTCATAATATTTCTTATTAGGCTAGTTGAGCTCACCCCTTTTCTTTCATTGTTCTCTTCAGGAAATGAGAATATAGCTGGGACGAGTCGGGAAATGGAGTGATGGTCCAGGATAAGTGGCTTTAGTAGTCCTCACTATTCTGTGAAATAGTGTGATAATAATTGTAATGAGGACTCCATTGAGAGTGGATATTGTCTAGAAAGAAATATTCTTGTTTAAACTCTCAGCTATGTTTTGTCGTATTGTACACGACTGTTGTATAATTAAGTTGTATTTGAATTTTGTACCATGTTTCTGGTGACTCGCGATGGGTGATGTATACCTGTTTTGGATGCAGGTCACAGTTGGTATCAAAGCTTAGGGATATGATCCCTAGCTGAGATGTGAGAGAAGAACTAGGAGGGGAGAGACAGGGAATTCCTTCGCTAGTATGACCTACCTAAGTTTATTTGGTATTTAATTAGTCGGTCAGAGTATAGGGATAATATGTGATATGTTAATTAACCCTTGTTTTGTAATAGTGTTTGAAAATGGCATCTAAAAATGTTGAGATCAACAATTAAGCATATGAGACCGTTGAGTCACCAAAGATCAATACCAAGGATAATGTGCAACAGGAAGACAATAATTCTCAGGTAAATAACAACACTGATCAGATGATGAACGATGAGATGTTCAGAGGCTTTATGTAATTCATGCAACATCAGGTAAGAGAGACTCCTTTTCAAAATATAGGTGGAAATAATGGCAACCCACTGTCGATCACCGCTATGCAGTTCAAGGAGCTGGGACCACTGGAGTTTTTAGGAAAGCCAAAACCACTTAAGGCGGAGACGTGGTTAAAGTAGATCACCAAGATATTTGATATCTTAGGATGCTCCAAGGAGCAAAAAGTTCCCTTTGCTACCTTTATGTTGCGTGAAGAGGCGGATTACCGGGGAATCAGAAACGTACTGACCAGACGCTTTTCAAGATGTCTTGGGAGAAGTTCCAAGAGCTGTTCAATGATAAGTACTTTCCCGAAAGTATTCGTCACATGAAGGAGGTGGAGTTTATCAAGTTGGAGCAAAACAATATGACCGTATCGCAATACGAGGCTAAATTTGCGGAGTTATCCCGGTTTGTATCCCATTTGGTCGATAATGAGGAGCAAATAACGCGAATGTTTCTAAGAGGTTTGAAACCCGATATACGTCAATACCTCATTTCTCACAAACTTTGTTTATATTCAGATGTTGTGAATAGGGCTTAGTTATTGGAGTGCGATAATGAGTCAGCACAACCAAAAGGTAATGACAAGCAACACAATAATAATCATACCGGTGGCAACGGCCATCGGAATAATGATAACCATTGTGGAGGAAATTATCATGCCAAGAATGGTAACCACTTCGGTGGTAATCATGGCCAAGGTAATAGAAGTGTAAATTTCAAGAAGAGAAGGTTCAACAACGATGGAAAGACAGCAGCACCAGCACCTGTTAAGGAAGGAGAACAACCGCCGGTCGTATGTTACAAATGCGGAGGGGAGGGACACATCAGTCCAAGCTGCACGATGCAGTCCAAAGCATGTTATAATTATGGAAAAGAAGGTCACCGAGCCCGATTTTGTCGTGCACCAAAGTCAAGTCCAGCTGGGACGGTGGCACCAAAGGCGGATACGGACAAAACAAAGTCGGTGGTTTCAGGAAGAGCGTTTTTTGTGACTTCTGAAAAAGTGAGTGACCCAAACAAAGTTAGCATGGGTTAGTTAATTATAAATTCTTGCAAAGTCTATACCTTATTAGATACCGGTTCTACCCATTATTTTCTCTCTCTTGCTTACGCTCAACGTTTAAATTTAACTCAGGAGAAATTAGACTTTGATTTATCAGTTGAAACTTCGTTAGGAGAAACCTTCGTTACACCCATTGTTTATAAATCTTGTTTGATTCAAATCGACACTTTCACGTTACCTGTCGATCTTATCTCTTTGAAAATACTTACCTTTGATGTGATTTTAGGAATTGATTGGTTAACGACTCATCATGCTTTTCGTAAGGTTTTTAGCTTTCATATTCCTAACCAACCTGTTATGCAAATTCAAGCAACCAAACCACTAAAGTTAATCACTGTCATATCAAGCCATAAGTAAAGAGCCCCGAGCCTTTCGCTGGTGACTTCCAAGTCTTAGAATACACCGAAGCCATAATATCCATAGGGGACGTCGTGAATAATGGTGGCAGGTTGATAGGTATCAATGTGACGTGCTATCTAAGTCTTGGATGAGAGTCACAGTTTTTTTTTCTATCGTTAATAAATTTCTTGATGTATTCTCTGAAGACTTCTTAGCCTAACCCTAGAGCGTGAAATCGAATTTTGTATTGACCCCAGTACAAAACCCATTTCTAAAACCCTTAAATATTTCTTCACCTAAAACGAACGTAACATGTGCCAAAGATGTTGGCTCGAGTTGTTGAAGACTACGACTATACCATTCAATATCATTGTGGAAGAGCGAACGTGGTAGCTGACGCGTTGAGTAGAAGATCGTTTGTGTTTATGAGTGCGATGTTGTTAACACAAAAACCCATTTCTTATAGCTTACAAATGATGAAGATAGAGTTAAAGACTCTAGAGACCCACGTCAAAATAACAAATATACGATTAGAATCGACTTTAATCGATAAAGTTAAAACCGCTCAAGCTACATACTCAGAGCTGATGAATGTGAAGAAGAAGGTTCAAGAGGGCGTTATTCTAGAAGCAAGAATCGATGAAGAGAGGAAATCTCAACCCTCGATTTTATTGGCCCATTTGAAATCCTCGATCGAGTAGGAACTGTGGCCTATAGACTCGTTTTACCGCCAAGTATGTTGTATGTTCATAACGTTTTTCACGTATCGATGTTACGTAAATATGTGGACGATCTGAACCACATTATTAAATTAGAACTAGACGAGATAGCAGAAGATTTAACATATGAGGAGATACGTGTTAAAATCTTGGATAAGAAGGATCATATTCTACACTCAAAGGTTATACCTCAAGAGTTAGAATCTGACAAGGTATCCTCATCTCTTCGACATACCAGGTATGCACCCTAATTTCGAGGATGAAATTTCATAAAAAGGGGAGGTTGTAAGACCCCAACTTTTATGAATAAAGATTAATTTCTCTTGAAATATATTTTTGAATATTATGGTGTGGATATGATATAATGTTATAGTTGTGGGTAATATTTACAAATTTTGCAAAGTAAGCAAGTGGTTATACAATATTTGATTGGTCGGGGAATATTCGTTTTAGCGAGGGGAATATTAGATGACGACGGCACAATCATTGGTGGACCCCTAGCGGAAGTATTGTCGTAGTTAGAAAAGCAGCGTAATTATCTTTTATAAAAATAACTACGAAAGTGTTACCGTTAAAGCTGTTGAACTACCCAAAGTAGTAAAAGAACGATGTCTACGTGGGGTTGCATAGTAGCACACGATATTGATTATTGATGCTTATGTGAGAAGTCACTCGGTTATACTCAATTATTGCTACGATAATTGGCCGCATCATATCTCTCATATTATTGATTCAATTATTGTCACAAGATCATCATCGCATAATATGTTATATTATTAAATCAATAATTGAGGCGGTAAAGTTATTCATATTATTATTTGCAATATTAACAATGTCTAGAAGTTACATCGAGGAGAGGTTTGGTCACCTAATTGCGCGCCAATAAGGAGAAATCCTTATCGGAAAGCCCCCTCTTTCCTGGGAACGACCTTCTTGTTAAATATTGTGAATCATAATATTAATAATGAATAAGTTCGTGTTGATTAAAGATGAAATTGATAGTTCCATTGTGTTGGAATTATTAGTGTTAGTGAAAATCAACATTTATTTCGATAATAATTGATGTCTGGAGGTTATATTGACCAATCGGGTAATTAACCAGATAAATGAGAAATTAATTGCTATTAATTCACATGCTTATAACTATATGTTCACATGTGTGTACTATTGATTCACATGATTTACTATTAGGGGAGTTGGTGCAAGATTGATAATACTTGAATGACTAAGTTAAAAATGGAGGTATAGTTGAAGATATTATACTATAATTAATTTTTCACATGTTTAGAACTATTGAGTCACATGATTTACTATTGATTCACATGATTTACTATTAGGGGAGGTGGTGCAAGTTTGATAATACTTGCAGGACTACATTAAAAATGAATAAAAAGAGGAAGGTATTATACTGTAATATTTGGAGCCCCAAAATGTGTAATTATTGAAACTATATTTTCCTATAAATAAAAACTTATTCTTCCTTCATTTCTCACCAATTCACTAAAGCTATAAAGCAATTATTATAGAGAGAAATTATAGAGAGAAAGAATAAGAGAAGTCTGCTACCTCACTATTCCAGTATCCAGTCTTCTTTTGAGGTAAGGGGTATTATTCTTTTGTATTCATGAAGAGAGTTATTTTCTTTCAATACTCGTAAGGGTTGTTATTCCATTCTTTATTATTATGTTGGAATAACCTATCTATGCGAAGTACCACATACATGGTGAAATTCTTCTTTATTATTCTGTTGGCATAACCTGTCTGTGCGGTTTATCGCATGCCTGATGAATTTTGTTGTTATTCCATTCTTTATTATTCTATTGGAATATCATGTCTGTGCGGATTACGCATGAACTGGTTCCATTCTTTATTATTCTATTGGAATATCACATGCGTGCGGATTACGCATGACTTTGGTTTCATTCTTTATTATTACATTGGGAATAACACATGCATGCGGTCTATCGCATGTATAGTGAATTCTTCTGTTATTCCATTCTTTATTATTCTGTTGGAATAACCTATCTATGTGGATTACCGCATGCATGGTGAATGATCCTTTGTATTCATTCTTTATTAAATTGTGGAAATGATCTGTCTACATGGATTACCGCATGGCGGGTGAAAATCCATTTGTAGTTTCATATATTCTATTATACTCGTATGAGATATCATTTCTTTTGTACTCGTCATGGAATATCATATTCTTTGGTATTTTTTTTATGAGTTACTATTCATAGGTTACTATTCACTCTAGTATTATTCATTCGGGTATTCGGGGCACTTTTCGTGCAGGAGTACTATTCATGAGTTACTATTCATAGGTTACTATTAACCCAATTACTATTCATTCTAGTATCATTCACTAGGGTATTCGGGATACTTTTCGTGTCGGGGTACTATTCACGTGGTACTATTCCCGAAGTACTATTCACGGGGTACTATTTACCTGAAAAATTTATTTCTTTTCTGTCCAAATTATTTTTGGTACATGAATATTATTCTTGAACTTTACTCTACAAAGCAGTATCATGTTGACAATTTGAACGTTATTTAATTCTAGATAAATTAAATTATAAATCTTTAAAATTTATCCTTGAACTTGTTTTATTGAATTATTATGTCATTGTCATCATCCTCATGCTTATATTGTTATGAAAGTCATCTTTGGCTTACGTGCATAGATGGACTTGGTATGATTATGACTAGGGATTATTCGGTATAATCATGACTGTAATATAACGAATGATGTGGTAAAAGTCCTCATTGGCCTGTAGTTCATTGATGGACAGTTGTTGGTATGATTATGACCAGGGATTATTCGGTATAATCATGACCATTGATGATTACATGAATATCCTTGGCCTTGGTGCAGGGATGATTTGATTTTATTTATTAAGATGAGTCTCAGCGATAAAGTTGATGAAAAACTTTTTAAATCATGGAAGATAGTAGATTTTATGCTCTACTTGACTCTTCTAATGGATTGCTTATTCCGCTGCAGTTGTTGATCTAAAACTTGTTGTCTATTGTATTCTATCAGTTATTATATTGTTGAAGGCTAAGGATAATTTATTCTGCATTATCTTAGTCATAATATTTCTTACTGGGCTAGTTGAGCTCACCCCTTTTCTTTTATTGTTCTCTTCAGGAAATGAGAATATAGCTGAGACGAGTCAGAAAATGGAGTGATGGTCCAGGATAAGTGGCTTTAGTAGTCCTCACTATTCTGTGAAATAGTGTGATAATAATTGTAATGAGGACTCCATTGAGAGTGGATATTGTCTAGATGGCAATATTCTTATTTAAACTCTCAGCTATGTTTTGTCGTATTGTACACGACTGTTGTATAATTAAGTTATATTTGAATTTTGTTCCATGTTTCTGGTGAATCAAGATGGGTGATGTATACTTGTTTTGGGGGCGTCATAGCCTTGACGGAGGAATGCAGTGCAGTGCTTCAACGCAAATTACCTCCATAGCTGAAGGACCCTGGTAGTTTCACAATTCCATGCACAATTGGAAAGATGAGCTTCAACAAATGTTTGTGTGATCTTGGGGCAAGTATCAATTTGATGCCCTTGTCAGTATTCAATCAGTTGGGATTGCCGGCTCCAAGGCCGATAAATATTTCTTTACAGCTAGCTGACAGGTCTATCACTTATCCATGGGGAATTATTGAAGATGTTTTGGTAAAAGTGGATAAATTCATCTTTCTAGCTGATTTCATCATTTTAGATTATGAAGAAGATAGAAGTATACCAATCATACTTGGAAGACCATTCCTAGCTACAGGAAGAACCTTGACCTTAAAAAGAAGAGTATTCCGACGGGTAGGGCGGGGATATACTTGAAGAAAACTTGCACTATTTTCTACACTCAAAGCTTTCTTAAACTCTAAAGAAATACGCTCAACATTATAAAAGAAGAATTCTCTGAATTTCTGGTGTGTTTTTCAATTCTATCTAAGCATCCTATTTATAGGAGAATGGAAAGGATACTATGCAATAAAATATAATATATTCTATATATAATTATATAATAAAACAAAATTTATAATATATATATATTATTTAAAATCTAATAAAATAAATAACTTTATAAAAGTATTCTATTTTATATAAAAGATTTTATTATGCAAACACTATCGCAGACACTATGCATAATAAAATATAATATATTCTATTTATAATCAAATAAAATAAAACTTTATAAAAAGTATTCTGTTTTATATAAAAAGTTTTTTGTTTTATTACATTTATAATAATAATAATAATAAATTTATATAATATATATATATAAACTTTTGTGACTTCCCAGATTCCCCCATTTTTTTTTTTTTTGTGGTCCCCACATGTGGGCCCACCTTTTAAGAAATTTCTACCGATTATTTTGAAAAATGGGTAAATGGGGGTCCATAAAATAAGCAACATTTACGACAAATACTTCATAAAAATCCCCTCAATATTTTTAATAACATATATCATCATTATTATAATTCGCAATATTTAACAACCAGGTCATTCCCAGGAAAGAGGGGGCTTTTTAATAAGGATTTCTCCCTATTGGCGCACAATTAGGTGACCAAACCTCTTATTGACAGAACTTCTAGACATTGTCAATATTGTAAATAATAATATGAATAACTTGTCATCTCAATTATTGATTTAATAAAATATAAAATATCGACAATAATTGAATCAAATA